>PVKB01000005.1:1753543-2073328 GCA_004027205.1 Ctenodactylus gundi | reverse complement strand
TAATACTATTTAATCTAAAATTAGTGTATAGCAAGCTCTGAAAACTGTTTATATATTTAATACATTTATCTTTTCGTTGGAAATACCATATTCATATATAAAAGGAGTGAGGATGTTTCTAGGTAGTAGAGCTCTTGCCTGGAATTCACAAGGCTCTGGGTTTGATCTCCAGTTGCAAAAATATGTTCATACGTACATGTATATATTTGTAGAAACTTGGAAATGATTATTTAATGAATTTGTATGTAAAGACACAGAACATTGCCAGCATTCCAGAAACTCTTTGTCTGATCCTTAATGACTTCCCTGGTATTTTGACTTTTATAGTAATCATTTTCTTGCTCTGAATTTCTAATCATTATAGCATAGCTTTACGGGTCATTAAACTTTACAATTATGAATGAAATCTTAGTATCATTTTGTGACTGATTTTTAATTAAATATCATTGATATACGTTTGATATCATTTTAGAAAATCATCCAACTTTTTTATCAAAAACAGATACATCCATGTACTTTGAATTTGCTGTTCAGCTACCCTCTGCTAGCCCACTGCATGACTAACGTACCGTTTACTGCTTGCCACCATTTTTGCATTGATGTACATCGGTCACTGAGGATGCTCCTTCCTGACGTGAACATCCCTCTGCACATCTCAGGTCACTCGTACAGTGGGTCTTGTTGGTGTGTCACCAGGAATAGAACTCCCACATCTCTTGAACTATCATACGCAACACCTCTCCTTCTCTAAGTGGCTTTAGCCACTATGATCTGCTCTCCATGTGAGGCTTCGTTGCTTCATAGCTTTGATTCCCCTTGTTACTGAAATTCTTTTAAATTTTAGTTCCCAAAGATAGATTTTTAAATTGTAAATGATCATGGTAGATGTTGCATGATGGGATAAGTCACACTGGTATACCAGGGAGGCTCCTGGAGACGAGATTACCGTAGCTTGTCAATAGCACCGATGTAACAAACTAAGAAAAAGAAAATGTTATGTGTGGTTTCCACATTTCTAGCATGACTAACTGCATGATAAGGATGTCATTTTCTGAGAGAGAAAAGGTTTGAGTGAGAGAGTTGGAGGTGGGAGGACAATTTGTTTATTTGAATTTGCCAGATGTCTATAATCTATTTGTCTGCTGCTAACTGGGTACTTACAAATCTAGAGTTCGAAGGAAAGGTCCTAATACATATATATTTTTATATTAGGGAATAAAATGATTTAGGGAGAAATACAGGTAAGAAGCAAAGGTCTAAGACTTAGCCTTGTGAAATTATAACATTTTAGTGAACTTCTGAAAAGAGATAAGGCAGAAAGAAATAGTTCTACAGAGAGAATACACAATAATACAGTGTCTTTAAAAAATAAGCGTGTGGACAGTTCAGGGACATTTGTAAACTATGAAAAATTATTTCTAACAACTTAAAAATGCTGTCCAGTGGATTCATCTGCGTAAAGTGATTTAGGGAAGAATGTCGGTTAAGGGTTTGTAGGAAGGTAAGCAGGATTGTGATGGTTTGGGAAGGACTGTAGCACATAAGACATTGTGTGGAAACTATTTACTAGCTACTTGAGGAGAGAGGGGAGATAAAAATGGTCTAGACAAAGGAAGAAGGGTCAAGGCAAGTTTCTATAAAGATAAAAAGAATGAGAATAATTTTATGTTCTGAAGTAATGATTTAGGAAGGAGAGATAAGTTGAAGATGATGAATTAACGTGGAAGAATGGAAGTCGGCAGAATCATAGGAACTGAAGGCCTAGAGCAGGGATAGAGGGCTTCCTACGAGGAAAAGGGGGCTAGGATATCGGACAGCGATGCGGGGAGATGATGAATGTATTGGACAGTCCCAGAGGACACTCCTGCATGGATTCTATTTCCTGAATGAAGCTTGAATGAGTTTGTCAGGTGGCAGACAGTTTGTCAGAGGGCAGAGAGAGAGGTAACTTAAACAGTCCTACAAACAGAAACAAAAATCTTACCTTTACCAAGAAAGTGCAAAAGGATTGAAAGCTGCGACCACGTGCATCGAATTAAGCATAATTAAAAAAGAGACCGATCACCAACGCTCGTCTTCTCCGACAAAGGCTTCACTGTCCCGGTGCTTTTAAAAAGGGAGTAGCTAAGCCAGCTACAGAAACAGAATAGCCAACACACAGCAGGGGAAACAAATAAGAATTTCTTTTTCTTTCTCATAATTGGAAGTTTAGAGATAAGAACCCGCTGGTATTGATTCAGCTGCTAAGTAGCACCATTGGGATGGAGGTGTTTTCTATCTCTTTCTGTTGCTGTGCTCAGCATACTGGCCTTCACGACATCAGCCTTTATGACAAGAATAAAGAAGGTACTTCTCCAGCTTTGGCCTTTTTCTTTTACTAAAACAAAGGATTTACAAGAAACATCAATAGATTTTTTTACTTCCATCTTAGTCACTAGTTCTCCAGCACACAGCCAGCCCTAGCTGCAAGGGAGCCACAAAACGGAGTCTCTGAAGGCCGTTGCCAGACAAAACCACTGTTCAACTAATAAAGAAGAAGGAGGAGATATAACTAATGATCTCTGCCAGAGAGGCTTTATTGGACCAGAAAGGATAAAATTGGCACCGCACACGGTTGGAAAAACAAAATACTGTGGTGTTCGAAAGAAATTTGCAAAGAGCTTAAAGACAATTTTAAATGAACACCTCTATTTCAGACAAAAATACACACGGCATTTTTAATTTCTTGTGTTTGCTTGGTTTTAAACAACTGTAAATCTTTCAATATATATTTTTGTCTAAAATAAAGTAACTGTCAATCCATCCTACTGTAGAGTAGGACTACCTTTTAAAGATGCTCACTCTGAAAGAGTAAAATATGAGCTGTCATGCTATAATTTCTTGTAATCGATTAAAACGAAGCGAAGTATTTACATCTACCTCCAAATTGCCACATTTCTCTGATACATCCTGGTTTCATGAATTGTGTTTTGTGCGTGAAACTACAATGAAATTCTGAACTCTATGTTGACCAAAACAGCACTAACAGTAGGTAAATGAAAGGTTTGATTCGAAAAGAATAGTGCTAGTATTCATACATAATCCACTCATCTGAAACCACCTGTACACAGCACAGATTCTTACCTATGCCCTTCCTCATGAGGCCATCAACAGAATGTAAGCTCTTCAATGCCTCGTGTAACTGTGGCTCTTAGGACAGTTACTATATTATTCTGTGTATAGTTTGCCAGCAAAATCATTTTCAATTACAAACACTCATGTGAAAATTGTACCCTCTTATGACTTTGCTTGTAGGTGGCAAATTGAACCAGATACACATAATAAGTGGTAAAAGAACCCAAATTTTAGGTAAACAGTGATAATTGATTACCCATGGTACCCACATTCCAAAAAGTCGCTTCCACTACTCTGGGAAAATAAATCCATCAAGCCACAACCTGGCTTTATAAATGGTGTCACAAAAAAGTAACAGGGATAATGAATGTAGTTAATATGATAATAGCCCTTGCTGTCGGAGGTATTGTGTGTTTTTCTTTTTCGATACTAATAAGAGTCTGAACTGTTCAGATGAGAGACATGTCTCTTCTATATAAAAAGCTGAGGCTGGCAGTCATTAACATTCCTACAGTGATGTAATTAAAATTTCAGGACTTATTATTTCAGACACAATTTTCTCCACTCCACCCCCAACATATAAGTAAAAGTTGCACTGCTTATACTGCCTATTCATTTTGCTAATTGACATAAACAGATATATATGGCAAGCAGGGATCCCTTAGTTGCAAACCCAAAGTCTCAGTTGTCCAGCCAGAAGGGGATTACCCAACTTCCGATTGACTCAGCTGTCTACCCAGATGAAGTCAGCTGGAGATTGTCAGATTCCGGTTTCTCTGCAGTCTTCGAAATAAATTCTCAGAAAAAAAATAAGTTCAAAGGAAAAAGAAAAGGAAAAGGAAAACAAAAGCTTACTGAAAGTTAAACCAACATGGATTTATCAACTTATCCACAGCACAGCATCACAGAACTAACTTGATTCTGAGAGGCAAGTGTGAGTGTTCCAAGACATTTGTCACCCCTGGACCATCACACATCAGTTGCTTTTTTTTTAATCTCTGTGGATTCTGTGGATTATTTCTCTTGAAGAGAAAAGACACAAAAATAACATCATACAGCTCCCATATATTCATAAAGTAGCAAGCGCCGAGGGTAATTCCGAGCAGTGCTTCGTAATATTGGGTTGAATAGCCAAACACAAAGGCAGGCATACTTTTCAATAGCTCTTCAGTCCTTCAGCCATTTATTTTCAAATTGAATATGCCATTTACATTTAGACTAGCTGCCCATTTTCATTCTTCTTCAAGTGCTATTAAGGGAGCAGTCCATATAACACAGTAACTTTGATCTTCCTGAAGATCAATCTTCACTCGTTGGGCAGAAGAAGGAGGGAGACACTTGCCAAAGCCTACTGCACCGTACGCCATTACCAATGATCTCATGATAAACCTGCACAAGTTGGAATTGTTTTATTTCCTCTTGTTTATCTTAACAATACTGTAATAAAAAAAGGAATGGTGGTGTGAACTATTCTGAAAACCCAACCATAAACAGTGCAGTTAAAAAAATAGGAGTCAATTCCTGACCTAGTTTACCAAGTCATACTCAGACTTGAGCAGTCAAATTAGATTTACAAACTTTCTAAAGCCAGAAAGCACATACATTTTTTATTATGAAAAGCATCTTTTGTTTGCATTCTGCAAAAACTTCAGTGAATCTGTCTGTTGTGGTTTGGCTCTGGAGCGTCCCCTAAAAGCCTCATGCACCTACAGATACTGTGTGCTGCTGGGAGGTGGCCCCTGGTTGGAAAAGCAGAATGCATAGACTGTGATCTTCTAAAACCTTGAGATAAACTAAATCTTTCCTCCCTGAAGTTGCAGATGTCAGGTATTCTGTCCCAACAATGAGAAAGTAACCAAGACTTTGTCATTGAACGGGAAATTGGTGATGTAGATTTATAAATGGGAAACTGAGTCACACACACACACACACACACACACACACACACACACACACACACCAAGGTCATTAAAATTAAAATTGAATTGTGTGTGGAAAAGCAAAAGAAACAAGAACTTCATGTCTTCAAATTTTCTAAATTGTGGACTGCAATACAACACCCTGTCTCAATTTTTTTTTTATTTTTTTGTGGAAAAGTGGTTTATTTAGTGCACTTGATCAGCCCCACATGTGTCACAATGAAAATCCAGCTGTTCTTCAGTCCTTGCTGCAGGGATGTGCACAGCTGATAAGAGATCAGTAAATACAGATGTAATATCACCTAATGGCCACAACACGACTGTGAAACTATCCTAAGTGTGCTGGACAAGTCACACTGGGACACAAGATACCTTTTCATATCAAGGGCCTCACACCCTGTAGAACTTGAGTTCTGCCTCAGAAATGATTCCAACATGATCCTCCACACATTTTGCATTTTCATATTAACGGTGTGCATTTCATCTTCCTATGCCCCTCTTCTCATAAGTTACCTTCACCTGTTATGAGTGATATAAATGTCTATAGCATATTTCTTTATTAAGAAATAACATCTTTGTGCTAGCATTTGTTTTAGGATTATTGTTGTTTTTATCGTCATCCTGATTATATAGTTGCATAGTTTGAGTGGTTTTTTAGCTTTATTTTCCCCGTAAGGACCATTATTTTTATCAAGTAATTCTGCAAGGTTTTTTTGGAATACATATAGTGTAGCATAGCAGGATATATGAACAACATACGCTGCACATTAATCACACCATGGGTAGCTATCCTGAGACATCAGCCTTTTCTTCAACTTAGATATGCTGCTACCTTTCATAAAGGATTAGTTTGTCCTGTGAGCACAGCTAAATATAAAATTTTCTTTTTTTTTCTTAGACTGGAGGAATAGCATAGTACTTAGAGTGCTTGCCTAGAAGCACACTCCCCTGAGTTTGTTTCCCCAACACCACATAAACTGGACTTGGTGGTGCACGCCTGTAATCCCCGCCGTGAGCTTGAGACAAGCCTGGGCTACATGGTGACTTCAGGACCAGCCTGGGCTACAGAGCGAGACCCTGTCTCAAGAAAAGTAATAAAATATTCTTTTTTCTTGTTACAGTTTTATAAAGATAAACCTGAGGCTCAGACTGCCGAGGGCATAAGATTTGACAATAAATTTCTATATTAAACATACTATTTGCTCCCTCGGTTTTTCATGTGTTGGCGATGAGTGTTGGTATTTCATCTTTCTTCTTCTTTCCTTTTATAATCCTCAACCGCCATTAATATTGTCTAAAGAAAATACTCACACAAACACAGGCACATAAATACAGATGCTCATATGTATGCATATAAACAGCCCGTACACGTGTAAATTGGTTTGCTTAAATCATTCATTTATATAAACCAAATTTGAATGGAAGAAGCACGTGGAAGGAGGCCAAAGTAGTTCATTTGGAACAAAATAGAAAAAGAAAAACAGATTGATTACAGCCTCTTTACAACTTTTACGCTGGTTGTTTTGGAATTGTATTAAGACTGCCTCTATCACCCCTCCAGGATACCATGTGTCACTTTGGTATAGAATCGACATTTCTTACAAGACATCCCGGATTCATTAAGAAGTCAGTACATCCTCTCAAAGTCCCTAACTTACCCCCAGTGAGCATTAACAGACAGAATCTGAGTCAGCAAGCCATAAACTTTGTGTATACACAAACAAGAGAGAAAGAGGGGCAGAGTGTTCTAGTTGTAAAAGTGAAGATATCACCAAGAATATGATAAAACAGCTTACAGAACTTGTATCACCTTGATTGCACCAAAGTCCAAAGTGAGAAAGGGCAGAAGTCGGACCCCTTTGATTAACATGGAATAAAATTATAAATTTTATGCATATCATTAATTCATTGGATACATAGTTATTGCATGCTGGAATGATGGACGCACTCTTGTGTTGGTGCCTTACCTAGATCTGTATCTAGGAGGCGCCCCATTGCCACAAGTGCCGTGAGTATTGCCGGCCACGAACTCCCAGCACCTCCTTGAGTATCGCCCTCAGCTTTAGTAATTGACAACTCCCATGTCAATTACTGCTGTGCATTGGGTGAGATTCATTGGTTTCAAAGTGAGGTAATTGACTGATCTAGTCGGTGCTCCAGAGCTTCCTGTGGGTTTAGTCTGAGAATAGGTGGTCAATGGTTCTGATATTCCTAGCACTGACTCGGTTTTAGCAACTGAACATTCTAAGAAACTCTGGTTACTGGCAAACTAGAATGGCTGATCACTGTAGAACAGAATGTGCATCTTTGTTACTAGCTCCTTTCCCGAGAAGATCCCGATTCTCATATTCTTCTCAAAACACCCTCTCAGTATAGCACATACACGGAGATCTCATCTCAAGATGTGCTTGAAAACTCAACCTCAACCCACCCAATAATTGCTATTATTTCTTCTTCCTTGTCTTTTACAATTTAAACTTTTTGTCATGATTTCCTTTAAAGGATTTGAGAGACCAATGTTGTATATGCTTTACTTACATGAACGCTGAAATTATCAAAAATTATAACATGTGAGGTATGGCCAAGACAATGTGAGGAATGTTTAAATTTAAAAAAGATATTGCAGTAAAAGACATATTGTGATAAATACCCTAAAAACGCTCCTTCTTTCTTGGAACACACTTTATCCTGTCATTCTTCTAGTTTCTGAAGCAGTTTTAGGAGTCCTTTTTGTGGTGTCTTTAGTTGCAATATTGTGGCTTTCAATATCATAAGTCAATTCTAAAAATGTATTTTTCATGATCTTTTGACTTTGAGGAAGAACCAGAAGTGGCATGGTGCTAGATCCAGTAAATAAGGAGGATGAGGAAGGAGGAAACACAAACACCATGATTTTTTATTTGACAGAAATTGCCATCAAGATTAATCAATAAATATAATGATATAAATTTTATTACAGTAAGACACACATTGCCAGTATTACCCCTCAAAGTACCAAGACATCTCCCCTTTTCAAACACACTTATTTCATTGTCCTTAGAAATGGATCTTTTACTGTAATCAGTCTTTATTCTAGTTTAAATATTCATTGTATTTTTGATCATATCTTATGATACCCAGGTTAAGAGAAAAAATAAAAGCAGAATTGACAACATAATGAAGGCTTCATTTGAGGAAAAATAAGTGACAGGCATTGTTCTGGCCTGTTCAAAATCCATATGCTCAAACTGAATTCTCAATGCAATGGTAGTAAGACATGGTGACTTTAGGAAGTAATTAGGTCATGGGAAGAGAGCCCTTACAGATGAGATTAGTGCCCTTTTAATGCAGGCTTTAAAAAAAAAGATTATCGCTTCTTTTTCCATGTGAGGACACACACAAGGTGCCATCCGTGACAAAGGGAACGTGTTCTCACCAGATAATATCTGAACAGAAACACAAGAAATTGTACCCAATGTTGCTCTGGCAAGGACACCTGGGGAGGGGGGTCTAAGGGTAGAAAGGGTTTGGCTTTGTCAAACCAACTTATATCTACACTATTTCTTAGTTTAAAAATTGAAAGAAAGGAAATGGCCAACAAAAAATAAAAATACCACTGATCTTCACTGTCTGTGTTCAATCAGTTTTCCTCTATTCTCTCAAGAACCACTCAGCCTTTAAATGGAGCCAAGTCTTGAGAGTGAAGCTCTCAATCAGGACAATTAAGATGTATTTAAACATCTCTGGATTGGAGAAAAATGGATTTTTCTTGCTGCTGGCAATGTGAACAACGAAAGTTTTATTCTCTAACCAACTTACTTGACAAAGCCTGTGTCCTGATCAAAGACCAAATGATTTTAATTTAGCCACCCAATATCTTCTTGCTGATTTAATTAACAGAGTGCTTCCTTAACAGAATGTAACCACACTATTAGGCTGCATTGACAAACTACAGACCAACTTTTACAGAGAGGCCATCAAGGGACTTGGGCTTAGTGTTATTTCCTGTTTCACACAAGGACAGCTCAGATGGGTGTTCCAAGGTGCTCACTGTTTTACTAACCGGGGAATGCCTGAGAAAATTCAAAGGGTACAACGAGCGTGTAGTCAGAGAAGCATGCTAACATGGATGACGGAAATGACACAGGGAGCAAACTCAAGCATTCCTTCACCTCTAGGGACTCCCATGCATGCACTAAGCTTTATTTCAGGCACTCTTTGGGATTGCAAAGGGGAAATGAACTTTCCTAGATCAAGTCTAAAAATGAAAGTAAATATTAACTTTCCCAATCTTATCTTAAGTACATTTCTCTGATGGCTGATGAATGAGGCTCACGTCTCCTGTGATCTTTTTCAATTTGGAAAGGGGAGCCTAGGAAAAAATATAAATAGGATTACTCAAAGGAAGCTAGTGATGCCGAGATAGCAGACTCGTTCCTGCTGGTAGCAAGGGGCACAGATTAGGGGAGTTGCTGAGGTGTGTCAAGTGTAAAGTAGTTCAGCTGCGCCTCTCTGTATGTGTGGTCACTATTCTAAGCATAAAGGTGTGGACACAAACTCTCCCAAGCTGAGGAATTCTTGGCTTGCTTGCGGAGTAGCCTCTGTGTGTATTTCACTGGCCACACCTGTGGATCTTGGCACCAGAATGCACAATTGACTCTGCCCCTTGGATCTCAGATAAGCTCTCCTGAATGAAATACTCTTTTTCTTCTGCAGAAATATTCTTTTCTAGAATAACTTTCACTAATGTCAAGTAAAATTTCCACAGTATATCCCACTCCCAGATCTCCATTGGTTTCCTGTTGCTCCTAAAGCACTTGCGAGGCTGCTTAGTGTGACCTCCAAATCCAGCAGAGCTTGACCCGTCCTATTTTTCCAATTTCATCCCCAGGTACTCTCCCTTCCCTCTCTAGACGATAGTGGAGCCAGCGCCTAACTTCATGCCACACTCTTCTCTGCATTCAGATTTGGCACATGTTGTTTCCTTTTCCTTTTTTTTTTTTTTTCAAATGTCCTTTCAAGCAAAATCCCTGTCTGTAACTGGAGAACTCTTACTTCTCCTTGAATTTAAACTAATAGTTTCCTGTAAAAAACGTTTCCCCAAATCTTTATGAAAATCTCACCATTATTCTTTCTCATTGAATCATTACACTGACGTAATATAACTTACCACAGCTTCTGTATTAATGCATTTGATACTATACCCTTCCCTGAGGGCACTATTTCTGTTACGGCAGGGGATGTTTACGTTTTGCTTGCTGTCACATCCAAAGCACAATTCTTGGCTGATAGAAGGTGCGCCATCTCCACAAATAGTCAGTGCACATACGATTAATAAGAGTTTATGGTGCACTGATTATATGCCAGATATTGCACTGATGGGGAAAGAAAATTGAGGCAGATATGTAGCCTTCTTAATTTATATACAACTAAGAAGTAGGAATGTGATTGTAATTTTTTTAGAGTAGTTCAAAAACTCCTAAAAAGCATGATCTTTCATTTATGTGAGCCAATACACAAAATTAATCTAGCATGTAAGTGTGGTTTCAGAGTCTAACAAAGGAGAACTTTTCTTTTCCAATTATACTTTCAGCCTGAGCCGGCCAATACCTGGTGAGTGTAGGATTGCCTTTCCCTCTTCCAACATCAGGCATAATTAATTGATTACAGCAGTGCTTGAGCTGGGAAATTAACTTCCGATTCCCTTTAGCACCGTCCAGGAAGCCAGCCATCACTGACTGATCGTAGCTGGCGTGAGAGACGAAAATGCTTTTCCATTTCCATTTCCAGCCCTAAGCCCATGGAAAACAGCTGTGGTGAGAACTGACGATAGTTCAAAGTGAAATGCTGTCCCCATTCTGCCTCTGAGGCTTAGGATGGTACATTCCTTTAGAGTGCATTGTGGATGACGATACACAGCAGCCAAGCCACTAAGTGACGTCTGTCCAACTGTCAAGCAGGCTCCGAAGCTCTTAGGTGGATGGTCTCCGCAGCCTGTGCTTATTGACGTATTTCTTTAGAATTCTGAAAAAAATTGACAAGTATTTTTTTTAAAAAATTATTTCAAAATATTTCCTATATTTTCAATAGAATCAAGAAGCCTAAGTCTTAAAGAAGTTGCCCAACTTGATTATAATGCTCCTCAATTCATAAATCTTCATTACTTTGAATCATGTATTTATGAACCTAGTTATTTCTTAATACCAGTCTTTGTAACTCATCTCAGTATGCATTCTTCATTAAAGGATTTCAAATCATTGTTACTAAGAAAATTCATTTAAAAATTAAGTTTGAATTCTAGCTTCATGGATTTCTTTTGTGTTAACACCTAAATTGTGAGACAGGCTCATCTAATCATGGGCCAACCTGTGTGTGTGCATGCATGTGTGCACGTGTATGTGTGTGTGTGTGCATGTGTGTGTGCACGTGTGTGTGTGTGTGTGTGTGTGTGTGCGTGTGTGTGCTCTTTTGTTAGCAGTAAACTCCTAAGCTATAACTTCTGGAGATTTGCAGTTCTTTATAATTTATTCAAATAAATAAAAAACTACATTAATATTTAATGGATTATTAAAAAGTTATTTTCCAGAGAAAGCAAACCTGTCCCCATTAAATATAAGATATGACAATGAAATAAATTGAAGCATTGGCTAAAAATAAAGATTCTTCAAATGCTAAATTTGAGCTTCTAAATTTTAGAAAGATAATATGATTTATGTACAAAAATTTAAATTATCTAATCATAACAATATCACATATTTTCAGTATTTCTTATGTCTTTTTTATACATACATGAATTCTAAATTCTGAAAGACATTAGAGACATGGGGTGTGGGGAATCAATAACTTTTATCATGTCTTGACTAGCAGCATGCTAAGCATTTTATGTACCATGACTCATCTTTAGAATAATTTCTATTATTCCCATTTAATACGTTAATAAATTGAGGAGCAGAAATGTCAACTAACTTACCCCAAACTTTCAAGCTAACGACTTTCACACCTTTATGACCCCTGCTCCGATTCACAGAGCTGGCAGATTCCGGCTCCAGAGTTGCGGAGTCTTTCACCCCTCACCACACTCCCTCCAAAGTTTTGCACAATTGTTTTGTTTGCTTCTCGACTCTGAGGGTTGAACCCTAGACCTGCTTTTATAGTGCTTCAGACTGAACTACGTCACCAGCAGCACCTCATGCATTTTTTGAAGACAGTGCCTCACGAACTCACTTAAGTTGCCCAGACTGAGATTCCAGGCACGCGCCCCCACTCCTAGTTTATCACTCGCTCTAATTTTGTTCCATACTATCCTTTACATCAACAAAGGGTAACGAGAGTTCTGATATGCCAAGCGTACTTGATGAAGTCCATATTTTTCTTTCACAATGGGATACGAAACCCCAGGGATAACAGTATCCACTGTTTCCAAAATTCTGTATCTTCTGCTTTTGCTGGGAATCTTCTCATCCTTGGGGATATTCCATCTGATATCATGGGCCATTTGACACTCGGGCCAGAGTAAACAGCCCATGGCCAAAGTTCTGCCTTACTTTGCCTACTGTTGATAGTAGGGATTCTTTTTTTTTTTTTCCTGTATTAATACAGGTAAACTGCAAAGGGAATTGTTATTCCAGTAAAACCAACCAACCACACAGTAGGTCTTTGATGCAAAGGGCAGAGAATTTTATTTTCTCACAGCCTCTGGTTCTTGCCTTGTCCATGCACTTTGGAGGTAGTGAGAAAAGTATGTTAAGACAATTTAAGGTAAAAATATTTTGTAGTTGTAGTATGAGTTTTTGTTTTCACAAATTTCCAGATTCGCTTCTTGCCAAGAGTCATAATCAAATATATTAAAAAGTAAAGACACAGAGAAAAGTTGGGATGAGATGACAAATGCAGAAATAATAGGTGCTTAAGAAGGTGAGAGCAGAGTGAAGATTAGAAATTAAAATAAATATGAGATAAAACCTGAAATATTTAAATGAACGAATTAAAGGGGTAAGAGCAACAGCAGAAAGTAAAATTAATCCTAGGAATAAGATTTTCAAATCTATGGTTAAGGTTCAGAGATTCAAATAGAATAAATTATTTAGAAGACTAATCTATGAAGCTCAAAAGTGGTGAGATGAAATATAAAAACAAAGAAGGTAAAAGAGATATAAAACCAAAAAACAGTATTAGAAAAAAGAAAAGCAAACTTAGTAAGGAACGAACAAACCACTTCCCAGTATGTACCCAGAGCAGTCATTTCTGTACTTGAAAGAACATCACAGTCATCTGGAGGACACCTCCCTCCCCACCACCCCACCAGAGTTTCTGAGGTAATAGGTCTAGCTTGGCATGTCTATGTATCTCAGTTCATCCAACATTATATAACAAAATACCATACATCGGGCAGCAGCTAACAACATAAATTTCTTCCCACGGTTCCAGGGGCTGAGAAGTCCATGATCAATGTGCTGGAAGACTCACACCCCCTGGGGAGCCACCTCCTGATTCACAGATGGTACCTTCCAGCTGTGTCCACATGGGGGAAGGGGCAAGGCAGCCCTCTGGGCTCTCTGTTACAAGAGCATTAATCTCACTCATGAAATTGGTGTCGTCGTGATCTAGTCATGTTAGGGGTCTTGTCTTCTGAATATACATGTATGAATTTCCACATACATGAGTATATGTTCTTTCCTATGCACCAGATATTAATTTTTAAAATATATTTATTGTGATAGTTAATGTAGGCCAATCTGGCTAATCCACAGTATCTAGATACGTGAACAAATGCTATACTAGATGTTTCTATGAAGGCATTGTTGACATAAAATTAGCATCTAAATCAATAACTTAGATCATTCCTTCTCATCTAAGTGGGCCTTAGCCAATCAGTTGAAGACCTTGAGGAAAACAATGAGCCCTCCCCACCCCACCAGATGGAGCTGCCAACAGATTGCTTTGTCTCCAGTGTGTTGACCAGCCCTGCAAATTACTAATTTACTGACCTCAAAACTGCATGAGCCAATTCGCACGTGTGTGTATGTGAATATGTGTGTGTGTGTGTGTGTGTGTGTGTATGCGCGCATGCGCACAAACACGTGTATACAAATATATATTTTAGACCAAAATTATTTTCTTCCCAAGTCTACACTTTAAGAGTGAGAACCTGGCTCTACAAAGAGCCAGCTGGCAATTTCCTAATTTTCCTGAAGATGGAGACTTTGGCTGAGACTTTGGAGATCTAAGAGGTGGAGTTATAAAGGGTCCCCAAGGAAAGTCTGTGACTGAATCATTCCCCAGAAGCCAGGTATCAGGGCGAATTGGTCTGGTATCTTGCAGTTCTGAGTCACAAAAACAGCTCGAGTTCAAGGCAAGAAAGGCAAATGCATTGACTCTTACAACTAAACACGCCCAGGAGAGGTTCAAACAAGTTACCAGCCTTATAACAAACAAATGTGTAATATATATATATATATATATATATATATATATATATATATATATATCACCTTGAACTACCATATTCCCACAAATATTCTCGAATCAAGTCCAGGGTGGGTCATGACTGAATGACTGGTAAAATGGAATATTAAACTAAACCTCCAAGGGTAGGAGATACATGTAATTCCAGCACTCAGGAGACTGAGGCAGGAGGATTACTGTGAGTTCAAGCCAGCCTGAACTACCTAGTGAGCTCAGGACTAGTGTCGACCATAGAGCCAGACTTGTCCCTTGTCTCAAAAAATAAAAAATAAAACCCTTAGCCTTCACCTTTACCAAATTTCAGCACCTAATTTCATCTTCAAAATCACAGAGATTCAGGTGGGGAAGAGGGATTGTAAACACCCCCCTCCCATTGGAAAACTAATTGCAATGTTATTATTAAAGGTGGGAAATCGATATTAGGCAAACAAAATTTTAAGTGGCATTTGCATAAAATTTTAATAATAATAATAATAATAAATTACAGGTGTCGTGTTTGACTTTAAGACAAGGTCTTGCTAAGTTGTTCAGGCTGGGCTTAAAGTCGTGATCTTCCTGACCCACCCTTCCAGAGCACTGAGATTACGGGCCTGCACTGTACCACCAGGCCTAACTAAATAATTATAATTATAAAGGCACAACAGACGCTGACTCCGTGGGCAGAAAGCTTTCTCCTTAAACCTACAACAAGTGCGGATAGGTAATGTGGTAGCAACAGCAGCGCTAGCTGAAGGAAAGCTTCTTTTTGGGTCTCAATCGTTCGAAACCATGGACATTTTGCATTGAATAAACATTTAGACTCTTGAGCACTATAACAACATCTTAGAAATTAGGATGCAATGATCGAGTCGGAAAATGACTCAATGTCAATCAAAAAGTTAAATGACAAACTTGGGGAACTGAATGACAAGCCTGATGTTTTCTTAATTTGTAAAAAGGAAGAATAAAAATAAAGGATGGATTAGCTAAGCGGTGCCGTGCGGACGAGGCAAGCTGGGGAAGTATTAGACGAACGCGTCTGGAAACTATTTTCAACCTCGGAATGTTAAGTGCTCTTGAGAAGCTTGGATTTACAATTCTCCTAAAACTTGTTCAATTTAATGCATTTTCAGTTTTCATTTAGTTAAGACTTATTCAAAACAAAACTGTTTATTTTGTCAGCTAAGGTCATAACAAATCCAGCTTAATAGCGTATACAGCTACATTTCTGTAGCACATAATTTATGTTCACACAGTATTATCTCACATTTAGAAGAAAAAAATGTGTCAGATTTAACTGTCTTCCTCATGCCAAAAGTCAAATTTTCATGTTTTCATATGCTAAATCTCCACTTGCAATTCTAAGCGACTTTTATTTTAGCTCCTTGAAGAAAGGATTTAACGCACAGCAGTCTGAACTTTTTTTCAATTTATAAACAGAATTTCATTGTGCTAAGAACACTTAACAAGTTATCTCCCATCCTAGCAGATTTTTAAGTGTATACTGCTTATTGTTGGCTATGGCACAAGGTGACATGGAAGATTCCTATTTCATCTTGTTTAATTGAAACTTTACACGGATTTACTTGTAACTGCCCGTTCCCCATCCCTCCAGAACCTGGCACCTAACATTTCTCTCGGATGCTACAAATTTGACTTTTTTAGGTAGCTCATATAAGTGAATTCATTCACTCTGTGCAGTTTATCCCATCTAGTATCGTTCTATGGTCCTTGTGGCTCAGATACAATGAAATGTCCTTCTTCGTAAGCCTAACTAATTTGCTCTTGCATGTAGATGCGAACCTCATTTTCTTTTTCTATTCATTTGTCAAGAGACATTTAGGTCGTTTCCATGTTTTGTTGTCATAGATTTTCAATCTTAAATGTCGGCCAAAATCTAAAACTGAAGGTGTGGCCTAAGGGTTGTGAGCACTGTGCAGAAATAGGGCTGAAGGGAAGTGGTTGGATAGTGAAGGCTCTGACCCCTCGGAGGGATGAACTCAGTGATGGTTCATAGCTTAATGGGAAGAGGTAGAGATGTTAGGAAGTGAGGCCTAGTGGGAGGGTGTAGGTCAGCGAAGGTGTGAGTTTGGAAGACATTCCTTGCCTTCAACCTGCCTCCCCCATGTGTGTTTATGTGTGTGTGCATGTTTCCTACTGATCATAAGATGAGCTGTTTGGTGCTCTCCGCCATGTTGTCCCTCTTCGCTTCAGACCCAAAGTGCCGGAGTTAAGCAAACATAGATTAAAACCTCTGAAACAGTGGGCTAAAAAAAAAATCTTTCTTTATTTTAAGTTGTTTATCTCGGGAATTTTGTCACAGAGACAGAGAGCTGCCTAACACAAGTATAAATAATGCTGTATAAATATCTGATTTTTGAAGTCATGATTTTTCTGGAAAATCTTGGCTCTTTATTTTATTTGCCTCATTTTAAGACATTAAACACAAAATGTCTTTCAGATCTATCTCAAAATGTGACCAGCTTTGCCATCTCACTGCCAGCCAGAACAGAGCCTATAGAAATTCCTACTCAATTGTCCATCTTTGGGATAGCTGAAAAACACAGTGGAATCTTAATATTCTCCTCAGATATGCCTACAGACACTCTCAAATCCTTTTTATTCCATACTTCTCATTTGACCTTCTCCATAAGTGCCGTAATTACAAATTCTAATGTCTTGAGGCTGTTAAAACATGGAGGATAATAGCAGAAAATAAGTTTGTAAAGTGGAAGCAGCAACGCCAGGAAATTGACTATGGTCAGTATTGACTGGCAGCCCCACATGTGCATCACAGCATAGGGAATTTAATTTTGCTTTTCAGCGTATTTTATTATAAAAGATTTCAAAAAGTAGATTATAGTAACAATAATTTATCAGACTCCCATGTAGCCTCTGCTCAGAGTCACATATCTTAAGAGTTGCTGATGGCAGACCAATGGATATGTACGTCATGGTGTGGGTACACAATGGAGTACTACTCATCTATATAGACAGACAATTTTGTAGGTAAACGGAGGCAACTTGAGACCATTATGCTCAGTGAATTGAGTCAGATGCAAAAGGTCAAATACGGAATGGTTTCTCTAATATAGAGCTAAATTACTGTGGGAGAGGGGAGAGTGGGAGCTAGAAGGAAGGGGGAGAATGTGGAATAGCCAAAAGGGGGAGGGAAAGGGATTGTAATTTTGATGTGATATATGTGTGCACAAAATATTTAAGTGAAATGCAAACACTATGTATTGCATATATGCATACCCATAAAGTGAGGGGAAAAGTTGTTGAAGATACTTGCCTCCATTTAAAGTAATAACAATTATAATACATTACAGATATAGCTCAAACCCCTTTGTCTTGAAGTGTCAGAAATGCAAATTAGAAGGAAGTGTAGATTAGGGATAAAGGTTCGTATTTTGGTAGGAGCAACCTGGATTCAAATCCCAGCATCCATGAACTGCCTGTGTGACCATAGGCTAAGTGTTCAGGTCTTCTGTGCCTTACTCATTAAAATGAGGATAGTAATGGTAGTATTATGTACCATACAAGATATGAATGAAGACTAAGCAATTCATGCATTTCAAGCATGCGGATCACCCAAGCAGACAGTGAGAATTTGTCCCTCAGAGTCCACACCACTTAGGATTTCCATTAGTGGCCAGACAAAATAGACGTTTGTGCCAATGTACCTGCAAGTACCCATTTTACTCCACATATCTGACAGTTAAGTGCCTTATCTCTGACTTTTTTCCAACCTTCTGATTTGGACAAAATATGTTGATTAACAAAATATACGACAGCATATCAAATAAATGATTCATCAGACTATATGTGCTGAAGGACATTGGCACTCGATGGCAACCAAAAAAAATCAAACTTTGAATAGCAATGGCTAGGAAATACACTCACCTATAACTCTGAGATTCTAGTCAAAGACATTATGAAGATATTTTTTGATCTCATGCAAATTTTTAAATTTTACATAAGAGTACCAAAAATAAATAAAAGTTCAAAAACAAAAGTTTAAATACCTTACTGATAAATTACAAAAAACACGTCTGGGATTATTGCTCATGCCACCAGCATAGTTTATTCTATTCAGAGAGACAAATGCGTTCAACATGCTGACAAGTTCAATTTCCCTACAGCTTTATTACCCAAATTACTTATAACCTGGGAAAATGTCAAGTGGCAAGTCGTTTAAAGGGTAGGCATGGCTTTTAAGCAAATTTGTGAAGTCATGGGAACAAGAGCCAGTGGCTTCTCTTGGCCTTCTTGGGCTGGCTTTCTACAAAAATAAATTGCTTAAACTTCGCCCTCTCCTGGAGCCTATTCATCCCTCCACTTGCTGTCCTCCTGTTACTTTGCTTAACTAACCAGGCCGTTGAAGTTCACTGCTAAATATTGCACTGAGGCAAGTTCATAGGAAACAATATGCACAGTTTCATAGCAAATCTACTGTATGTTTTTAAATTATCCTATTCTGACTAAAGAATGCAGTCCTTGGGTCTAGGACACATTTTTGAGAACCCATGCTCTCAATAAAATGGTAAGAATAAAAACTGGAACTTAGTGGGTTTTTGTACAATTATTCTTCAATAATAAAATGAGAAAGGATGACTGCTGTGCCACAATTTGTTCACACGAAGAGCCGTGTTAATCAAAGAAGGAAAGCTATTTTCCTGATTTGGGTAATTAGAATATCATGGCAAAAGTAAAATGTCCACTCTCGTAGGTATCATGTTTATGATAAGCCTGTAAATTGAGCCTTGGGTACCTGAAGCAAATGACTGTTTTCTCCACTGACCTGAAATATGTTGTGTCAGGGAGGAACACTTTCATAAATTATGCACACTGGTATGGATAACATCGATTACAAGATCTCTGTGTTGTGGCTCCCGTCTTCGATCCAAGCACTTGAAAGGCTGAAGCGGGAGGATTGCTGTGAATTCAAAGCCAGCCTGGGCTCCTTAGTGAGCTCAGGAACAGTCTAGACTACAGAACAAAATCCTATTTCCCAACCCCCCTAAAAAAACAACCCTGTGTTTAGCCTTATCAAGGCTCACATCTAAGCAAAAGCAAACAAACTTTAGATATTTAATATAAACAGAAGAGACATAACATAAAAAGAAGAAAAATATTTTTCATGTAAATAGTCAAAAGAGAGCAAGAACAGTACTCATCTGTATAAGACAAAGTAGACTTTCAACCTAAATAGGTTATAGAAAAAAGAAGATATCACATATTTATAACTTCAAATTTTTTCAGGATAGCAAAACATAAAGCAGTAATAAACAGTTACACAGCTGATAACAGGATATCAAAATATGTATGAAAAAATCAACATGCTCTGTAGGTTTATTCCTCAATTCGTATTAGAAAGTAATTTACATGTATCCTCTGACCCACCTACATCATTTCTAGAAATTTTTCTAAAGAAAGAAAAAGTGGCAATACTCAAAGCTACACATGAAAAAATCCTTTTGCACTATTATTTGAATGAATCATTAGATTAAATAGTTACTTTAAGAGATGCGATTATGGTTCTAACACCATTGGTATCATTCATATGGGCCATTACTAATATTAATACACGTAAAAACAGAAACACAAGAAAGTCTACACAGTATACATGGTTCTAATTAAATCCTATATATGTATCTGTTATTTTCAAATCATGAAAGCCATTTTTTTTATTTTAGAGATTAAAAAAACAGTGGAGAAAAATAAAATTGAAACTTAATAAAAATTACGTAATTCAGTGATGCTTGTCAGCCAAAATCACAACGATTTTAAAATATTTTCTTCTAAAACATGAAAAAGTGTTATATATTTAGTTGGCAAGCAGAGTAGAGATTGCACGTCCACTTCATGGACGTGTAGAAAAGAAATAATCATGTCCTAACAACATGGCAACATCCTATTCCGGAGGTGGGACCTCAGCCTTACCATTACACTACTGGGCCCATTGTGTCCACTTTCTTGTGGACTTGTCCAACAAACTGTTTGTTTGTTTATTATTTATTTATTTATTTTGTGGTACTGGGAATCAAACACGGGGTCTGCACACTGAGATACCTCTGCAGCCCATGCTTTAGTTTCGATGGAAGCCAGGGCATCTCCGAGTTGTCAAGTCACCCAGACAGGACTCAAAGTCGTGATTCTCCTCCCTCAGGCTCCCAGAGTGCTGGGATTACAGACCCATACCATCAGGACTAGCTACAAGCCTGACTTTTTTTTTTCTTTGACAGGGTCTCATTCTATAATCCAGGCTGGTCCTGAAGTCACTAGTAGTCCAGGCTGGCCTTGAACTCACAGCTATCTTCCTGCCTCTACCTTCCTAGTATTGGGATTACAATCATGTGAAACCACACCCTGCTGAAGTGGTGCTAGGGAATCTAACTCAAGGCCTTGCACGTGTTAGACAAGTGCTTTAACCGCTGAGCTACATCGTCAACCAAAAGGCTGAGTTCTTTTGCCTCATTTTATTAGTGCTTATATGAAACACACAATGGTTACATTGAGCTTGGGTATTTGGTACACATACATATCTTATTAACATTATAAACTTTTCCCTTCCCCTTCTTGGCCTTATCACACATTTTTAAAATTTTTCTGGGTGACTAATAATATCCTGTTATTTTAGTATTTTTTAAATTTATATATACATGAATTTGATTTTTAAAGGTAAACTGGGAAGGTTGAGCTTCCAAGTAACTGTGGAAAAAAATAAACATTAAACATCACTTTGATACGGGGTCTCAGCCTTTGTCTGAGCTAAGCTGAGGCTTTGATTCAAGAAATAAAGGTGAAAATCTAGTTTGGAAAGTTGGCTTTGAGTCAAGTGTGAACCCATCATTATCAATAAGGATGAGTTTATCTCCTGTAAGAAAATGGCTTCTGACAGGTGGCTTCTCTGAAACCTGTGGAGATGCCTTTCATAGCCACTTAAGGTTCATTTAATTTTGTGCACTGAACCTCCCCAGTTCCTGTGCCAGTCACAGCGCATGTCTCCACATCTTCATCGCCTTCATCCATTCTCCCCTGTAACCAACAGGTGAGTACCTGCATTTGAAACACTGAATTGAGAGGGAAATTTCTTCCAGCTGTCATGTACCAAAGACAGCTTGGCAGTTGCTTTAAGATCAACAGATGAATTTTCCACTCAGCTGATATGAATTTCTTCTGTAACCTACCTGGCTGGCAACCCAGGGAAACTGACAGTGCTCAGACCAGCCTCACTTCTGCAAAGACTTCTCTAATATGCTTTGATTTAATACCAGCCTCTGTATGTAGATTGCATCCCGTGTGTGGTTTCCTTAGCGCTGAAGCCTTCCACGTTGAGCTGCACATGACATTTCCTTTGACACTGTGTGACAGGCCTTCATTGCTACACACATCTATGCATCACTCATGGAGGGGCTCCTGAAAAAACTGGGGGGAGCCGGTGTCGATCAGAGAACTTCTCTTTGCATCTCTAATTTCCTCTGTCTCCTTATTACTCTTAAAACTGAGTATTTAATAAGCCAAATCTCCCCCTGCCTAGACCTGCTGTCTGCTTTAATACAGAAATGGTTGGCACACCTAGTGAGATTGCCCAATACTCTCAAGCCAATAAAATGCTAGCTATCTACTAAGAGAGCAGATCGCTTACTTAACTAACACCTGGTGAGTCTGTAAATTGCATCCAATACACACCTCAGTTGTGCAAAGCTAATACTCAACCTTTGGGGATAATTGCTAGGTCTCCCCTAACTCCAACACTTTCTCTCTTCAGTGTGTTTGTTGAGGTCTAATATGCTCCTGCTGCCTGAGACTTCTTACATGAGATCAGAGAAAGGAATTGCAGGTCTAAATTATCCCAACATAGCTACCGCTTTCAACAAAGACAACATATCATATTTCCCAAGAGAAGTCAAGAGTGCTGCTCTCTGAGTCTGGCTGCCTTACCTTACCCCATATGCCTTCTCTGAGCTATTGTGAGCCATGATATTGGGGCCAGTTATGAACATAAGGGATGCTGTCCAGATGACAGCTTGTGTTCATACAGCTTAGTAACAATCCTAAGATGGTACGATCTCTATTTTATAGATAAGGAAACCATTCATTATAGAAGTTAGATCACTTCCTTATGATCACAAACAGAGAAGTTAGCAACATATGAATTCCAATCTAGGTAATCTCCAACCCAATGCACTTGAATTACACTGCTTCCTGAGGTCAGGAACAGATTAACCTCAGCTCACCCCACATCCTCAACATAGTAGGGTCTTTCTAGTTACAGTTGAATTGGTTCGACGTACTTGATGTAAACATAGGGCTAACAGAAGCCAATAAAGACATTAAAAGAATGCATTCTTGGGGCTAGAGGAACAACGTCGTTGGTAAGGCCCTCACCAAGCAAGCGCAAGGCCTTAGGTTCGTTTCTCCAGGACTTTACTAGCGGGGATGGTGGCACACACCCATAATCCCAGCATTTGGAAGGCCAGCCTGGCCTACATAGCGAGCTCAGGATTACCCTAGATCACAAGGACCATTTTTAAAAAAAGGGGATTCTCAAATATAAGAAAGAATATTGATGCAAATCTACTGTCTGATAAGTAAGGATTTAGATTTGTTAAGTGTTTAGAGCAACTACTTTCTAAGAATTTTATTATTGCAGGCACCATGGTCTGACTATAAAACCACCTTAGTGTTCTAAGTCAGTGTGTGGACACATTCACAGAAGTGAATTGATAATGACAATCCTCAAGAATTGTATGAAAAAAACAACTTCATAAAGACACTAAAACTGTTACTCTCAAGTGTATTCCTTTTGAAACAATGGCTGAAACTTTTCTCCTTTCAAAATCAGTTCTGAGAGCCAAGGCTTTAGTAAAATTACTTAGTTCCTTCAACAAAACCTTTCTCTCCAATGAATTCAAGTTTCTTTTTGATGTTATTATTTAATCTCTGTCTCGAGCTTATTATTAACCCCTTATCTCAGCTACTGTCTTTAGATATACATCTTTAACCAAGAGTCCAGTGGCTCTCTACCCAGGGGGATTTTAGCACTAGATTGTACTTGTCAGTGCATGGAGACATTTTTTGACCTTGAGGTGAGTGTCCTACTGTCACCCAGGGGTTAGAGGTTAGAGATGCTGCTCAACATTTCAAAATATACATGTCAACCTCTCACACTGAAGAATGTTCCAACCTAAAATTTCAATCACGTTAAAGGTGTGGAACCCTAGATTAGGTCCTGACCTTCTTATTAGCACGTGGGGAAAAAAATCATCAATCAATCGCTGATCTTTCTCCATGTGTTCATTCAATAAATCTTTGTTGAACCTCCATCTGGAAAAATGCACAGTGGACAAACTGGGGTCTGTATCATTGGGGTCCTGAGTACTTGAATAAACAAAAAGTGAAGAGGTGATTGTTTTTTAAACAGTTAACCAAAATGCATATTATTTTGGGGGGTGGAGAGAACAATTTTGAACTGATTAAGAGGGAGAGTTGGAGTAAGAGGATTGATTGGAGTAAGCAGTAGGTCTCTGTCAGACACAGGAAGGGACCATTTGTCTGGCAATAAAGAGAAAGGGCCAAGTGATCAATCCAGGTTCAAGAGGATCCACGATACAGGCATCTAACCTCGAGTTGACTTTGGCTCTACGGTTTTCCTGTGCAATGACATTTAGCGTTAGTGGAATTCAGTGTTCACATGTATGAAATGTATAATAAAGGTCACTCTCATTCAAGAGTCTTCGGGGTCAGATAGAGCATTTAAAAGACCTAAAGGGTCTGGGGCATGTGGTAGCCTCTCTATAACTTACAGCAATAATTAGAAGAACGGAAAAATAGATAAATACACAGAGTGAAAAGAATAGCATTTTTCTGTGATAAAAAAAGCCTGGCAGTGTTTAGTTTCATGTGTCACTTATTGGCTTATTGGTTTAAGGAGTGTCTCCCTGATTGAACAGATAATGCCTCTGGTGTGGGTCTATATCTCTGTGTCAGATCACCTCTCCCCAGCCTCTAGTCCAGTGTCTGGCAGAGCACAGATTCTCAGTAAAGATTTGATAGAGAAATAAATATTTGTGTGAGTGTATGGGGGCCAGGCAAAAGAGTTACCCTGGTCATTCATTATATATAACCCAGAGGAAAAAAATGAGAAATAAAGCAATGATCTTCCAAGAAGCCACAAAAATGGATTTCTTATTTGGTCAGCCATTGTAAGTTCATCAGTAGCATATTATAAACTTAAGAAGTAAAGCAGATGTTTTTGATTTTTTGAGCAAAAGATTTTTATGTTAAATAAATAGTCATCTATACTTCAGGGATATAAGTTCAGGAATACTAAGAGTAGAGACAGAAGAGGCCAACTGTTAGCTGTCACAAAATTAATCACCTGCACAAATTCCTGAAAGAGGACACTGGCAGGAATGTCATGCCTGTCACTTTGAGTCCTGGTGTTACTCGTCAACTTTGATCAGAAAGTGGAGGAAAGGCCATTCTTTACGCCCCCATCAGTTTGAGGGAGAGGCAAAGTGAAGAAATATTACCTAAAAGTAAAAAAGCAGAAACGAAAAATTTAATTTCAAGAAATGAGGACTTCTCCGCAGAAAGCACATGTACAAATCAACTTTTGTGGGGGGTTGACGGAGAATTATTCATTTTGGGGACAAAGTATAAAAAAATTAACTTTGGGATAAAAATAAGAGAGAAGACAAATTCACAGTTCTGAGAGAAAAAAACACACAACAAATCTCCTACACACAAAAAGAGAAGAAAGGCAGATGATAAAAAAGGGCCTAGTATTTCATTCTGGGAAAGAACATAAAAAGAACTATGATGTGGGGGGAAAATGACCCACGATTATACCTTACTACATAAGGGACCCTAGAGATGCCAGAGCTGGCATTTCAATATGCCTGCTAAGAAACAATCAGTTCTTTCAGTTAATCAAAATGAGAAAGAAAAATGCAAAACCTTGGGCATTCAAAGTGCTTACTGCACTCGTATAAATATGCACTGCAGATAGGTTTGTGTTCAATCAACTGTCTGCGAAATGATGTTTTCCTTTACTTTTTTTTGAGACAAGATCTCTTTGTGTACTCCATGCTGGTCCTGAACTCACTATATAGTGAACACACAATAATTCTCCTGCCTCAGCCTCCCAAGTGCTGGGATTACAAGCATGCACTACCACGCCCAGTTTATGCAGTACTGGAGAATCGAACTCATTTTTTAAAAAAGGCTTTGCAAAAAAGTCCCTTGGGAAGGCAAGCATTGTGACGACAAAGAGCAAGGTGAGTGTGGCTGCCTCACGTTCACCTCTCCCTGCCACAAAGAGTGTGATGGGCACAAGACCTTCAGTCAAGTCACTTTGCTCTCTACTTCCTCGTGTGTGGGGGAGCATCGTGTGATTTACTGTGTCTCCTACCTGGGCTAACAGGAGAATAAAAAGAGGTGATGTATAGATAAACACCTTGATATCGTTCACAGGCACATTTTCTGTTATTACACTGTAACCCTCCACTGATAATTAATCATATCTGTAGTTTCATAGAATCACCTCCATCATCTCAGTGTTAGGAAGACATTTATAAAATTCAATGTGCACCGGGGTCCAGACCTAGTTTTTAGTGCCATTCTCCAATAAAAATGACTAAGGCTCCTTGGAGAAATGGCTAATTCCAGGGCTGGGGCCAGGAAAGTTCAAGATGAGCCAACATACTCCTCTTGTGCTATAAATCAGAAGTTCTCAAAAAACCAGAGGACCGGATCATGTCAAAAAGTCACCAGGGCCAGCACAAAGATTCTCAAAGACCAAAGCTGGACCAATTAGAGACACATAACAAAACATCTTAGTTATAAGCCTATGTATAAAATTAAAACACACAACTTTAAATTAATATAAATGATTCCCTATGAGAAAAAAAAGCAATTTATTTTCCTGAAGAATTTCAGATGATATATGTGGATATTTTTCCTGTAGGAGACTGAGATTAATCCCCTCCTCTACTCTTTGCATGCAGCCGAATTAAAGTAACCCACTTCCACACAGTAGTGTTATGGATGTGGGAGTGGGCAGAGGATAGGTAAGTTTCTAAACTTCATAATGCCACCTTTCTAGGGACAAGGTTAAGGAGAAAGTCATGCCAGTTATTATGGTTTGGGTATGAAATGTCACCACAAAGCCTCCTGCTTTCGGATATAGTGGGTTATCTATGGAATGGTGTACTCTTAAGAGGTAGGGACTGGTCAGAAGGGGTGGAACCCTGGGGCTTGACCAGGGAGGGTTAGATCACTGGGACAGGACCTGGAAGAATAGCTCCACTCTTTCTCCCTCACTTGGCTTTCTGTCTGCCATGCTATGAAGAGATTTTCCTCCAACTAGACCTCTGCCATGTGCTTCCATTATCGCCAGCTGCCCATGAGTAGATTGTGTGAAACCTTCTGAAAATGGGAGCTAAATTAAATCTTTCCTCCCTTGCGTTGTGGATGTCAGGTCTCCTGTCACAGCATCAACAACAAAAAAGTGGCTAAGACACCAATGTCAAGGACATGTCATGTACCCTCTCGTGTGCTGGGACAAGAAAGGCTTTGTTCCTCTGCGGTGTTTTCCCCCCAAAATGTTAATCATAACAAACATCAGAAAAATCTAAATTGAGAGAAAGTCCACAAGATAACTGACCAGAAATTCTCAAAACTGTAAAGATCATATACAACTAAACATCTGGAGAAATGTCACCAGCTACAGAAGTCATTGCTCAACACAAGGAGCAGTCCTAAGCCAGGAAGGAAGACGTTAGTGGAGAAGCTGGTGAAATCCAAATATTGTCTGAAGTTTAGTGGATGGTGACATGTCAATGCCTGCTACATGCAAGCACCTGGATCATATGAGATAACAATGTGAGGAACTCGAACAGAGCAAGGGCCTTTCTACTCTTTCATCCTTCTTTTTATGAATCTAAAATTAAAAGTTTAGGGTCTAGTGGCATATTTCAGTGGCTAGAGAGCTTGCTTAGCGTGTGCAGGGCCTTAGACTTAATCCCTCAGCACCACATAAAAATTAGCTGAGCATGATGACATGAACCTATAATCCTAGTACACTAGAGTCTGAGGCAGGAGGATTGCTATGAGTTCAAGGCCAGCCTGGGTTACATAGTCAGCTCAGGACCGGGCCAAGCTACAGAGTGAGACCCTGTCTGAAAATCAACTGTGGAGATCCTGTTTATAATTATAAATGTGAAGACCCTTTCAGAAATCTATAAATTAAATTTTAGGCTTCCTCTTAACCGATTTTTTTTAAAGTGCTTGCCGTGAGGGCTTGTGCCCTCCTATGCTCTGTTTACTTAAGCCAGGTAACGTGTATCTATGAGCTGGGCTACTGGGAAAATTGCTTACTTCTAAGACAGCTGCAAGGTTCCCGCCACCCTCACCTTGTGGAATTTGCTTAACGTCCACCTGCCCATAATCCCAGAGATCAGTAAGATTGCATCCTGTCTGCTTATTTTGATCACCACCCCCACCTGTCCACTCTTTGACCTTAATCAACGTTGTGTTAGTTTCAGGCCCACTTGCAGTGAGTCTTTCTAGATGATGCACCCCCCTGCTCTTTGCACACCTCGTGGGATGCTTTCTGTTCCCCCACAAATATGAGTAAGAGCTGCTGCGCCGAGCGGCAAGGCCAAGTCCCCCTCTCCTTCGGGGGGTGCATCTATGTAGTCCCTGTGGGGGCCTCTGAGTTCCAGAAACTCTGAGCAACAATGTGTCTTTGATGCCTTTGTCCAAAAATGCGAAAATTCATAAAATCATTAATTATTTTAAAGACATATTTTTATAAAGCTCAATGTGAGTGTTTTTAAGAAAGTAGTGTTGCTAGGAAGAGCCAGAAATTGTCTAGATATTTGACATCTAAAGAAAGAGCTGTTTTCTTCACCAAATTCCTGTTCCGTGAAGGTTCACACTGGGCTTGCCGGAAGGGCTTTACTTCCCACTCAGCAGTGCAATTCCTGGCTGTCCCCAGTCAGTCGTGGCCGCACAAAGAGAAGCAAGCCAAAGTCACCTGGAGGGTTTTCCCGGATAATTACTTTTTAAATTTGAATATGCATGAATTACAGATTCAATAACATGTTAATTACATATAACATATAGGGAATTTGATTGAGGATGATTTTTAAATGAGGGACAGAGCTGGAAAGAGTCACATGTGAGACTTTTTCTCCTTTCTGCAGCTGCCTGATACATGGATAAAAAGGCTAGAGATCAGGAGCCGTCACAAATCACACGCTGACCTTTGAGGTGGGAAGAGCGTGCTGAGAACGGAACAACAGTGAGAGAGACAGCGAGAGAGACGTCGCACGTGAGCTGGCCACGTGGTCCTGCCACAGCGCTCTCACCTGGCCACCACAGCACGGCTGTGATGTGCCGGCAAGGAGGACTAGGGCTTCTTCGTTTGATGTCTGACTGTTAACAGCTTTCTGAGCCTCATACCTCCTGCCTTACCATGCCTGGGTAGGAGAAGGCACTGACCCTTCCCCTGGTGCTCTAGCAAGAGATAAAATTGGGCAGAGCCCTGTCTGTGGGGGACCTCCACCCTGACCCCAACACCAACCATAAGAAGAACCTGGCCCACAGCCTCTACTATTGTCTCAAACTGTTTTTTACCTGTTTCAGAAGCCTGTCCTGTTCCTCTAGGGATCTCACTTATATATATATATAAGTAATAAGTTTTCATTCCAGCTTTTCTGAGATACTTATTATTGATACTGGGGATGGACTCCAGGAACTGTAGACTAAGCTACATCCCTACCCCATTTTTTTGGTTTTGTTTTTGATTTGAGACAAGGTCTCATTAAGTCACAAAGTTGCCTAATTTGAGCTCAAATTAAGTGATTCTCCTGCCTCAGCCTCCCAGAGTTCTGGGATGACCTATATCACCAGGCTTGGCTTGACATGATCTTGGCAATTAAATTTGCAATATTTAAGATGTACAGAGTGCTGTTTTCATACACTTGTACGTCAAGAAATGGTTACTTAAAGCAAGCTTACTAACATATCTATCATCATTTAATTATTTTATTTTTTGCCCTAAGAAAGTTTAAGATCAACTCTTAGAATATGTCAAGGATACAATCAGTATTAACTGTGGTCACTGTGCTGTGCATGATATTTCCAGAATGTCTTCCTTCAGCATCATAGAACTTTTGGAACTTTTGACCAATACTTGTTACAGCCCTGACGCCCTGCTTCCCTCACACTCTCTGGCAAGCAGTCTACTCTCTGCATGTAAGAGTCCCATGTAAAGACTCCACACACCAGTATCATCCTGAGGTACTGAACTTTCCGTGTCTGCTTCCTTTTCTGTTACATCCATAACTGCTCTCTTGTGTACGTAAAGTAGCATCATTGTCTGGAAGTCCTGACCAGACTTCAGCAGGGGTTCATCATCTGCCTCTCTGGGTGACTACAACTCTACTACGAGTTTGGGAGACATGCAGCCTGGCTAAATCCTAGATAATGCACGTCTGACCTCATTTGTTTCTAAAAGATGTGATGGTGAAATAAGGCCTGCAGCAGGCAGAATTCTAAGACAGAGTCGTTGGTTCCCTGTCCCAGGATAATCCCTCTCCCTGAGCATTAACTGAATCTGAAACCCACATCTAAACAAATCAAAGTAACAAAGATACAAGCATTTTGCCAATGTAATTAAAGTATTTAATGTGATCTTTTACGTTAAAGAATAGGGAGATGACCTGGTGATTCTTTTAAAAGAGGATCTGGAAATCAGAAAGCCTTCCCCTCTGGCTTTGAAGATGAGTTTGGCTGTGCTGAGTGGCAGTTCCAAAGACTACCAAAGAGCCAAGAGCTGTGGAGACCCAGGGAGCTTATTACACACCCTGCCTGAAAATCATCCATCGTGGAGAACCTCAGTCATAAAACCCAAGAAAGCCCAGTTCTGTCAACAATCATATGACCTGGAAATAGCACCCTAAGTGCTAGAAAGGACCTGACCTCAGTGGTACCTTTCAAAGCCAGAGTCGTGAGTCAAGCTAAGCCAGCTGTACCCAGGTTCCTCATTTAATAGCAAGGCAAGTTAATCAACACAAGCTATTTCCAAGCCGCAAAGTTTGTGATTATTGGTTTTGCAGCAGAGCCAACTTAGGCAGTAGCAATATTTCTATCTGGGAGATGGCATAATTGAGAATTATTAGAGAGGTCTACAATGTGTGGACACAGGCATTGCACGGAAGCACTGGAGTTTGAACTTAGGGATGTCTTGTTGCAAATTCTATAGTCTCCACTACCACACTAGTCCATTTGGAGATGAGTAGATACAGTCGTTTTCTGGAAGATAGAGCAGGTCTTATTTAACTTTACATCGTCCATGACATGCACACCGTGTAAGATTTCCAGTAGATAATGACCAAGGTCAATGAGGAAATTTAGGAAGGTAGAGCCTTACAGACAAGCAGGGTAATTTCCAATGGCTCAGGGCCCAAGTCTCATTCATCTTATTAGAACCCCACAGAAAAGTTTGCAGGTATAGATTGGCTAAGGTCCTGTACCTCTCTGTTCTCCTAATGGGCAGATACTTTACATGCAGAATTAGGCTGTGACGAGGGTTTTCTGGAGAGCTTTCAGTTCCGATTAGCTCGATCTGAAGTTAGAACTTGTCCCCTTTCTCCACACCTCAGGCTCTCATTTTCACGACAATTATTTTTGTTCCATTATTTGAGATCTGTCTACTCTATATTACTGGGCATTGTTTTTATTTCCCTATCTGTCCTTCTAAGTGACATATTTGAAATAAACGCAAATCTGAATACTCAGCATGAACAATGGGACACCATTTTTGCATAATACCTCTCTTCATTAAGTTAGTACAATGTGGGTTGCACATAGGTGAACAGAGAAATGTGAGACCATAATCTAATGCATTTCTGTGGATATTTAGACACATGCATATCCCTGCTTTAACCACAACGCCTCATAAAATAGCATCAGCGCTATTGCGTCTCTATCTTGCTTATATTACATTGTTATTCTGCTCAATGCTATTCATATTTTCACCATAAAATCATCTAAAATGCACATTTGACATATTTTCCAAACCAACCAGGTGGTCATTGGAATCACATGAGATTTTCTCTGGGTTTCCTCCCTGTCATACCTTGAGCACCTGGGCCCAGATCTTGTCCCAAGTAGCTAAATTAACTATATACTAAATAAATACCTGAGAAAGCATAAGTGAGTGTCACTCTTACCCAGATACAGCGCTTTAGCAGGGCTGGAGAAATGGCTCGGAGGTTAAAGCACTTATCTAGCAAGTGCTAAGTACCCAAGTTCAATTCCCCAGCACCACATAAACTGGGAGTGGTGGTGTACATCTGTAATTCCAGCACCCGGGAGGCTGAGACAGGAGGATTGCTGTGAGTCCAAGGCCAGTCTGGGCTCCATAGTGAGTTCAGGACCAGCCTGGGCTGCAAAACTAGATCTTGCTCCCACCTCACCCCCTTCTGGAAAAATCCTTTAGCAGTTTCTAATTTTTTGTGAATTGGTTATCATCTTCATTTTGCAGTTGTCTCAGATAGCAAATATTTCATTTATTATGTGGCTGCTTTGGAAAAAATAAATTCATTAAAAACAGAGATTATTTTTGGTGCAGGGGGCATAGCACCTAGTTCCAGGAGATATGTAGTAAATTAATGGAACATAATTGTTTTGCTTCAAAGTCACAATTTTGAAAATACTGGCTCAAATGACTCAGTAGCTGAGATCTTTTTTTAAAAAGCAAACATTGAACTTCTACTTTACTCTGAATCGATAGACGTAGCTTACAGATCACAATAATTTCCTTTTTAGGACTCAAATCATCATCATGGTAAAAGTAGCACAATGACGTAGCACACAGATGGCATCCTTGAACCACCACTGTTTGCTATGATAACAACAGGAATATTCTGACAATGAAAATTTTAAAATTACTTATCAATACCTTAGAACTCTGTGCAAAAGTCTTTCCAAATACTTCATCTTGGTCTTTATGGTGATAAATGATGCCTACTTTGGAAATAAAGAAAACAAAGCTAAGAAGAACCATCTCTTTTTCAAGCTTATATAGCGAGTTACTGGTAAGACCATGGTGGCAAGGTTGAGTACCCTTCCACCTACTGCAGCCCTCATCCCCACCAGAATGTCCACACGCCCTGACACATGTGAGATCATACATGGGAGAAATGTCAGCTCACAAGGTGAAAGCAGGTACTCATTAAATACACCTCACCAATTTTTTGGTTTGGTTTTGTTTTTAACAAATGGAAAGATTCACCAGTGGTATAATGGTCGTCACCGCCCCTCTTAACTGGGCCAATCGGCTTCCCGCTGAATGCGTACTGGCTGGCAGTTTCCTCTCAGATGCTGGCTTCTTATCTGTTCCATTGCATACTAATGCCACAAAGAAAAGTTTCACCATGTAATTTCTGTTACAGATTTTAAAACTATATAGAGCATGGGTTGATCAATAAGATACATAGGATAAACCTATGAATCTGCTCTCTTGATCAAACCGCTGATGTCCCTGAACTTATTATTTTCTCATCTACAGGTTAGAATAGCAGCCATCATCTCCAAATTTAAAGGATTTGAGGAGAGCTAGCTCCATCAGTGCACATGACCTGTTTAGCAAAGGATCTGGCTTTGAGAGGACTCAGTCATCTTGAACTTTATTTTTAAAGACATGTGACCTCCAGAGCGCTCTTTGTGGAGAGTTCTACTTCAATTTTCTTTGAAACTATTTGCATAAAGTGATACATTTGTCAACAATATCCATTTGAAGTCGACTTGGCTACAGATGAAAGAAGATGGCATTAAGACAATTACCTGTGAGAGCTAGTACATCTGTTGACACATCCTCAAATTTATCGCTCATTGCAGGCCATGTGTGCCCCGCAACCACCTCCTTCCCAATGTCGAGCACCCGGAATTAAAGCAATAAATATGATAAATGGAAGCTTCGCTTGTTTGTGTAATGACAAAAAGATCCAAATGAGCCTTTGTTTCTTATTAAAACCAGCAGATTTTGCCCCAGAGCATTAAAAGTTTTAATCCAACATTCTGTTTGCCTGTAGGCAAGGCATTCTGTTAGGTAAAATAAAAACACAACATTCCAAGTTTGCCTCCCAAAATGTAATAAATCAAGATTTTAAACAAAAATGACAAATGGCATTCCTTTCATAAAAGTTATTTTAAAACTCAACTCTATAGTCACCTCTCAGTATTTTATTTCTTCATGTACACATCCTAGGAAATCTCAGAATGTTTGAATCATTTCTAATAACGTCTAAAAGAGAGCTCAGTTTTCCCTTAAAATACAAATTAAGTGCATCTGCCTCAAGTGAAGGTGACTATATGATTTTAATGCTTTCTTATTTACTAAACACCTCAGTGGAGGAACTTGAATTTATCCACTCTCAATTAAAATTAATAGGATGCATAATCAAATATTTTCTTTAAATTTTACCTTGAAAATTTAGAATCTCCTGAATGTCTGGTCAGTTGAGAAGTCTAAAGCATAACCCCGAGAAAGAACCGTTGGCATTGAAATGTTCCCAGAGGAACACAGAAAACATGTTTCCCTGTGGAATGCATCAAATATTCAGCACTGTTGCTGGACACGTCTGAAGCAGGAAGAATTGATGATGATAATTATTATTATTATTATTATTATTATTATTATTATTATACCAGGAATAAAAATAGTGCTAACTCATTAGGATTTAATGGAAGAAAATGGGAAAATGTCCAGCCTTTCCATTTTTAAGAAAACTTTTAGTAGCCCTTCCTTCTCTGTGCCTCTAGCAAGGTCACATTCCACTCCTTCTAACAGTAAGTAGCAGTTCTTGAATCTAAACTCAGGTAGAGTTTGTCTTTTCTGTTTAAGGATCATTTCTGCAACGTAACTCAGACCCTAATATAATACATAAAACATGATATATGCATAGATATGGCAATAAATGTGCTATATATATACATGCATATATATATATATATATATATATATATCCCAATATATACCATACATACAATATGTATGATATATATATATATATCTCCTAATATGTATGGTACACACACACACACCCACACATCCCAATATCAGAACCTGTGTGTAGCCACAAGCAGGGCTCTCCTGCACCAGGCAAGGATACTGTGGAACCAACAATAAACCACAAAATGCTGCAGACTTCGTGCATCATTTGCACTGAACATTTCCCAGCAATATTTCAATCCAATTGCATGTACCTGTTCTTAACAAATTCTATACGTTTCAGAGACTGAGTTAGTAAACACTTGAAAGATTTTCTTTCTTCAAGTCTTTTCCCAAACATGGTGTAATTTTTACTTTACTTCAAAGAAATGTGTACGAATTGTAAAACTAGTAATAATCATGATAACTTGTAGAAGTTACAGAAAGAAAAAAGAAGAAAACATAAAACTCAACCTCAATATTAGTGCTCAGAAACAATCCCCAGTATTTATTTTTCTCTTCTCTTTCCTTCTGTCTTTCCCCTTCCTTCCTCTTTTCTTCCATAATAATTTATCTCTTTCACAGAGTACAACTTTTGCCTTCAGACAAGTTATATTTCTTTATATAGGAAGTACCTATCTTGAAGAGTTGTAGAAATTAAGCCAAATAGCATAAAAATTTAAAATTGTGCCCAGAAAATAAGAAACACTCAACAAACGACACTTATTCTATATGATTACTTAATCAAGCCGAGTCATACCTGATATAGTATTCTATTATACAGTTATCCCAAAAAATATTTCATGAATAGTTTTCTACTTCAAAAACATATTTTACACCATTTTAATGTGTGAGTGCTACGCCATTACACACACACACACACACACACACACACACCATTGTACTCAATTTCTCATTTCGGCATATTGTGTTGAGCTCGACATTTCAGTAGGTGTGACCTACTAAATATTTCTGCTCAGAAATCATCAGAGATCTAATTAATCTACATTTTTATGTTCTCATTCTAGCCCTCTTCCCTGGAGTATGAAAGCGCTTATGAGAACAGAGACTAACGGGATCGGTAATGAGGAAGAACAATCGCTATATAGATGAACATGTCATCAAAGCCCAGCATTGGCACAAATCCATGGGAAATTATAATTCATTTATGTAATTCATTGTAATAGGGTTTATGATGTTTTATATGTGAGTTCACCCTGATGTTGGCAATGAATCTTGATCAAATCTCTCAAAATCTAAGTTTCTTAATATCTTTAACAAGGACATTACAAACCTAATAGCATTAAGATAGAATTAAATAAAAAAGCATATAAAAACCAGATTATAAACTATGGCAGTGGAGCAAAAATGATCTACTGCCGCTGACATATTTTCAGCAATCCAATTATAGTTGTGTAATTTTAAAATGTTGGAGCAAAAGTTCTTTTATTTTTGTTCCTTCTTTTTTACAATGCTGTTTATCAAAATAGAATGTCAACCACTTACACAATAAAGATATATTCTCACATATATTAAGAGTTTCTATAGCCAAATAAAATACAAAAATCATATTGAACTTAGGCAAGTGACATAATTAGTCACTCATAAAGTTCAAATGCCTGCTAACCATTGAGTTTATCTATTTCATCCAGACCAAAACAGAAGCTCTCATGGGCTAACACTTATCATTAATGAGACTGACATGCAATTTTAGAAATTAATAATATGCACCATTTAACACACAAGAAAAGAAATGTTCATACATTGATGATGGATGTATGGATAAGAATTTTTTTGGAGAAGCTACAGCAGTCGAAGTTTTAACATAAACATGACTTTTGGTCCAGTGTTCCAAGTTCTAGGCCACTAAGATTCAGGTACAAAGGAAATATGGTTGATCCACAAGAATATTAACAACAGCTTCGTGACTCATTAAAAAGGTGATCGATAAATAAGACATGGGGCATTCTTCCTTGGAGATTCATTCCATCATTGCAAAGAATAAGGCTACATCACGCAATGAAAATAAAATCTCAGGGGCTCCCCCACCCATTCGCCAGAAGAGCTATAATTGCAAAAATGATTCACAATATTCAAGTGTCAGCAATCACAGCTAGAACACCTAAGTGTTGCTGATGAAACTGCCGCACACTACCACTTTGGAAAGCATCTTGACCTCCTCAAGATGCCCACTCTACTCCTAGGTGCCTGTTCAAGGGAAATGAGTGTCCATGTCCGATACAAAAACGTGTGCAGGTGTGTTTGCAACAGCTGCATTCTCTACATTAATTAAACTCGAAACAATTCAAACAACCATAAACATTGAAGGGACATATTGCAGCAAATTCTAACAATGGAACAACAGGAGTGATGAAAACTCTGTAGCAGGATAAACGACTCTCACGACTCTCGTGGACACAATGACAGAAAAACAAAAACAGGCACAAGCAAGTATCTCGAGATAATTTAATTTGTAAGAAGTTCAAAAGCAGGCAATCTATTCAGTGTATTGTTCTGAGCATTGATGTTTTAGATACAACCCCAAAACCACTGACACTGAAAGTAAACATAGTCAAATGGATTTGCATCAAACTGCAAAGCTCCTGCACAGCAAAGAGCCAATCAACAAAGTAAAGAAATAACCTGGAGAATGGTTTCATAATTTACAGTCTCATAAGAGATTAACACGGAAAATGTATAAGGAAGTCAACTCAATAGCAAGCAAGAATAACAATTAAAAATCAGTGAAGAATTTGAATAAGATTTTCTCAAAAGAATACATGCAAATCGCCAACAGCTATGTGAGAAAAAAAAGTAACTAAAAGCTCAGCATAATCTGAAAAATGCCAATGACAACCGCAACGAGATGCCCCTCACATGCATAGGAACGGTTCTCATCAAAAAGATAAAATACAACAGGTGTCGGGAAGGATGTAAGAAGGAACATTAGTGCACGGTAGTGGGAACGTGAATTAGTACAGCCGTTGTGAGAAACAATGGGAAAGCAGGAAGTTTTCTCAAAACAATTTTTTAAAAAATTACTCTATGACCCAGAAATCTCTTTACTGGGTACATGAAAAGGAAACAAAGTCAGCAGGCTGAAAAGATACTGCCAGTCCCATATCCATTGTAGCATGAGACCCAGGAAGCAAAAGCAACCTAAATATTCATCAGCTGATGGACAAACAAAGAACACGCGGTACGTGTAAACAATCTACAACTACCCAGCTTGGAAATGGAAGAAAATAGTTACCCGTGATAACATCCGAAAACCTGGGAGGACATTATATAAGATGAAATAAACCAGGCATAAAAGACAAATGAAGCACAATCTTATGTATGTGTAAATTCCTAAAAATTCAAACTTGCAAAAGCAGAGTGAAGTTATGGTTACCCAACGTTTGTTTTTAGGGAGACGGAAAAGTTGTTGGTCAAAGGGTACAAAATGTATTACTCAGGAGGCATAAATTTAAGAGCTCTATTCTACAAGCTTGTAGCCACAGTTAAGAACAATGTAGGACATACTTCAAATTGCTAAAAGAATAGAATTTAAGTATTTTTACCACAAAAAGTATATAAAATAATGGATATGTTAATTAACTCAAATTATCATTTCCACCATGTATAAATGTATAATTCAAAGCATTATTTTTTAAACCACAAATATTTGTTATTTTTATTCTTCAAACATAAACAAAAATGTGACAAATGAAAATATTTATTTAATCATATTGCATAGCAAATAATCTGTACCTAAAATATTTTTGACTTGGCTACTGAGCATTTAATAAAATAAAAAGAGATAAACCACATTTTTCTTATTTTTCTTAAATACTTACTGTCTCAGTGCTTTTTGTTAGCTTTTAAAGGTGAGTTTTATTTGTCATTTGACTTTGGAATGAAAACAGAAATTCAAATAAACTATCTACAATATTAATTAGTTTCATCAAAAGCACTAATTATAAGCTTTGCTTAAGATAAGAAAATATGGGCCAATCTATGGTAATAGAAATCAGAACAATATCTACCTCTGATTAGATATTGCATTACTTGCAAAAGTAAAAATTCAATTTTCCAAAAACAATTCCTTACACTCTACCAACCTTTTCTTTTCTTTAATAGTAGCTAGGTTGTTGTATTAGATTCTAGACCACTTAGAATATAATTACAGAAAATTCCTGGTGGCTTTCTCAAATTTAGCCATGCTCATTAGCAAAAAGTTCAAGACAATAAAAATTTTACTGAAATTAAGCAGAACATTAGAGGCAGGGTTTCCCACCCATGTGAAGCAGAAAGCATGGAAAATCAGCTAGAAAGCATCGACTTGATCACAATCGGAGAGTGATGGTTGTCGTTTCATCCTCTGTATTGATGATGAAAAATCCAGTGTCCAGAGGACAAAATGAAAGAAAATAGAAAGGCCAAAACATAAAAATAAAACCCAGTAGAGAGTTGGGTAACACATACCAACTGTTTAGATATGAAAGTATAACAAGAATCACTTGTGCGCACTACCGGGTTTTACCTGAGGGTCACCAAAACAAACCATGGCCCACGGGCATCTTCAGGTCAGGAAACAACTGCTAGTAGGAGAAATCAAAGCACATTTTTGATTTCTGGATACTTTTTACACTATTAAGAAACAAACTGAATTCTGTCATTTTAGAGAGTACCAGAGGCAGTTGTAGGTAACAAAAATGCATGATTTCTGGGATACATTTTTGGTTTACGCTGAGCTCAGCTATTCTTTACACATCTTTAGTAATTCATTTGCTCATCTGGAAGTGGAAATAATCTTTCAAGAAATAAGTGCACAATGAGTACTGATGAACAGGCAACTATTATTTTATCTGTGCGCATTCTATCAGCATGTACTCAGGCACTTACATTTTGTAAAGTCTAGAGGGGAAAAGAGTGTACAGATTATAATTTTCATATAAAAAGCATTGTATTATATTTTTAAATTTTTCTGTTTATAGTCTTTCTTATGGCCTGAGTGTTTGCTCCCTCCAAAATTCATGTTGGAAGTGTGGTCTTTAAACTCATATTGATGGGAATTGAAAGTGAGCCTTTGGGAAGCAATTAGCATTACGTGAGGTCATGAGGGTGGCGTCCTCTTATGCCATTAGTGTCTGCCTAAGTTGTAGACAGACAAATGAGCAAACATGATCTACCCTATCACGCGATGCCACAACCATAGTCCAATGCAGCAAGATGGCTCTTGGCAGGCTGTGGGCAGAAAGGAAGCCCCTTACACTGTTGGTGGGAGTGTAAACTGGTACAACCACTGTGGGAAAGAGCATGGAAGTTTCTCAAAATATTAGAAATAAATATCCACTTCAATCCAATGATACCAATTCTGGAAATTTTTCCAAAAAAGTTAAAAACATTCTATAACAGAGACACCTGTATACCTTATAGCAGCACAACTAACAATAGTTAAAACGTGAAAAACACAAAAATATCCATCAAGAGATCAATAGATACATAAATTGTGGTGTTTATACACAATGGAACATTAGTCATCTATAAAAACAGATAGGCGTGAGGCCTTTGTAGGTAGATGGACGTAGCTTCAGACCAGTCTGCTCAGAGAAGTGAGTCAAATGCAGAAGGTTAAACATTCAATGGTTTCTCTAATATGAGAAATACAGATCATAGTCACTTCACGGAACAAAATGGAGGAATTCTGGGAGCTAGTGGAGAGTGAGTGGGAGCAGGAAGGTGGGAAATGAAGTGGGAAGAGATCTATAATTTTGCTAGGGTATATATGGGCACCAAATACTCAAGTTCAATGTAAACATTATGTACTGAATATACATATATGAATCTCACATATACATATCACACTATGTATTGCACCTATCTATATCTTTATATATAGATAGATAGAGTTATAGATATAGATAGATATAAATATATATATGTAAAAAAGATGGCTTTCACCAGGTGCTGGGACCATTCTCTTGGACTTCTTAGCCTCCTGAACTATGAGCCCAATAAATCTTTATTCTTCATAAATTATTACTCACTCTGTGATATGCTGTTATAGCAGCAAAAACAGACTAAGCCTTCAAATCTTCATTTCACTTTGCTTGCATTATGCTTAAATAAACAAAATGATTCACCAAAACATTTAAGAGCCAATCATGGTTGCACAGGCCTACAATCCCAGTATCAGGATGGGCTCAGGCAGGAGGATAACGACCTTAGAACTCATCTGGGCTGCATAGAAAGTTCGAACCATTCTGAACCACTTAGCAAGATTTCATCTCCACGAAAACGAAAGGCATTGAAGAATAAAAAGTAACAGGACTAGAAGAATGGCTCAGCAGTTAAAGCACTTGCCAGCAAATGCTAAAATAAGCGGCAAGTACTGGAGTTTGATTCCCCAGCACCACATAAACTGAGCATGGTGGTGCACGCCTGTCATCCCAGCACTCAGGAGGCTGAGACAGGTGGATTGTCAAGAGTCCAAGGCTAGCCTCGGCTCCATAGTGAGTATTGGAGCAGCCTGGGCTACATAGAGAGACCCTGTCCAAAAAAAGAAGAAGAAAAGAAAAGAAAAAAATAACAGGGATGAGGAGTAGCTTAGCAATTAAAGCTCTTGCTTAGCAAGCACGGGACCAGTACTACATAAACTGGGCATGGTGACATATACTTGTACTCCCAGTTCTTGGGGGACTGAGGTAGGAGGATTGCCCTCTGTTTAAGGCAAGACTAACCTAAAAATTTGGTTTGGAACCAATCTGGACTACAGAGAAAAATCCTGCCTCATGAATAAATAAATAACTATTTAATGAAATTTTTAAAAAAGCTCTCTTACCTAAAATTTGTTTAGAAAAGAAAAAAAAAGAAACAAATAATTTATAGGGAATGGGGCCATTTTGTTTTTTTCTGAGAACTCCACTAAGACAAAGTGCCTTTTTATCAAAGACAGGTAGGAAGGTCAAGCTATTAGTATAAAAGTTCAGAAGAACTCGGGAAAGTGTCTTGAGTCATGTCTGCTCACACAGCTCAGTTTCCAAACGGCCTGTTTTGCTTCCTCTAAAGAACAGTGATTTAAAGGACACCTGACTAGAAACTGTCATAGATTTGTCAGTGGCAAAATCAAAGATAAAAGCCTCCCAAAATCCTGTAATAAATACGTCATAAGCAGTAAGAACTCATAGTACTAAATTAAATATTTAATGATATCTGTTTTCTGGGGAAAAAGTACATTTGAACAAAGGCAATAAAATTCAGCAAACGGTACAGCTTCAGGTCAGCTGATCAGTCAGAGGAGCTGAGCTATGCAAAAACGTACTCTTGCAAATGTTACTAGGGTTCAAGAGGACTCACCAGACCGAACAAATTCTGACTTTCTCTCATAAGCATCGCCGCACAAAGGTCTATGGGAAACCCCTCAAAGATAGGTAACTCCTGAAGTGACAGAGGAAAGATTTATGTATAACTTCGTTGAGATTTCCTAAAAATCTCTTAATATCCACAAATCTTCAAACCAAACGAGAGGAAATCAATTGAGAAATCCATTGCCTTAGAAATTATTCAGCATGGCACCACCTTCTCGTCTCTCTCTCTCTCTCTCTCTCTCTCTCTCTCTCTCTCTCTCTCTCTCTCTCACACACACACACACACACACACACACACACACACACAGTCCCTGTAACCCAAGGGTAATACTTGACTGTGTTCAGGAAACTAATGCCTTTACCTTTGGAAACACGTCAAAGATGGCCACCACACTGACTTATGTTCACTTCTAGGTTATTCTGCCAATGCCCATGACTTACGTTCTTTGGGTGAGAGTGATAACAGTGAGGAAGAAACAGGGAAGATCTTCAGTATAATTTTTAATTATTTGGACAAAAGCTGGGAGTTTGGCCCACTCTCCATTGCCCTTTCAGAAGTGAAACGTGCACCGTGACAGAAGATAGCAAAGTGTCAGTGGGCTCTGGAGGGAACAGGGACTGTGTTTTGTGGAATAGCAAAGGCTTATCGAAAGCCTTGGTGAAAAGACTTTTGGTCTGGTATCTTAAGGTCCAAAGGGTATATAAGGAGTGACAATAGGGGACTGTATCATAGGGAAAAGGAGACAGAAGGGATGGAAACTTCTGAGTTCAACAAAACTTTGGGCGAAAAATTAACAAACTTCACAAAGGACCAGAAAGTAAAATCTGTGTGATAACAACTCAAGTCTGCTGTGCTGTTCCAAATGAGCCTCAGGCAATGTGGAAAGAAGGGGTCTGGGCCACACATCAATAAAACCTTTTTATAAAATCAAGCCTTATTTGGCCCCTTGCCTTTTTTGTTCATCAGGACTTTCCCTCTTCCTAGTGAGAGAGTGTCATTTATATTTCTCCCTCCCAAGTGTCAGTCTTAAGTATTTATTTGTCTGTTTATTGAGCTCTAATCTCTACAGTTTCTGAAGTCACTGATTCATTAATTTTAACACAGTTTTCTTTTAGTATTTCCTCATGGAACCAGAAACTAGAATTTTATACCACATCTTAATAGTGAAGACTTTTATTGACATGCAAAATACAAACATCCATAGATAATTAATGTTCTAATAATTTATAGTCACTAGATTGCATTATGTATTATGAAACAGGAATGAAATAATGCGTAGTGATGCCACAGCTCAGAAGAAAAGCAAGAGAAAAAACTTACATGGCTATGTCTTCTTAAATGATAATCTTGCTTTTTATAGGTAATTCATCCACTCACATTTTAATTGTTCTGCAAATCAACTTCCCTTCTTGGCTCCCATGCACATATTTTCCATTCAAGATGTAGGGATAGTCAGAAGGAAAAAAAGGATAAGTGAAAGCATACAGACATGCAGACATGCACACAGGTTATAAAAGATATTCAGAATATTGAGAGTCTGTCTGAAAGACAGAGGTCTGTCTGAAATCAACCAGGTTCCAGAAATTTCACATTACTGCTATCTTGAAGAGAACTGCTAAATTGAGCACTAGATTAGTGTATACTTTATCTCCATCTTAGAAGGAAAACACCTTGAGAGTAGAGAATTCTGTCTCATTCATCCCTATGTTTTCCACAGACCATACAAATGAATATATTCGTTCAATTCAATTGTTTGCAACTAGGAAAACCGAGAGTCTTAACTGTGGGATTTGTAACAGATGAAGAGGTAGAGGAGGCTATGCCAACGGTTCTGTGATGGGCCCTTGAATCTGTCTGTAGAGCTATACTTGAAGGTCTAAGCATGATGAGTCTTCATGAACCAAACTTCTGAGACTCACATATCTTGGATCGCTGGACCTTAATTCGTGCATTAATTCTTTAAAATCGCAAAGCCAATGCCCTGACTTGGAATAGTCACAGAAGGAATTTCCTTCGAACTCAAATGTTGTAAATGATAACAATTACCATGGTCCTTGGTGGCTTCCAAAACTCTTTTATGTATATTAATTATTTTTCAAGAGCACCCAGTGAGGTAAATACCTTTCCAAAATATCAATACTTATTACTATTAGCAGCAATAATTTTGCTGCTTTTAAAGTTACTATTACTACCACTGTGCAATTCAGTGATTTGCTCAAAATCACAGCTATTTAGAGGCATCTCCAGGACTTCAGATCATGCAGAGGAGAATATTGACTTGTCAAACACTAATAAAGACAGAACCATCCCTGAAAATGACAAAGTTTATGATCGCTAAACTGTTTCCATTTCTTCTCATTGATTTTTTTAGTCTGTCTCTTTCTTTCTGCTTCTTTTACTCTTCCAGAAAAAAATCTGACTTCACATTAAATTCACATTGCTACTTAGTGTAAGTACTTAACTATACATAAATATTTAATAGATATAAAGAAAATAAGTATTCAAATTTTTATTCACAACTTCTTGTGATGTTGACTGGCACATTTTTAAGAGAACTGGAAATGATATAAATATTTGTGCTATGGGTACTCGTTGCCCCTATTAATCACTCCTTTTCTTCTATATAAAAAAGACCCTAAACTTTTAGCCGAGCACATGGTAATAATAATAAAAATTATCAATTGTAAATTTTAAATAAAAGGAATATCAGAGCAAGTATGAAACAGCATCTCACAGGAACTGACTCTAAATGATAGCAACACTCATCCTTCACCCTATGTCTTCCTTCTTTCTTTCATTTCTCTGCTGTGTAGAATCGAGATGAAAAGGGTGGTGCTGCAGGCACAACTTTGTACCATAAAGACCAGCACTTTCCCTCCAGATGCTAAAGACTCGATTCTAACTTCCTGAGCATTTATGAGACAGATGCCCAACACAACATTTAACAGACAATTTCTTAAATATTAGATGAGAAAAGTAAACTTCAATGTCTTGAATCTATTCGAAGTCTACACGTGTCTTTTATCCATGGTTTAAAATTCATCCTAAGCATCCAAATACCTAACAGATTTTATTTATTATTTTTCCAATATCAGATGCCTGTGTATGAGATGATGTTTAGAAAAAATAATGAAAATGGTTCACAATCCCTATCTTTATCAAACATATTAAATAGTATTTTTGTACAGACAATGCTCCAAGATAGATATAAAATTTTTACAACACTTCCTACAGTCTCATGATGAATTATCAAAGGTATACAAATTTAATTAGAACTTTAAAGATTAATCACCTCCCAACTTAATTTTTCATTGATACTTGTTGCAGTTTATAATTACAATCACAGAAATTCAAGGATATCAGTGAATACGAATCCATAAAAAAAGATATTCAAGTAATTACACAATGTTTTACTCTCTTGCGGAAACTGGATCAGATGCCAGCCTTCGGATTAAAGCACTCATGGCTTTGAGTTCAATAACAAACCACAGTTATCTATCTGTGAGTAGAAAGTAGACTATATCCTTGAGAAGATTCTTTCAATTCTCTTTGATTTCCTCTGTGAGCCACTGCTCAGTTTGGTTCAGGACCTGCTCTAGGGTTTAGGTATACTGGCTCTCCATTGGTGAAAGGTCCACCATCAGAGAGCGGAGTAGCCATGGGAGAAGCAGGGCCTGGGGACACTCCTCGCTGTCTGCGCTCTTTCCTAAGGCAGCACACCCTGACCACCTCCTCCCTCCTTTCCATCTCCCATTGATCTTTTTTCCACGCACACCAGCCTCAATGGTTTCTTCACCGACGTGCTCTGGACTTACCCAAGCTTCACAGTCTTTATATTTGTGACTACTGTTATACCCCTTACCAGATATTTGTATGACAGCTTCTCTCATATTGCATGAGAAAGACTTTATTGTGGTTTGGATCCAGAATGTCCCCCAAAAGTCTCATGTATTTGTGGGGTATGGACTGTCTCTGGAACCAGGTGCTCTTGGGAGATGGGGGGCTGGTCTGGAGGGGTGGATTAAAGACATGTAACTTAGATTACAGGCATGTAGTCGTGGCTTACCGCACCTTGCACACCTGCATCCCGGAGGGGCTAATCACTGGGGTGAGACCTGGAAGGATATATAAGCTGCTTCCTGCCTTCTTTGTAAGACTAGTCTCAACTTGCCTTGAGTTGGCTTCCTGTTTGTGATGACGTGAGAAGCTGCCTCCACCTCTGCCTCTGCCATCTACTTCCACTGTTGCCAGTCGTCCCTGAATGGACTGTGACCTTCTGAAACTGTGAGCTAAAATAAACCTCTCCTCCCCTAAATTTGTGGATCTCAGGAATTGAGTCACGGCAACAAAAAGTAATTAAGACAGACTTCAATGAAAATTTCTCAAAAACTACTTTCCTAGACATCCCAAATGAGTACCACTTCTTCATTGTTATCCGTTTATGAAGCATTGCCTATTTTTGTTCTTGATTTTGAGTAGTGAATATAACTTGCTGACCACACTGTTTTCTTAAAATTTCTCTACTGATTATCTTCTGCCTTTCTCCATTGGTCTGCAAGTATTTGATATATGCAGTACTGCATTCTCAAACATGGTATTTGTAACTCAGGCCACTGTTTAATATTTGCTGAATGAAAAAATGAATCAGTAAACCAACACTTTTCGTTAATTTGTCCAGTGTCCTGAATGTGAGGTGTCTATTGTTTTACTCTCAAGAAGTCAGGGAATACAAAAATGAGCCAGACAATTATCAGGAATTTACATGGAATTTTTAAGCAGAATGTCTACTATTACCTTATCCATAAAAATCACGTGTATATTTTCTAAAGAAGTAAGCACAGCTCCCCTTCCGTCTTGTGGGTTCCTCAAAGGCCATCTTCAAGTCCTCCAGTGACCACCGGGGTGATTGGGTTCTTCTAAACAACTTCATTCTTTATGTTTTCCTTTTCTCCAGATCCTACAAACTTACCCGTGGCCTTCCATATCACTTCCACCTCAGGCAACTTGAGGAAATATGCAGAGTACATTACCCCACCGCAAGCTAACGAGGAGATAAAGGCAAGTTGCAGACCCACCTTCGGAGCCAAGTCTCAACAGCCTCTGGACCACTGTAGCTTCAAAAGCCATAGCCAACTTTTGGACAGGCACAAATTATAATATAATTATGTATCCACGAAGTATATGTTAATGTAATCCCAAGGTAACTTTCAAGAAGGCTTTGGGTTCCCACACAGAAGCCACAAACACAACAATATGAAAGACAGAACCTTTACTCATTAATATGAACAAAGAGTTCATCTTGTCTGCTGGTGTAATTTATTTGGTCTGAAGGCTTTAACTTTTAAATGGAATCCAAGTGTGAACACTTGCAATTTAGTGCCTCTTTTAAAACTTATCTGTTCAGAATGCATGAATATTCCTCCAACGGAAGGGATAATAGGAAACTAAATTAATTATATTTTAACTTTCCAATCTCACTTTCACTTTGCAAGAACTGTGCCGGATAACTATTAACCTTTCATTTTAAATGAAAAATTTAAAGAATTGCCATCAGGTAATTTCAAACTACAACAAAAAGCGACCACACATCGTGGTTCCCTTCTGGCCAAAAATACCAGCTTGAAGTGTAGCTCAACTCAGTATCACCCAACGGTACTTTTAACAGCCTTGTCTTCAAGTTTATTCGCGAGTATCCAAGCAAAGGTGCTCACAAAATTGGCAGTTATCAAAGTAGAGGAGTTTCGAAAATGAGCGTGTTTGAATCATCTTTATTTTTTTCCTAGCTAATGTGGAATAGAATTACAACGATGCTTGCCGGATGCCAAAATCTGTTCGTTAGGCAAAATATATAGATTGCTTATTTCATTTAAAATTGCTCTCTAGTTTAGGATTCCAAAGAACAACTTATTTTCTTTACTCCCTGTGGTTTAGAATCTGCAGAGTTGAACTCCACTGATTAATTTTTTTTTTGGGGGGGGGGGGGGGCGATCAAATTGTTCCACATCCCAGCTTAAAACCTTTCAAGGATCCCTTTTGCTTTGGGGATAAAGCTTATAATCCTCAACACGCCTGATCAAACCCCAGCTTCCCTCTCCAGTTTTATCGCGTTCGGCTTAGTTCTTCACAACCTTTATTCCAGGCGGAGGCCAGTCACGGCTATCCAACACGCTGTAATCTGGACACTTAGCTGCTTTCCTTTCCATGCCTTTGTGCTGCGTTGCTGGAGGGGGAGAACTTTCTCTCCTTACCAAACTGGCTATTTTTATATTGTCTGATAAGTCCAATGTGCACTTACATAGCACTTCATTTAAAATTTTGGTACTTCCATTGTAATGGTTCTTTCATTAATTGTTACATTTAAATAATCACAATGGATTTATTTTGATTATTCGTACTTCAGGTAAAGGGTGAATGTTTCAATTTTGGTCATATGAAGACTGAGACAGTGCAGACCGTGCTCTGTCTAGCCCACCCATCTTCCTCAGCACGCAGCCTCACGTACATAGCTACTACGAATGTTCCCTCTTTAAAGAGCGTTTGAAAATGTAAAAGCTCCATCGTCTAGGAAAAGGAAACTAGATTTTCAACCAGTGATATGATAAGACTCTGCTATGGGCTGGATCGGACTGCTGCGTTGCCCAAAAGCCTCGTGGGTTTGGATGTAGTGGGATAACGGTGTTGTTGGGAGGTGGGATCTGGCTTGACCTGAAAGGATTGTGTCAACTTGTTTAGACTGGGGGCAACCAAAGCAGAGATTTCAGGTTTGTGATTGACTTGTAGGCCAGAAAGTGAGGTAGGGGCACAGAATCTGGGTGTGGGCAGCCCAGCTGGCAGCTAGAACTAAGTAAAGGAAGGAAGAAGAAACATTCGTACAGCTTCTTCCTGGGAAGGCTCTGGCCTTCCTGAGTCAGCAGACATCAACTCTTCTCACTTGGCTCGCGCCTCACGGCTTCTATCGGCAACGCTGCCGGCACGTTTCAGTCTCTGCCATGGGCTGCCACTGTTGCCAGCTGCCGGTGAGTGGACTCTGTGAGTCCATCTGAAACTGTGAGCTAAATATATCTTTCCTCCTTTCAGTTGTGGGTGCAATGAGTGAGTAACTAAAAGAAACTCATACATCCATACCATTGACTATTGTGGTGGCTGGGATCTGGAGTGTCCCCCAAAAGCCTCATGTCCCTACGGATACTGTGTAGGGCTGGGAGGTGGGGCCTGGCTGGAAGGGGTGGCGGTGTGGGCTTGGCTTAGAGGGGCATGTGATTCAATGTCTTAACATAAGGGGGCCTTTTAAAAATATTTACTTAAGTTAGTTTAATACTTAATCATAAGCTCTGTTGATGGGCAAATCTGTTTTCATACTGTACCCATTTATGAGCATTACTTAATTTCTCTGAATCTTGCTTTGCTCATTTATAAAATAGGAATAAGATGATCTACCCTTTAAAACTACATTAAATGACAGTTTATGTGAGACGTTTAGTATGCATGAGTAATCCAGAATTTCCTATCGTCCTCAACAAACGTTAACCGTGCCTCTCCAAGGAAAAAAATTTAAACAGGAAAATGTCACCTCATCATTCTCAGTACTGAATTCATTGAGTTTCACACAGAGCCTTATCAGGGCTGACAGACCATCCTCACTGCCCTGTGTTTACCTGGGAGAGTTGGTGTCTCCAGATCACCGAGGTAAACACTTCACTGCCAAAACATCAACCTTCACTTTGTGCTTAAGCATAAACGGAGGACATTACTTCCAGGTGGCTTAAGAAACTCTCCACTTTTCATCACAAACGCACTTCATCTTTAATGCCTGAGATGATTATTATGAGCAACAATGTGAAGGATCATTTAAGTGTGTGAACAGCCACCACTGGGAAGACAGAAGCCACGTGAGGGAAAGCGAGTCGCATCCAATATTTGTGGAGGGAGGGAAGTTGACATATTGAAATATGGAGTGAAAGATAAAAGAAAATGCCTTTGTTTTTACTTCTATCTAGTGTTTCAATCTTAACCAAAGCTACTTCATACTGATCTTTCCACCAAGGATTTGAAAGTGAACATTTTACATTTAAATTACAAAATAAATATTAAAAAAGCAAGAATTTTCAAATATCACTTCAATTTCTTATTTTGGCCTTTTATCTTATTTGCATATTTAATAAGTATTTATTACCATATATAATACCAATATTTTAGAAATGTTAATGCCAATCCTTGCATAAAGAATAAAAACAAGACATTATACCTGTGCTGTGAGACCACACAATCTAAAGAGAACAATAAGAAAAAGTCTGGACTTTTATTGTCATGCAGTTATAATCACACTATTATAAGTACCATGCTTTCTCTCTCAAAAATAGGTAATATATATATATAGTGTGTATGATATATATAATAAAAATGAATTTTAATGTCCCAGTGACTTTGTATATAACCTTATTCTTCCTGTACCATATTTATCTATTCATCTTTTTGGCGATCTGTCTACTTACTCATACAATTTATTTTTATAAAAATGCAAACTGCATTTCAGTAACTGTGACCACTACCACTAAGTCCTGTGATATTTCACGGAAGGCAAGTTGGGATATTGCCAGTTGTCATAAGAGGGAAGCTTACACGAGAGCGGCAGTATGATGCCTTATCTCAAGCCTACCAGTACTTTTAGGATTCCCAAGAAAATTGCTCTCCCGAGAGGGTGTTACATAATATTTCTCGACCTCGGCTTCCTTCAAATGGCACCACAGAAAGCTGAGACTTTTTAAAGAAGGTTGAGAAACCAGGAGATTTATAAAATTCAGGGGCCCCTTTTCTAAGTGAAAACACTAGAATTTTGGGCATCAGTGGTTTAGCTCCTCTTTGCCCCAACAGCCCTCCTAAAATCCTGTACCAGTGGAGGATTAGAAAACCCAGAGGTTAGAGTGGAAATGGGGAAAAGAAATCTCAGCCCGAATTTCTTAAGGTCACAAAGATGTACTGATTGTGAAGAAAAGAATGGAACGTTTTTCCTACTAAGGACAATCTTTCACAAGACTTTATGATCTCTTCTCTCAAGGGGATTTAGATAAGATCCAGGCTGACACACTCTTGAAATTAACTCACCTTGTTCAGAGAACTGCTTGATCGTGGAATTTGCTCTTTCCCTTGCTGCAGTGATGTTTTTTGCTGTACTGATTCGCGTAAGATTCTCAACATCAGGCACAGAGCTAATTATATTCACTACCTCATTCATCCTCCAAGATCTTCATTTCTGTTTTCGTTTTCCAAATGTAAAACTAAAGGTTCAGAGAAATACATAATTTATGTAAGATCACACAGCTAGCTCAAAACACAGCAATCCAGAATGTCTTTAAAACCTAGGCATTGAAAACAATTCCACACCACACAGAGCTATTAGAATTCTTTAACATCTGTTCCGTGACCCTTGGACAGGGAGACTGTGGAGGCATTAGGCTCTCTGCCTCTCACATCTGTTTCTGTCATGATAGCTTCCATGCCAGCTGCTTTATCTACTAGATAAGTGTCTGTGTTGTGCAGCTTTTTTGTTGCTCTGAAGCTACTTAAGAAAAACAACTGTTCAGACAAAGATTTATTTTGACCCTGCATTTCATAGGTTTTGGTCTCCATTAGCTGGTTCCGTTGTTTCTAGGTCTGAGATGGGGCCATCTCACGGGCATCATGGTGGAAGGAAACTGCTTGGGACAGCTGCTTTTCTTTGTAGCAGCCAAAAAGCAGGGGAAGATGAAGAGAGTTAGAGAGAGAGGAAGACGTCTTATAAGATAAAACATTCAAAGATATCCTCCCCACCCCGGAGACCCACTTCCTTCAGCCAGGCCCTACTTCCTGCATTGGTGAGCTTGACACCTTCAAGATTCACTCAACTCTCTAGGCTGGCCCTGCCTCTCCATATTGCTGTCCTGAGGATCAAGAGTTCAGTGCATACGTTATAGGGGCCACTTTGTGTTTAAGCCGTAACAGTGCTCTTCAAAACAAAGCCCATGACGCAGTTATACTTGGAACCCATGGAGAGCTTTCAACCTTTTCATTTCTAGATATGAAAGCTGGCACCCTAATGACATAAATATCTATCGACATAAAAGGTTGATATGAGTGTAATGTTAATAATATCTAACACTGAGTGAGCACTTACTCTGTGAAATCGCTATCCTAAGCTATTTTGTTATATTATCTCATTTATTCCCCCATAAAAATATCATCCGTGATATTTATTTTTCTAGGGTAGTAGATGCATCATTATTTGTGTTTTACAGTTGATGGAATAGATGCACAGAAGTTTTAAATGGTTTGATCCAAATCACACAGCCAGGGAGAAACAGAGTTGAGCTGCGAACCAAAGTTCAGTTTTTCATTTCCAACTCAAATTGTAGCTTAATATTCTCTCTAATAACTGGAGTTATGGTTTCTCCAGTGTTTTCCTGTTCTTTTACTCCATCATAACACACTCCTTCTCTTTGTTCCTAAGAATTTAGATGACTGATGAAAGCCCGCTGATCAATATAACCCTCTTTCCAATCTAGGAGAATCGTGTCTTGTTCCTACTTAGGCCTTGTGAACAGCTCTTGAATCTCTCGAGCGCTCTAATCACTTCCTTATGTAAAGTCACACAAAGAACAAGATCACAGAGAAGCAGCCATTTATGAGCTCAGCCCATCACTCTTTCTCCATTTGAATGGCATCTCATTGCCCACAATTTTTCTAAGCCCTCTTACAACAAGATGCACCTAGCATCTCATCAACCGCTAGCGTTTCATCAGCTGCAGCATTCTACCCATGATTCCCTCTGTGGCCTGTTATTCAGAGATTATTTGTACCTAGCATGCATGTTTAACAGTTGGCAGTTTGAAAAGCAACTATTTTACATGCAAAGATTGAGTCGAATGAATGCCGGTAAACTCCCCAATCACATAATTTATGTACAGTATTTAGAAGTGAAAAGTTTCAGATCAGCAGGCAGGTTCCACCTGACGAAAACCCAGAAAGGGTTTTACTTTAGCAAAAAAAAAACCCAAAGGGTATTTTATAGAAAAGTTTATTTTGCCTTACATCTTTTCTCAAACATCCTAGCCTCTTTGCTAATGGAAAAAGGTTTTTATACAGCCTGCTTTTTTGGAAAATGTGGATAAATGGAAGCCAACCACCTAGGGGACCCAAATCAAGCCTGTAGGTTCTCACAAGTGAAAGAAAGATAAAATGGCATGTGAAAATACTCATTGACCAGCTGTGTACTGTCGTGAGATGACTGACATTCTGTCAGATTTACAAGTGTGCTCCCAACAAAAAATGTTTCACCAAACTCGAACTGTTTATAAAAATATGAGCATGGCTGCGGTGTTGGCTGAGTGTACAACTCCCAAGAAGCTGGCCAGGTGAATCGACTCAGGGAGAAAGGCACATACTTGAATTCTCTGCTCACCCTGTCACAAACCTGCGAAGTGTTCCACTGGTCAGAGTCTTTTCTGATAAAATTCTTGACCCATCCATCTTGTACAATGGTTTTCCATTTCATTAATAATATTTTCATAAAACTAACTCTAATGTGTAAAATGTAAATTTGACTAAACTCTTTCCAAATAAAATGCCTTACATCATGCATTTCGAAAGAAACAAATTTATAAAAAGATTGTGGTTCACTTTTAATCTTTCCAATCATTACCATACACTTTCCAAAAATAATTATCTTTTTCTCTCCAGTAGGTTTTCCAATATTAAAGAAAGGCTTTTTCTCTGAACATTGCCTTTTGTTCATTTCTTGCAGGGTGTCTTACTGTCACCCTGGTAGACTTGAGCTTCAGAATCCTATTAATGTAATATTTTTGACTTCTGAATCTGCAGACACGGGAAATGTGATTAAATCCCAGAACATACAGCATGTCAGCTTGACGATGTTTCAAGTTAAGTTCATTTCATACTAATTAAGGGTAAAATTTTCTCCTTTGATCCACACCGGTGCATGTTAATGCAAAGTGCGCAACAATTCTGTTGGAGAAAGCCGAAGGCAGTGCCTGTTAAAGACCGGCTTCCTGGTGAGCTCCTACAAGTAAGAATTTGGGAATTTCCTGGAAGGTGAGGGGGCAGGACACCTCCGCAGCTCAGAGTCAATCACTATTCCTTGCCTACAGAGCTCATATAATATCTAGGTTAAAATATGGTAAAATTACCTGAAGGTGTAATATATAAAATGGCGGGGGAAGCAAACGTTAAATACACATTAACAGCTTGTCAGATTCATGATAGGAGATAATTTTATACAGATTTGGTATCGTGTAAGCAATGCCAAATACAGCTGTCAAATAACTGTATGTTTGGTGAGGTTTGGAGGGGGGGGATTTTATTTTATTTTTTTGATACAGGGTCTACTCTGCGGTCCAGGCTGCTCCTGAGGTCATTGTGGTGCCCATCTGGTCCGAAATTCACAGAGATCCTCCTGCCACAGCCTCTTTATTGCTAGTATTACAGGCATGCACATTAGTGTGCCTGGCTTATGTGATGCTAAGGCAATCAAACCCAGGTCCCTGAACTTGTTAGGCAAGTGTTTTACCTGCTGTGCTATTCCTCCAACCTGGTGTATTAGTTTGGGTTCTACAAAAGGCAGAATTGACAGAAATTATAAGAAAAGAGGGATCTACTTGGAAGGCAAACCTAAAGACAGAGATAGTCCAAGATGGCGGCCTGACATTTGAGCTGGAGTGTCCAATGACTGCTCATCTGCAAGGTAGGTAGAACACCTGTCTGGGACTGCAGGACAGCTGGGGAGACTCTGCTGTGGATTTCGGCTCTTCAAGGACCAATGGAAAAGACTGGAGACTGAAGACTGATGATGGGTAGACAGGTGCAAGTCGAGACTGGAGCGAATCTGTGATGAAGATCTGCAGCGTGTAGTAAGCCGGTCCACATCCACAGACAATCGCAAAGGCCAAAGCTTTCCCAGAGGAGAAAGCTGCAACCATCTTTCTCCTTCCCTCCTTTCATACAGCTCCAGCTCCCAGTTGGACCATTTGCTGGCCCACAAATCACTCGCACAAATCTACACGTTCTAATCAGGGGTGGTTCCTAATTGCCTCAAATTGACATCATCTCTTCAATGGTCTCACCTGGTTTATTTATTCTTTTTTTGCGATCAAGTAAAGATGCCAAGGAGTCATTTTTTTTGGTTGAGTGGCACTAATGCATTCATAATGTCATCTCCACATTTTTCATCACCCCAAACAAAAATTCAGTGTCCATTAAATAATCACTGGCCATTCTTATCCCCTCATGACCCTGAGTAATCCCTACTTCCTGTCTCAAGAAATGTGTCTGTTCTAAAAATCCCATGTATGGGGAACCATCGAATGCATGTCTTTTTTTTTTTTTTCCTTTTATTTTGCTTAGCGAAAGCTTTCAAGGTTCATCCATGACGCAGCATGCGTCAGTAGCACATGGTTTTGCTCCAGTGCATATGTGCACTCCATCTGTCTCTACCTTTTGGCTATCGTGAATCATGCTGCTGTCAACGCTGGTGAACAAATATTGAACATCTATGCTTTTAATAAACAAAATATTTGGCATCTGATCTTTCTGAAATAATTCACTGTTCATTTAGGAAGTACTAGGACTAGTTATTCTCCTAACAAACTTCCAATTACTAATAATCGAACAACAAATTGATAACTATATGTCAACAATGTGGGATAAAAAATGTGTAGTTAAGATGCAATAATAATACAAAAAGAAGTATCAGGAAACTCAATGACAGATTCAAGAAATTCTTTCTTTGGCTTCTCCTGTTTCTCATCTCTCCTCATCTTTCTTTACTTTTCTTTTCTTTTCTTTTCTTTTCTTTTCTCTTGTCCCCTATCTTCTCCTTTTCTCTTGTCCTCTCTTCCTCCTTTTTCTTATTTTTCTTATTCTGTTTCTGGCTCCATCCCTACCTGTATTAATATTTACAGAATGCTGAGAGATTTAGCAAAAATACAATATACAGTAAAATCGTGCACATTAAAAGAAGCTTAAATTGCAATTTGTTGAAGACTGAAAAACCCCAGACACACATCCTAACCTTTACACAAAAATTAACTAAAACTAATTCGTAGAACAAATGTGAAAGAAGATGCAATAAAAGAGTTTTAAAAGATCTCAAGAGATCATCTGTGTGATCTTAGATTTGATGATGCTCTTGTATTTAACACCGAAAGTATGATCCACCAAAGAATATAAAATTGGACATAATTAAAATGAATTGGATGTAATTAAAGTTAACAGCTTTTATGTTAAGAAAGACATTGCTAAAGAAGAATTTAATTCTAGCAGAAAGTACTTGTAAGACCCAAGTCTAATGAAAGACATGTACCTTAAACATGCAAAGAGCTCTGAAAGCTTGACATTAGGAAAACAAGCAATTTTGAAAAGTGCAAAATGTCTACAACTAACAATGCAAATGATGAATAGACAGAAGGATGGACAGACAGACACAACAGAGTAGATGATCAAAAAAGGTCTGGGGTTGGGAAAGCAGCCAAAGGGCCCGGTGTGAGGATGCTGAGACTGGGATGCAGACATTCTGAATCTACAGTCCTTAGGCTTACAAACTTTCTGAGAGGAGAACTCTACACCACCTTACACCTTTAAGCCACACATTCTCTTTCTCTCTGATGCTCTCTCTCTCTCTCTCTCTCTCTCTCTCTCTCTCTCTCTCTCAGCTTTTTAATGCTTTTTGAATATTTTAAATCACCTCTAGAAGTGATATTTCTGTTTACAAAATAAAAAATAACACACATTTAAAATAACATCATATGAATTGGTTTTGGCACATGGTTTCAATGGATTAATCTGTGATTCACTGGCCCAAAGCCAAAAAGGACACGCAGAAAGGGTGAGATGGAAGAAAGTTGTTTGCCCTCTGACACCCAGGATGCAGAAAGAAAGAAAAAATGGAGGACCTGGGGATGAGAATACATCCTTCTAGGTCATGCCCCCTGTGACTCACCTCAAAGGAGAATTCACCCCCTAACAACACAACCAACAATTAATCAAAGGATCAATCCACTGATGAGCATAACACCCTAATCTAATTAGCTGTAAACACTTTATACTTTTGGGGAACATTGCACATCTAAACAACAAGATGCCACTCTTGACTCACAGAAAATTTACATCCATCTTATTATGCAAAATACATTTAGTAAATCTCTAAGAGTTGTCAAAGTCTTAACACCTCCAGCACTGCTGGAATCTCCCCTGAGAGCCCCTGTGAAACTCTAAAACAATATTAAATTCTTCTGGGGCTAGAGGAATAATTTAGTGGTTAAAGTACTTGCCTAGCAAGCTCAAGTCTTTGAGTTCAATTCCCAGCACCACATAAATCTGAGTGTGTCGCCACATACCTGTAATCCCAGCACTTGGGAGGCTGAGACAAGAGGTTTGCCATGAGTCCAAAGCCAGCCTGGGCTCCCTAGTGAATTGAGGACCAGCCTGGACTGCAGAGACAGCCCCTGTCTCAAAAAAATAAAATAAATTCTTCCAACATACAATGCACATTGCAATTTTCATTCCAAAAGGGAGAAATGGAAGAGGGGGATAGAGAGGAGTCACAGCAACACACGACTGAAACCCAACTGGGCCAGTCTTAACTCCTGTAGGTCCGTGACCAGCATCAGGGCACAGATGGTGAGACGTGAGTTCCAGAGCGCTGGCTGCCACACTTGGGTGGCCTTGCTGACTGGAACCCGGGTGACTTCTCTTAGGCTGGCTTAGTTCACTGTCTGCAGCATTCTTCATTTCCATACCGCCAGCACACAGACTTTCTGAAATCCCCATTGCATCTCCTGTGATATGATTCAATCATGAAGGTTCTTTCATTTTGAACAGGATCACTACACACATCAAAGCGATCACAGCCAAAGAGAAAATGCTTTTTCTTCTTTCTTTCTCCACATAAGGGCCCAGCAATTGGGTTCCATCTTGGAAACAGAGCACAGGTCTCTCTACCCACCCAGGTGAGTGCCTAGATCTGGAACCTCTCAGCCTCCAGAATGGTAAGAAGTAAATCTCTGTTTTTGTTTTTTTACAAACGGTTGTGATATCAGCATGAGTGAAATAAAATAAGACCCTACTTTACAATGACAGATAAACTATCAATAAATACTGACAATGAAGTGTCAATAATCCCCTCCATAGACATGTCACAAGTGTAATCAAAGGAAGCCAACCCTGCACCAATGCTGGCAAAACACCTGAGGGATTGCAATGCAGCAACCAGGGAGACCTCCAGTGGGGCTGAAATGACCATAGAAGGAATGGTCAGTAACAGAACAGGTTCCGATTTCTTTTTGACAATACCACTACTAACATTTTACCCAATGTCAATGAGCTAATTTGCTTAACAGTTAAATCAGACCAGTATTTCAGTAGTTTTCTATGCAAATTGTTATTTTGTTTTCATAATTTAATCCGTTGATCATCTTAAAATTTTAAGCTTATGTAGGATGCAGTTATGAGAATTTTCAGAAGGCTAACATAGCATCATGATGCTAGATAAATACGTTTCTTCTACTAATTGAAAGAATTAAACTTATAAATAATATTTAAAGTTGGGCTGATGTTGTCAATGACGCAACTATATTATACAGCATTAGAGTGCAGTTCTCATAAGTAAATCAAACTTTAAACATCAAGGCCATGTGCTCTCTCCTAACTGGTTGCATAGCATCCTTCTTCTTTTTTCTTTTCTTTTTTTTTTTTTTTTTGACGGTGAGTCACGAACAGAGGTAGGCTGGGGTTTGAACATTTGCGTGTGTACACATTTGTATTTCCTGCCACATGAATGATTGCATTTTTCTCACATGATGCCAAGCTCATTAACTCTGATTTCCTCATTCATCTCAAACTGCTATATTTATTATAATGGCTTAACCCAGCTGAGGTAGTCTCTTTATGGAAAACAGCCCCTGATCTTTGTTATTGCCATGTGGTGAAGTGGAAGATGCAGGCCATAAAATTCAATTTCGGAATCAAAGCATATCCTAAGAAGGCTGAGCTTCATAAACAGAGTTGACTGGGACAACTCCAGCCATGCACTCAAACTGTTTATTTAGACAGGACCAGATCAAATGCATTGTGTGTTAAGAATGGTTAGACAAGAATTGCTTCTCCAAAGTCTCTATTTAGCAACCAAAGAATTACCCAGACAGAGCAAAGAATATTTCTCATCACCAAATCTTACCGCTATGCGTTAACAGCACACCATCGCTGAGTAGCAGTGAGGTCCATTTCCTACCACAGCTGAATTAATGCTTTTAATATTCAAATTTGATTTTTCATTACAGAGTCAGGCTCCACAGTGGAGACCTTGCCCCCTCTAACACACTCATATCAATTCCTTTCAAATAGCTGAGATACCTATAAATTCAGGAGCGACTGTTTCAAGTTTAATATTCCTGGAAAATTACCTGAATGAATAAGACAGAACATTAATTTCTCCCTGGAAATGTTGAATTTTGAAGCCAACCTTTAACTCATAGATATTTACACCCTTGTTTCATCAGGGAGCTAATGAATGCAAGACAGCAATGAAATTCTTTGCCCCCCCCCCTTCTTGCTGTGGTCTCTGAATACAGATGCCAGCACAGATAATGGGTTTGTCATAATGGCTTTGAAAAACCAAGATGAAAATTACACTATTTTAAAAGAATTTTGATCACAGGAGAACTGTATATGATAAATGGATTGCTTTGGAGGCCTACGGACCTCATCAGATTCCAATTGTATGGGTTGCTTCTGGACTTCAAAGCAGGGATGTTATCAGCTGTCAATCAACAGGTATTTATTGAATCCTTAATACAGTCTAAGAAACAAGCTAGGTTTTGGGCAAAATTCAAACATCTATTCACAAACAATTGATATGTTGGTAAGGGGAAGGTAAAACACATTGACTAATCAACAAACAAAGTCACTTGTGATCAAGGGATCAGCAACAGAGTTCATCACACGGTTGCCATAGCTTATAAGGTTCTTAAAATAACACAGGTAGGTTGGAACAGCGAAACCCTGGAAGATTATATTGATAATTTTGCACTAAGGAAATCATGGGATTAGGAAGTGCCTGTTACCTATGAGATGCCGGGATCATTACTCATGACAGGTGACAAAGTGATTTCTCAGAGAAGCAGAAGTCTTATTTCACTGCTCAGCCAGCTAAGATTCCAGTGTAGATGTCTGAGGGTAGAGACAAGATAAAGGACATTCGGTCCACCTTCCAAAACAAGAAGACAAAGAGGAATGTTGTTGGCTCTCAAGGAAAGGGGACTGGTGGGCACCGATGCCCATGATACCCATGGGCGCCTCTCTGTCTACTTATACTTACCCTGATCCCTGAAAGACAGCTCTAGGCCTGATGCTTTGGTCATCATTTCTAATACTCATACACAGGTCAGAGGGAGAGGAGTCTTTTCCTTATTTCGTTCTGTTTTTGTTTTTCCATGTACATATGCCCTTATTTCCTTTACAGAAGAGGTTGTTAGTAGTTTTTTGGAAGCCTAAGTTGCCTCAAAAAGTTCCTACTCTTCCCCGGGTGCCAAGAGTCTGTCTCTGGATCTGCCCAGAGTGTGCGTGCACACCTCTTATTTCCTTTTGCTCATTCCCTTCATCCCTCTGTCGCTTCTTTTTCTCCCTTTTTCTTCTCTCCTTTCTCTTCTCTCTCTACTTCAGCATTTTTCTTCTTTTGTGTTGCTTTTCCTACCTCTGGACGTGTGTGTGTGTGTGTGTGTGTGTGTGTGTGTGTGTGTGTGTGTGGACACGGGCTTGCTAGCTTCCTTATCTTCTGTCCATCTTCTGAGTAGGCTAAATTCCTCTCTTTTCTGGCTGTATCAGGAATAAAAAGACAAAGATGAGAGTGAGGTCAAGGTGTCAGAGTGACTTTAATTTTTTCCTATAACCAGCAATACGGTCCTACTCTGCCACTGTCTCACCGTGGTCTTGGGCTCCCTCTTGCCATTTCCAGAATCAGAGAGAGAAATAAAGGACAGTTTACCAAAGAAAAGAAAAAAAAAACAGCATTTGTATCATTTAAAAATTGTTGGAAGTTAAAATGCTTGCTATTTGCTGAATAAAAGGAATTATTAATAAAGTACAAAGATTAATCAAGCTTCTGTATCATTCCTGCATCTATACCATGAGTATCTACTGGCGTTTTAAAGAACCAGGGGAAAACCAGTTGTAAAACTCCTATTTTAAACTTTTTAGTCCAAATATCCTGAACAAATACACATATTTGAAATTCATTAAGAGGAAACTATCTTGGTTGATAGGCTAGTTTTACATAATTCATTTAATTACATGTGCAAGTTTTGTTTTTGCCACGATAAAATCTTTTTTTTCTCTAAAGAAACAAATTAAAAAGGAGCCATCATTTGCATTATACCTAATTTCTGATTTTTAATCTATTGTTACCCGACAGTTAATATTTCCATCTCTTGGATTTAATTCCAACTGATAGGCAGATTCCTTGCCACAAAGCATCCTCAAAGATTAGAAAATTCCCTGCAAATATCAGATCAATTATGAGAACAATAGCGTGGGTGGATGTCATTTGAATTGCATTATTATTCACCGAAGGGTATTTTGGGCAAGTATTTATAGTAGGGAGAAAATGAATTGGTATTGCGAAAGATCGGCACCATGCAAACATGGTCCCATGTGGGTTAGAAAGCCTGGAGCAGAGCTTCCTTTCTTCGAAGGCACGGGCAGCCTTGACTAATACAAGGTGTGTTTTTCTTTTCTTTCCTTTCTTCAACCCATCCTTTCCTTCTCTTTCTTTTTTTATTTTGCTTTTGCCTTGGGGTTGAACCCAAGACCTTGCATGGGCATCCCCGTCCTGGTAGTGCCATCATTTTTTGTGGGTCCAGACCAAGAAAAGCAATCAGAATGTCACATGATTCAAAGCTAAACCTAGAACATCAACGTAACAACCAACCTTTTCGCAAAAGATAAAGTTTTTTAGACTGTAATCATAAAGCATTTCCTTAGTAGGCACCAATAAGCAATCCTTAATAAAAGTTCTACCTGTAGGCACAGATGTCTCAAAATAATATACATGTGTGAATGTGTGTGTGTGTGTTTGTGTGTGTATATTTCACTTGCAATTTCAAAATTTGCAGCAGTTTTCCATGGAGTTTTCTAGTGTTTAAATCTGTTGGGAAATTTAAAATGAGTATTTCTCCTTCCTCCTTATTTTTTTCTTTCTTCCTCATTATCAATTTCCTACTCACAAAAATGAAATGAGTTGCTCATAGAAACAGTGTTGTGGATGGGCAGCCATCTTGCTACCACAAGGAGCAAGTCTCCTTGAAAATGAACTTGTTCCAGTGAAAAGAAAGGTGACAAGATGCAAAGTGATGGGGGCGGGGAGTAAGATTCAGATAAGATGAAATCATGTGCACGTGACAGTAGAACTGAGCCTTCAGGGTTTTTTTGTAACATTTTGTGCTCACAAACTCAACTGTTAATCTATTTTAAGTTGTGCTGATTTCTCTTACAATTGAATCTTAAATAAGAAAGCATTTGCTCTCATTAAGAGAAGTTATTTACTCAATAAATAATAGTATATCCTAATACATTTTAATCTCTATATAGCAAGATATGAAAACATTAATATGAAATGACCTCTGGTAGAGAAACACACAAACCACTTCTTGCTTCTAACTGTTAAGTACTGGTAATATTTCAGGCTCCTACAAGGAAGAACTATTTAGGAACTATTTTATTTCTCCTTATATTCAATGACTTAGTACTCTGAAGCTGAGAAATTGAATACACATAAAATAAATAGACTATCCCAAAGCGAAATGACCTGACTGTATACGAAAGCAGGACTCTGACTTGCAGTCTGCAGCCACCAGCTCAGAAAGTTAATCTGTTCAAGGTAGCAGACGGTTCAGGAGACCAAGCAAAACTCAATTTGGCCAGGACTGTCGATAGATATACTTATCCAGGGCTCAGTCCTGCTTCCAACTTACCAACAACTAGAGGAAGCCGTGTCTGCAGCCCCAGCCAACCACGCAAGAAACTCAGCTGCTGCCTTCCCTGCCTACAGCTTCTTCTCAACAGAGTCTCTTCTTTATTTCTCTGTCCTCTGTTGTCTTTAAGCAATTATGGTAGCTGATTCCCTTGCTAGGGCTCGCTTGAGTGAACATCCTCTGCTTGTTCTCATCTGAGGAGGATGATAAATCCCAGCAATGCTATTCTATGTAATGACCTTTGCATTGAAATAATTTCTATCAACACTAGGGCAAAGTGATTCCTTAAACTCACATTTCACTTCCAATCATTTTAGACCTTAATCTCGCAGTATCTATTATTGAGAATTTGCTTTCCATATCTAAGTCCATCTATGCCTCGATCGGGCCTTTTACATTTCTTCTCATTTACAGTCTTCTGAACAGTTTCTGCGTCATTAAAAGAAAAAATTTCAAAACTAAGTGAAATTATGAATCTCATACAGATAAAAAATTAACCTCTGTTAATGACCTCATGCAATATGCATTGATTAAGTGAGAGAAGCAGCCACATGTTATAACCTGGTTCAATGCAGAAATCACAGAAGCACCCAAGTATGTGGAAGGACATAGCAAAATCAGTATGTAAATTGGCAGCAAAACTAGCTTGGGTCAGAGAAACGAGCGCAGACTTCATTTACATGTGTAGATAGAGGAGTTATTTTGCATTTATAACAGTTATCTACAATTTACAGAACTGTCAAATATTTCCATAAAAATCAAAATCAGATAACCAAAAAGGCTGTTCCAGATAATGCTCAATTTCCAGTGAAGTGCAGTTTTTCTTCCTACAGAACTTAGCGAATGATTGAATGTTTTGCACTCTGTTGTGTGATTATTAGTCCACTGGGGACATGACAGGAAACACAGGAAAAGCTCTGGAAGACCAGGTTTACTGCATTCACAGGTCCTAAAGACAGGACACCTTGCATGTCATTCGGGACCCATGAGAAGACACCAGGGAGGTGGAAGAGAAAAGGGGCACCATGTCTCCCTGACTCTATACAACTATACTGTGGGGAAAGAATTGTCACTACTATTTCACATTTGGAGAAATAAAGCCTGAAGAAAGTTCAAGGTCACCTAATTAAGACAGGCAGAGTTAAAGTTGATGGAATGAATCCAGAAATCTGTAGTTTTTAAGTCTAAAATTGTACAGAAAGCTTTCACTCAAGGGAAGACAGTTCTTTAACTACGACTGTACCTAAAAGATAAGGGTATGTTGCCATTTGGCCTGTATTTTCTAAGAGCTGACTGCTTAATGTATATACGTTAACTGCAGTCTCCCCCCAATTATGTGCATTTGTAGACTTCCCCTATTATACCTTTTAACATATATGTGCATGTGTGTGTCTATAGATATATACATCACGTACTACTCAAAATGTTTAAATTAAAAATACCTAAAATTTTGAAAGGGAGTTTGTGATGCTGGAAGAATTGATTTCTGAAGACTGGAAACTAGGAGCATCCTTGATTTGGCCCTTCTCCTTCAATCCTTGCCCAAAGGGCATGATAGCAATGCATTATGGTATGAGCCTGGCAACACCATCCAGCAAATTGAACTCCAGGCAACAGCCATTTCTGTCCAGCCTTTCATCACAATCAAATGCCAGCAGAGCCAATGACTGGGCTCTCCCTACAGAGATTGCAGTGGCGCCTGGCTTCTACTTGGCTTGGGCTCCAAGGAAACCTTTAGGAGTAAACACACATCGTTTCCCGAAACAGGCACAGCAAGGTGGCTTAGCAAATGAAAAACTGGACTTAATGGATTAAGCATCTGGCTTACAGAGACTTAAAATCTGACTTAATGGTATTGCAAGTCCCTGGAGTTGCTAGTTCAAATCCTCACTAAAGCCTTTACTCCTCATCAGAAAACACCAGCAAATTTGTATACTTCATAGATGAAGAAAAAACCTCGGAAGTTAATTTTTATGTCTTCTTTTGGTAGAATAACGATGAAATGTATTGAGACCAGCCACTTTCCCTAGAGAGAACTGGGGTCTAGGTCCAGGGCCCACCCTATATCAAAGTGAGAATTTCAGAGAACATTAGACTTACAATTCTTTCCTCCCCACCACTCTCTACTTTCTTGAACAACTAAGTCCTCTTTGCTGAACAATTGCTAGCTTCTGGGACCAGCATTCATTTTGAGAAAGTCATTTTCAAGCAGTTCACAGAGATCTTTCACTGTAATTTCTTTATTTAGACACTCACTATGTTTTATGACCACATCTTACATAATTCATTCTGTCTACGTGATCATCATTCGTGAAAATCTTGGAGTGAATGTTTTTGGAAAGTTTTTGGGCTGGGGAACACATCTGTGTAGTGGGATGGTGGCACACGCTCTCCATGGGGACAAGAACTCTTTTATCCGGATTCTTCTAGAATTTCTCTACCCAACTTTTCATTTGGCTTTCATCTGTAGTCCTTATTATGAACTTTATTAATAAGTTAAACGGTTAACTGTCTTTCTGAGTTTTGTGAAACATTCTAGTAAACTAATAAACCTCAAGAAAGAGATCATGGGAAACCCTATGTCAGTTCATCAGGGGTACAGCTCACAATTTGGAACTTGCCATGGGCATCCATATTGGGGTTTGTCATCTTATGATTAGACATGGTCCAACTCTGTAGCCCAAGCTGGTTCTGAACTTACTATGGAGCTCAGACTGGCCTTGGACTCATGGTAATCTTCCTGCCTCAGCCTCCCAGGTGCTAGAATTACAGGCATGTGCCACCACGTCCAGCTTATGTGGTTCTGGGAAATTGAACTTCAGTACATAGCACTTGCTAGACAAGTGCTTTAACCATTGAGCTATTCCTCCAGCCCCTGTACCTTCAGTTTATAGAATGTGGTGTGAACTCCAGTTAGCTAGTGTCAGGATTATGTTGAATTACAGGGTATCTAGTTGGTGTCTGCTGGAGAACTGCCTAGTGTACAAGCAAACCCTTATATCAGGCTCAGTGGGAGAGCACTCGCTTGGCATGCATGTGGCCTAGGGCTCAATACTCAGAACCTTAATGGCGGAGAGAGAGGGAGGGATACAGAGAGAGAACATAAATTTTACTCTGAGGAAAAAATGAAAGAATAGTAGGATTTTCATCAGGTTAATAAGGCCATCCTGCCCCTTCCTTCTGAATCCACTGCCAGCATCAGCACCAGTCGAGTCTTTGAAAATTACCAGCTCTTAATGCCAGAGAGCACCCAGGGCAATCAAGCACTATCTATGTTCTCCTGCTCAAAACATTGGAAGCTCTCATACTTGGCTGATAGAGTACATGAACTTGAACTCTACTCCCAGCATGAATTTGGAAATATTATGCCATCTCTGCGTTCCCATTTCCTCACAGGCAAAATTATAATAAGTAATCTTTACTCATTACGTTGCCATGATTAAATTACATATGTGATGAGCCAGAATAATAACTGGCACACGGGACATGCTCAATAAGTAACGTTTGCTGGTCAGCCAACATTCGTCCTTCTAGCTGTTATTATTACTGTTTTCACACATTAAGAGAATCGAAACAACCACTGGGATCATCAGTTCAGTTCTGGAAGCAGAATAAATTAAATAAAGTTGGAGTTACTATTATAACATTAAATCAAACACGTATATTATGTGTAAACATACACCTGAAGTCAATGAACCTGCTTGGCCCAAACCCGAATATAAATATCAAAATATAATTATAAATAAATGTGTTTCGTTCATTCGCATATGTAACTCATGTACCATCTTTCTACCTAATTTTAAAAAAGTGTTCTCAATTACTGTGCCTTATTTTCTCTCAGCTGTATGCTGTCTCATAAAAAAGACTTGTTTTATCTTAAATAATTGCCTTAATGCTCACTCGTATGAATGTATAGGAAAGGGACCTGGAAGATGTCTCCAGCTGATGTTCAGCAGGAGATCAATAGGACACGTATCACATTAAACTGACCCAGAATCTCTAATGATTGTCTTGTGTTGAGCTAATTTATTCCTCTCTGCGTCTCTCCTTAAGTGTAACTCCCCACTGCTTCATTAACAACTGCAGCTGTATCACTGCCCAAGTATATTCACTTAATGGAAGAATCTATGAAAAATTGAACAGTTTCTGGTTGGAAGTTAGAGACTTCTTTAATTTATTCATTCATTTGTTCCTTCATGCCACAGAATTCTATCCGCGACAGTATCTTAACTTTCAGTATCCTCAGAAGCCGAAACAGAGATGAAGAATGAGGCCGGGTCAATTCACTGGGAGAAGGGACCCACGGAAGCCTGGGAGGGAGAGGAGGAAATGAAGAAAGCAAAAGCATGCGTTGATGAGCCCAGTCCAGCTGTCGACGCCTGGAACCACATTCCCCGGATGTGCTCTGATCCTAGAGTCCTTGTGGGCCTGGAAGGAATGGACCATTCATCCACCATCTTGCATACCCCTCTGTTGGTTGAGAGTTGTCCCCAAGATCACGAGTGCTGCTGACTGATTGTTCCTGCTTCTCGCTAAGTCCCAGAGCACTTAAGAAATCAGAGAGGTGGGTGTTCATAGGTGTGAGGGGTTGAGTTGAGATGGGGTCCTGTCTACTGCCATTGTCACTGTGCACACTTCTAAAAGCAACTTATTTGTTTCTTATAATTACACTACAACTTTCCGAAGCATAATTTTCAAAATAGCTCCTTATAATCCTCTAGATTTGAGCAGTGTCTGTTTTGATTTCACTTTTTTCATTTTAGTTGCATTGATGTGGATTTTTTTTCTTTTCTTCTTTTGGCTAGAAGTCTATCAACTGTAATTTATTTTTTCAAAGAAGCAATTCTATTCATTGATCTTTGGTATATTTATTTTTAGCTTCAGTTTCATTAATTTTCTCTCTGATCCTTGTCTTTCTTTTCTTATACTCCTTCTATCTAGGTCTGGATTGTTCTTCTTTCTCTAGGACCTTGAGGTGCATAATTAAATTGCTTTATTTGGGATTGTTCTTTTTTAGAATCCATGCATTCATTGCTATAAATTTCCCTCTTAGCACTGCTTTCCTTACGTTCCACAGGTTCTGGTATGATGTGCTTCCATTGTCATTTGACTCTAGGAAGTGTTGAATTTCTTTCCTGGTTTCTTCTGTAACCATTGTATGTTTCGTAATATATTATTTAATCTCCATTATTTATATAATTTCTGTAGCTTCATTTGCTATTTATCTCTAGTTTTACTCACTGTGATCTGAAAATATAAAAAGGTCGTTTTAAATTCCTTTATACTTAGACAGGTCTTGTGGCCTATAATATGGTCTTTTTTGGAAAAGTGTCATGTGTCGCTAGACGTAAAGGTAACAGAATAAAAACACTGTTACTTAGATATTTTAGATATTGCTTTGTGTTGGACTTTGTCAAATTGCATTACTTGAAACAACAAAGAAGTGTCAGAAGAATTTATTGGGAAATATAAGTATATGAGTATATAAAATTATATAATATAAATGTAAGTATAAAGATATAAGAATATATATTATGTTTAATATATATACAACTTGTTTGTGGTAGATTAGACACCACAAACATTTGGGAATAAAACCAGTAAAATATTTGTAAATTTAAATATATGTTTTATGTATGTATAAAATTGATTTATGAAAGGTAAGAATACCAACCAGTAAAATATAACCTGTCAATGGTCAACTACAAACAAAAAAAAACTAATTTTAACATCACCTCAAATCAAAAATGCCAGAAAAGAGCAATAATCCCATGTGCCCTATAGAGATCTACTTAAAATGACATAAAACTTATCTAGCTAATAATTAAAGTCATTCACAATTTAATGGTTGAGAATAGCTAAAAGTCAACAGAAAAATCACCCACTGTGGCATGTAAAGTTAAAAAATTTAGAAAGGATTTTCAAATTTTAAAAAAGTAAATACATAGGAGTTAGCAATGTAGAAAATTGGCTTCTGCCTTCCCTCCGCAGTCATGCGCCAACAGAAAGGAAACGAGGATTGTACTGCTTGTCTTTTCTGCTCCCAACGAATGAAGAAGCACATTTCACAGCTGCTTAATAACACACTTCCTCAACGCTTCTGAGTAATGAGATTGTCTGGGCAAGGAAAATAGACCATCATGCTCTAGCAAAAAAAATTGACCTAGCATCCGAAACCATTGCAACCGTATCCCTTCCAACTTCTCCTGGAAGCAGAGCTCAGCAAAAGCAAGATGAGGCATTCATAATCAAACACTGGCCTCCACTTGGTGAGCAACACTCTGAAAACCGCCGAGTCAAATACTTCTTCAATCTCCAAAGACAACCATTGACCTCGACGCTTCCCACATGTGACTGGAAAGTGGTTGATGGAAGAATCATTGACACAATTTCAGTCTTCAGAAAAAGCAGAGTCTCAAGGACAGAATCAGCTCTGGTTGCCTTCATCTGGCTCTTCCTCCCCACTCACGAGAGGGAAGGCGCTTCATCTTTCTGAACCCAAGGCCTATTTCTTTATATTCCTGTAACATCACTGATGTCCACTTCCAAACTCTAGGTTTTGGCATGGAAAGGACTAATTTATGCAGACACATGCACAAATGCAAAAAAAAGTGTGTCTACCCTGCTTATAGTCACATGTGTCTGCATATATGCATATATATACTTACATGAACACTAACATACATATATGCACAAATATATACTTATACTGTGGATATATATTCCATATGTATAAGTAAGGTATATGTAATACACCAATTCTTAGTGACTCTGTAGATATATTCACATATAAAAATATATACAAACACACACACATAGATATCTGCAGATAAATACATATATGCATGCAAATAAGGCACACATTCACACAAATATAATATTTGCATACAAAATACGCACACACATGCACACCAAGACATCCATAACAAACTCATATCCGTGTTTATATGTTGAGTGAGTAAATTTGTGTGTATACACACACACACACACACACACACACAAGCACACCAGTACATCCATAGACATAGGCAATACAAAGCTCATAACAGTTTTTAAATTTTTAAACATGTCTCTTTTTTGAAGAACATAAATCTGCATGACTTTCTTTCAAATGAGTACTGCTCGTGATAAAATAAAGAATGAAATCAGGAAATTAAAAACTAATATGGAAATCATTTATACACAGGGTACTCTTTTTTATTTTTTTTTGCAAAAACTTGTCCAAAGATGAATGAACTGTGATTCAAGCAATGAGTCAATTGTTTTTAGCATGAAATCTTTACAATTTAACAAAGGCATATCTCTTTTTTCCCATTTTATTGATATGTATAAGTGCAAACTTTAAGGTTTACAATGGAGTTGAGCATTTTGTGCACATACTTATCTTGTCAAGGTGACAAGGGCTTTCCAGCTCTCCATTTGTCCCTCCCCCTACCCACCCGTCCCTCCTCCCCCAATGGCCCCCCTCTTTCACTTTGTTTTTTGTCTTAAGTTCCATAGGAGTTGTGATCAAAAGCGTATCTTTTATCATTGTTCTAGACAAAAAAAAGTAATACTTATATGTACACTTGACTATTTGCAGGAATTCAGTCTGCCTCAGATCCCCCAAAGATTAAGAACATTTGACCTGGATATTGTAAATTGTTAACCTCAATTTTCTTTCCCAAAGAAGAGAAATTCACCAGAAAAACAAAAAACAAAAAACAAAAAACAAAAAAAAAAACACTGCTCAAAGTGCAGATCCCTTATTAGCAAAGTATCTCTAAATTTCACTTCTTACAGTTCTCCGGTATTGAAGTATATCAGATACACTCAGAAACAAAATGCCAACTAATTATTTTTAAAATGTAGAACCAGAAACTATGGTAGAATATTTAACTCGGATTTCTACCACTTTGTAGGAACTTGAAAAAGAGAAGTCAAAAATCAAATATTACATGTGAGCAGTTTACTTAGGGTCCACATGCTAGAAGGGATTTGATAAGCCCAATATTGAATGATAGTGACACAACACACATCTGGAGTAACCCACGTGGGCAAATCTGGCAATATGGAAAAGACATTAGGCAACTATCAGTATTTGCAAACACCATGTCTTTCTGTAGATCAGTGAAACACATCTTTTTACTTTTAAAATTGGGATCTCATTGTACTTCAAAGTCTTTCTCCAGGAGACCTCTCCCTTGAAAGAAAAATATCAAACCATTCAGGCACAAGAGAAAAAGTTTTTAAGATGAGATTTGAAAGAGCCACAGGCAGAACCGCAGTTCTGAGGCAAGAAATAACTAAAGGGCACCTCCGTCTGACTTTCCTGCCGACACCATCCATGATTGCCAATTTCAGATGGCGCCAGCGAAAAGCCCTAACCTTCAGAAGAGCAATCGCTCTCTTGTCCAGCTAGGCGGTAAACTGGAGCAACAGAGAAACAATGTCTTTAGCGTGACTCTAAGAATACACACATGGGCAGGGAAAGGGGATGTTTTTTTCCCCCCAAGGAAATAAGGAAAGAAATTCTCAGGGACCCTTGAATGAGCAGTGAACTTTGGGATCTGTTAGCTTGATGCTCCAGCGTCTCTCAACCTCCCGTCTTCTCCACTCCTGCGGCAGAGGCAGCTGGTCTGTAAATATGCATGCAATGCCCGGATGTAATGAAGTGCAGTTAAGAATTTATCTTTCTCTGACAAGTATCGGAGCAATCTTCAGAGGAAACTCTCTAAACTTACAAGGATCTCACTTTGTCTTCAAGATCCACTTTAACTAATGGTTTCTAAATTACTTGAGTGGAAAATTAAGAATGCAAAATCTCACTTAAGGATACATTAGGAGCAAAGTGTTTTTGCAGTGAAACTTTCATTAAGGGAGCCACGTACGCATACATTCAAAAACACACATCTATTTCAACAGAACATAGGTAAGGAGAAGAATAGTTCTTTGAATTATGATATCTGGGGACCAGACTGTATTTAGGCTTCTTTAGATGAACAGATTTTGTATTTTTTTTTAAATTGGGATTAGCCAACTTTAAGTTCCAAAGGCAACTACTCTGCACTCTCATTCTCATTTTAAAGTATAAATGATTATTGCTTTCAAATTTTATTTAGTTTTTTTGGCGGTAGGTCAATTACTTTGTTATTGCAACTGCATTGAAAATCAGAAAGTAGGAGGTGAAGTGTAGGAAACATTCGAGCCTTCTAGATAAGTGTTCCGTAAACAGTAACGTATGCTCGAATCACTTGGAGTTCTGACTCGTAAGCAGATAGTGACCCAGTCACTGGGTCTGGGGAGGAGCCTAAGATTCTACATTTTTAATAAGCTTCCACGAGATACCCCACTGCCTATGTTCAAGGACCACAGTTTCCGGAAAAGGAAATCAGGACAACTTCCGTGTGTGCCACTACACACATAGAAATATGCTTACACACACAGGACGAACTTTCTGAAGCACGCCTGGGATACTTCTTGAAATTTCACCACTGTGCCCTTGGGAAATCATGATAGTGTTGTAGCTAAAATGACAGAAGTAAATCGTTTGCAGAATTTACTACCAGATCTGTTATCACCCAGTTGGTTGGCTTTCTAGCTATTGCTACTCCTCAGGAGAATTGAAAATACTAAATATACATAAATTTTTTCTGCCATTCACCTTTGTGTAGCCCACAGAATGGCTGACAGAGGAAACAGTGGATTAATAAATAGGTGGGTGTTTGAGTTTAGAAGAAAACTCTCGCATAGTATTAATTTGTGTGTCATAAAAATGTTAACGATTCTTTTTGTTTTCTAGAACATTTGCTAAGCATAACCTGCCTTTTGGGACAGGAAGACACATGGCCCTGTTCTGTCTTAGTCTTGGTTTCAATTTCTGATCTGCAGGGTGACAGCTTCATTGAGGATCCTTCCAGAAGGCACATGCCCGCGATAAACGGTGCTTATGTGAATGGGGGGATTTCAAAGGTAATCAATTCTGAAAAATATACTCTCCAAAACTGGCACAAATTTCTCAAGCCTTTCATATGGAAACAGACATAGAATTTTATTTTAACTTACATTTCATCTTATTTTCCAAACACTTTTTAAAGATTGTGAGACACATTGATGAAAAAGCTTGTTCTAAACAGGAAAAAAAGATACCCCAACAATCTCACATTTAGATTATTGTTAGATTATAGAATATTGGCCTAATATTAATATGCCTGTGCCCGACATACAGTAGGTACATATACACAGAAGACTGTTGGGTAAATGTGTAAACAATAGATAGTGTTGCCTTAGAAACCACAGCACATTAAAAAAATGCTCTCACCCTTATGACAGATATACTTCAGCTATAACTTAGTGAGTTAAGCAAAAAAATTCCCTTACATGTACCATTCTTTATGCAAAAATCTAGGAGCAGGAAAACTAACACAGCCTTCTCTAAATCCGATGTCTAATATTGACTAAACAACAACAAATTCACTAAAGAAATATTAATGCAAGACAGTGCCACATACCACGGGTGTGTCAGGGTCACAATTTGCATTTTGTTTCTCATGAAAAATTCACTATTGTATTCCACTGCACTTAAACTTAACATCAAACAGATGGGCCATAGGCTGTGAGTGGGGGGTAATGATGACACCATGGATAAACTCCCTTCGTCACCTTGCAAGGCTAAAATGCTAAGATAAAGCTCTTCTTGTAGAAGCCCCTGTGAATACATGGAAACTAACACAAAGGCCACCAGACATTGGAAGATCATATTGGAGACAACATGACAGAAGTACAACCAAAATTAAGCCAAAATCCAAAAATGGTACTTAAAATAAAAGGAGGCAATTTTAGATGCAGAAGGCTAGACAGGTTTCAGTCAAGCTGAAACGTTTTTGTGCGCTGTCCACATGATACCAAGATGGCTAGTGCTGACTGTGCTGATATCCTTCATGACACTTCTTCCTCTTCTAGCAGGGGACTCTCTGCTCTCACCAGTCACTTGGGCACAGCAGAGCTCTTCCGCCTCCTCAGCTAACCACCCAGTGAAAGGAAAACAGGCAAAGGCACTTGACACGAGGTGACCTTGAAGCGGCTCTCTCCGGTCTAGGGCTCTCTGCATCCATTCCTGACACATTTCCCAAAGGTTTCTTTGCCTCTTTCTCTCCTAGCGCTTCTAGAAGAAATGTAAATGCTAACCTGTGCTTCTTCCTGAACAATCCAGGTAGCTCTCAAGGTAAAAGTGACCAGTGCAACTCTCTCCATCCCGCAGATAATTCATTTTCTGAAAGAAGCAGAATTCACTTGAGGTCAGGAATTAGGTAGGGAGGGAGAAACAGTGTTTATTTGCTGTTTTATCAGTTTGGCCTCCTGAGGTTGGAAAAATAAAAAGCCCTCTCTAAAGAAATACTCAAGAAACGCTTGGTCCAGGAACAAACTTGTGTTTGTATTTTACTTTGCTTTTTCTGATGTAATGTCTTCATACAATGGAGCTGCATTTTTATCCATAAATACTATTGGTATATATCTGCAGTACATAATAATTGCAATCATCTTAGGAGTTTGGAGCCACTGTTTGAGATTTTTGGCCAGGTGAGAAATGTGATTAGAGCCTCGAGAAACAGATGCTTTAATTTTATGGAAAAATTTACCCACTGAGATATTTTATTGAACTACATCGTTAGATTGGTTAAAATTCGGTTGACTAACTGGGTATTTTTCTTTACTAGTAAGTGTGTGCAGTGACTTGAGGATTTGAACGGGAGCAGATAAATGATGGACCATATGGCCACGGAAGCAGACATCGTGCAGAGGAGGTAGCCACTGCAGTGGATCTCGGCAGCTCTTAATATATTTTGGCCTAGCAACAAATATTATCTGAGTGGCATTGGGCAGAGAGGAGACCGCCTTTCCTGGATTAGCTCCTTTGTTGCACCCAGTTCCAGGAAAGGAAGGGGCAAAGGATGGCTAGAACTAGCACAGAGCCGTCCGAGCATGGGGCAACAGAAAGTGTTTAGAAAATGTGCACCTGTGGCCTCCAGCTAACATCCAAAGAGACGCGGAACCAAAGAAAATTATGTCTCACTTTGTTCGCAGGGCATTTTGGCAGTGATTGAGATATATTGACAATATTCTCACAGAAAATCAGACTCAATGACCATCAAATCGCATATATGCATGTCTTGGTCTGTATCTTAAATCATACAGCATTGGGAATATTCAAATGATATCATATGAAGATGTTAAGTGACATCCTAAGACAAGCAAATCAGAAACTTAGGCACAAAGCTCAGTATCCTTTCTTTTGTACCCCAGTATCCAATGAAGCCCAAGTCCCACTGACTTGATCAAATCTCCCTTCACGTCTTTCTGTATATGGAACTGACAGGGTTCCTGTTTTCACCATTCTCTACTTAGCGCATTCCCAACTTGACGCTTCTGGAATGGCCGCTATGCTAACTTTGCCTTGCCACAGTGGAGAACTGCTAGCTAGCTACAACTTCACTTCCTCTCCTCCTGTATCATGCATCCAAGCTCCAGGCTTCACTATCTGCCTTCAAGAACTTGGCTAGAGACATGGTTTAAAATCATCTATCAGGGATTGAAGAAATAGCCCAGCAGTTAAAGCACTTGCCTAGAAAACAATGCTCTGATTTTTGTGCGCTGTCCACAGGAAACCAAGATGGCTAGTGCTGACTAGCTCAGAAAGGTCCTGACTGCAACTCCCCAGCAGCACATAAAAGCTGGGTGTGGTGGTGCATGCCTGTTATCCCAGCACTTGGAAGGAATTCTATGAGTCCAAGGCCAGTGTGGGCTACACAGTGACTTTAGGAACAGCCTGCGCTACAGAATGAGACCCTGTCTCAAATATATATATATATATATATATATATATATATATATATATATATTGATTTTGTAATGTGTGCTAGTGCTAGGCTGACTTAATCCCCATCAAGAAGTCTTCAATAATATGACCATGAGATGCCAATCCTTGCTTAAAATCCTTCAAATACTTCAGACTAGTGCTCTTAGGATAAAGGAAATAGAGCCCACACTTCTTTTTAACATAACTTACAAAGTTTTACGGCATTAATCATCATATCCTCTTGCATTTAGCCACAATTCATGCTACAGACACAAAAACAGAACTTAAGTACCCAACCAAACACACCTCTTGTGACTCAACTTGCAACTCCGCTCCCTACCTGGTATCCACATCCAGCAACACACTTAGTAGTCATAATCTGTGTTAAATTTATTCCAGATTCTCTATTGCCTGGCAAGGATTTGGGTGCCCAGGAAACATTCAATTAATATTTGTCAAATTCTTTTAACTGGACATCAAAAGTCACAAATTTATTCTCTTCAATATTCATGACATGACATCTAACGTGCTAGAGAGGAGTTGACTCGAGAGGGGGTAGGAAGCACTTTGAAGATTCTTTCCCTGACACTTAACATTAAAAATCTGTCAGAGAGAAGGAATGGGGAGCTTATTAGTTGCATTTACTCCAGTGTGACTTTAAATGATACCCTTGTCAAGCAAAAGCATGCAGAAAATTACTTAGGTTAAAATTATTTAAAAGAAAAGATTCAGCCATTAGCAAGAAGTTAATTTTGCTTTCAAATACTTGGTTAACTTTTGAGTTCACTCTGATATGCTCACATATGTATATATCTTTCTGTTATAGCAATGAGCCAAAGAAACACAAAAAGGTAAGGCAACCATGAAGGAAAGTTCTTCATGGTAGAATACGCTTGTGCCTGTGTGCACAAGAGTATGTTACAGAGAGAAAGAGAGAGAGAGAGAGAGAGAGAGAGAGAGAGAGAGAGAGAGAGAGAGAATAAAGTATCCACCAGATCACTTTGGCTTTCTAAATCCTATAAATTTTATCATTAATATTCTTCCTTGGCACACACCAGATATTCACATGGATGAAAAATTATATTGTGTTTATCTTTAAATTTCTGCAGAGGTCCCCAACAACCCCTGAGCATGAACTACTGAATCTATCCATTATCTGAGTTACTTCTCAAATAATACCAGACATCATGTTTCTTCACACTCTTTGTTTTGCCACACGAAGCTCCTCACAATTCTCCAACAAGCCAAGCCTTCCCCTTGGCTCTACCTACTTCCCATGCCGTCCTGTTCCCCAACGCCAGTGACCGTCTAAATACATTTTGCCAAAATCAATGACCCACCCTTTAAGTAGCAGATATCAGGTATTTCATCCCAGTAACTGAAAGGCAACTGATACATTGTTATCACTACCTAGATCGCGTAAGTGGAAAAATCTTGAGCTCTGTAACTTCTGGCACCATGGCCAAAACATACGTATGGACATTCTAAATGGAATTACTAGATGCAAACAATGCTTGTCTTAGGTTGGTGCTCATTGTCTTAGCCTCTGTCATTCTGTCTCCCAAAGTAATCTTGCTACATAAATTCACTAACATATTTTGTACTGAGAAACTAAGAGCTCATTCAGCATTCATTTGTGATGAGTAATCCCAGTAGATTTGGAAGTGAAACATTGTAACGTATACATTCTTTGAAACTAATTACCTGTTGACACATGCAAAGATGAGATTGTTACTTGGGGAAAAATTCAAGGAAGAAAAGAGGAAGCAGAAATACAAGCTCATTAATTTAGGCAGAACTTTTTATAGTCCCTATAAATGTTAAGAATCCCATAGAATTGATATTATAGTAATGGCAGTGGCTAGCGATTATCCATCCTAAAGGAAAGGAGATTTTCCAAAAGGATATATTCACCACTTCTTATAGGGGAAAAACACGAGGTCCTCAGGTGCAGAGATTTTAAAAAGAACCTGGTGAGACTAGGCACACACAAAAGCTTAGCATCACGTGGAAAGAGCAAAAGCAGATTTGTTTTTAAATTACATTTTCTTTGAACACAGAGACCCTCATCAAGATAGACAAGATAAGGGACCTAATCTAAGGAAATCAAAGGTTTTTCTTTTTTCATTTTGAAGACAAGCCCATATTGGCTTCTGTGCCCCTTTATGAAAGATATGTTAATGAGAGTGGGTACCGGGCTGTGATCGCACAAAGGTCCGGCTGTCTTGTATTAAAAATGGAATCTCAGGAGCTGCTTTCACTATTAGCTCAAATGCACAAAGCATAATATCGATGCAGCATTTGTTGTCTTTAAGATATAAACAGAAAGGAAGTAACAATATTGTTGATAGAAAAATGCGGTAGCGTGTTTCTGAGTCCATCCGAGCTTTGCTGACTTACCTTTTCTCCTCAGTCAAATTTCCATTCAAATGGCCAAATGCATATCAAAATGGAAAGTAATTTATTTCATAGCAGAAGGCATAAAGGAAATTGACCAAAGGTTTGCAATTTTCAAGAACATCTAGCACCATAATTTAAAGTTTGTATATGATTATAGAAAGGACTCGTAATCTGTGAGCAGCCTCGCTTATGAAAAGAAAAGTCCTCCGAGTGGAAGACACCATGAGAAGTGTCGATGTGAAGGCACAATTTGAGAGAATCCAGGTGATGGTGACCAGGGAAAATCCCAGCCATGTTTGGGAATGTAGAGAGGTAGACTTTAATATGTGTGAAAAACACAAGGGCATAGGCACGGCTCATTCTTCTACGTTGCGTGTTTATGGATGGCGTAGTACGACCAGAACAGCAAATCTTTGGATCGAGAGACACCTAACCTACCACGCATGAGAAGCGCAGAGCAAAAGCTGAAAGTAGTCTGACACAGTGGCTCGTGCCTGCGACCCTAGTGCCATGGGAAGAGGGAGCAGGAGGACAACAAATCAGAGCCCAGCCTGGTCAACTTCGCCACTTAGTGAAATCCTGCTTCGAAATGAAATTGAATCAGCAAATAAGGAAGAGAGATAGAGAAGGAGAGAAAGAAAGAGAGAGAAAGAGGGAGAAAGAAAAGGAAAAGGAAGGAAGGAAATAAGGAAGAAGATGGGAAATATAGCTCAACGTGAAGGTTCTTAGCTCAATCCCCAGTTTTACTAGACACACACACACACACACACACACACACACACACACACACACACTTTATTAAGCAAAGGAAATAAACCCAAATACTTAATATATTTTTAAAAACATGTAAATAGATTAAACCATTTAAGTAAAAGGCAAGAGATTGCCATAAATATTTGAACTGTTTACTATAGAGAATGACTAAAATTAGATAGTAGAGGAAAAAATTAAGTAGCAATCAAGCACTGAAGTGTAATCAAGCCTTAGTGCTCATTGTCCTAAGTATCAAACAGGTTTCTCCTTACTTTATATTAATGGCAAGCACACAAGGCAGCTACCCCTTTTACAACCATTTTATCGCTAAGAAAACAGAATCGCGAAGAAGTTAAATAACATTCTCAGAGACACACAGTTTGCCCAGTCAATGGTAGATCCATAATGTTCCTGCCTAAGGGGCAAAAAGGAAACAAAATGTAGCAGGCAAACCCAAACAAAAGGGAGGAAAGCTTACAATAACAGCATCAGTAATGCCATTTCTTCATTTGAATGGTGCTGAAATATTTGAATGGAAAATTGTACATGCACTCCGATGAGGCAAAGTCAAATTTTAATAATGATAACAAAGAACAGAGCAGAAGAAGGAAGAAATAAATTGTCATAGTTAAAAATGGAAGAGAACTAAGATTTCTTACAGAAACACCATAAGTTAGCAGTAGCTATGTTAAATGGATAAGAGGTCGCACGTGACAATGTCATGAGGTTTGACGTAAGGACCAGCCCGGCTTCCTAGGGAAAACAGGGGCTGTGGACACCTTCCTGCAAACCAAAGAGAAAACAAAAACAAAAACACGTTGGTGAGTGATCACCTTTTTGACTTAGTCCAATTGGCCACATTCTTTTTTCAAAATGTAATGCTTGTTTGCTATTTAAGAAAAAAGCCCTCTGAAATCCAGCAGGTAAAATTTTTCCTGACTAGATATTTCCAAAAATTCTACCTCGTGGAAAAATAAATGTCACTTTGCTGAGTGGTGAGAAAATAAAACCACTTGTACTTTTTCAGACAGGGTCTCGCTCTGTAGTCCAGGCTGGTCCTGAACTCACTATGTAGCCCAGTCAGGCTTTGAACTTACAGCAATTCTCCTGCCTCAGCCTCCTCACTGCTAAGATTACAGGCTTGCAACACCACACTCAGCTCATTTGTCTGTAGTTCTGGGGGATAAAACCCAGGCCCTCGTGCATACTAAGCAAACATTCTAACCACTGAGCTACACCCTCCCGAGCCCCTTGCATTCTTAAATATAACAAAATACTTGTCTGAGTGACAAGACAACAATGTAAGTGTACACATAGGGCTATGAAGGTCGTAGAATAGAAGCTAGGAAGTACATGTCAAAAACATTAAAAACATACAGCCAACCTGTAGGCTGTCTCAGCAGTATTCTAAAGTAATAATTATGGTGGAATATGATTATCTCTCTGCAAGAACAATTATCTAACTCTTGTTTATAATGGAGGAAGGCTAACAGAGACTTCGCCAATAATAAAAAACTCTTTTTTGTGATCCTTGAACACATTATTTTAAACAAGTGATAACCTATCTATGATACAAGTACAAAAAATTAAAGAATATAATCTCACACATTATACATGTTTTCATGAGATAGCATTAAAAGATTCCTATGTGTACATATGAATGCAACTAAAAATTATAAATTGATGGATAATTGATAATATACTTGTGAGTTCTTATCTCCCCAACACTTTTTCATGCACTCACTTTATCTACACACATTACTTGTGGAAGAAATTGTTACGCATTCTAATATTTTTGTAAGATCCTTGGCTGTAAATCATATTTTCCTGATATTCTGTATATTATTTCTCTATAAATTCTCTAACTTATTCTCACCAGAAAAAGAAAAAACTGAAATTCTTGGTAAATTGTCATACAATTAATGATAGCCTCTTCCCCCTTCAAAAAGAATTCTAAAACCCACGGCAGGATGTTTCTTCAGGAAACGTAACAATGAAAATTTGGCTAAAAGTTACACCTGCTACCCCAGAGCTTTTGAAGTAATGGACAGCCACAGCTCCATAATAGCTTCTAAGAGACTCATTGTTTTAGAAGATGAAGTATGATAAATAAATCTATTCTTCTATCATAGCTCACCCCGTTAAGGCAAAAAATAGTGTTCTTTTTACCCAACCTAAAATTCAATTACTGTGCCATAATTATGAAGTTAGACTCTCTTAAAGGAGTCTATCTCTTATTAGCATTAAATTTAAAATAACAGTGGGAGGAAACTGTTAGTCTCAAAATCCCAAACAGCATGATACTGAAAAATTACCAATCAGCAGCAATTGAGTACTCATTATATTTACAAAAGTTATAGTGATTAGATTCAACAGTTGTGCGTATTTTTGAGATAAATTTATGCATGAAATTATATTTAGTGCCATTTTAATGGCATGTTTTATCCTTTTTAATCATAATTATCAAGGTGTGTTCCTCAGCTCTGAAAATTACTACATGAACACAATAATAGGAATTCTAAATATCATTGGAAAGATACAAATACAGGTATATAATATGCAAATACCATGCAAAAAAAGAACCTTCTGAGATCTTTATGAAGAGGGCTGCACTTACCGTGTGTGGTGAAAGGTGACCAGAGTTTTTAAGCACAAAGATAAGCAGGAAGACAAAAATTGGAAATACAGATCTTGGAGTGTGGGTTAGAGGAGGGAGGTACATATTCCATGTGTGGCAAGTCAGGGCTTTTGCATGACCATGTGACCTGAAAAATATATATGTTAAAGTATTGAATACCAAAGAAAAGTTTCAAGTCTGTAATTCACCACTCTAAGAGGCTAAGGCAGGAAGTTTACAAATTTGAGTCCAGCCTGGGCAACTTAATGACTTGGTGAGACCTTGTCTCCACAGGAAAAATAAAAATGAGCTGGAATATAGCTCAGTATAAAGGCCTTGGGCTTGGTCCCCCTATACTACCAAATACACACACACACACACACACACACACACACACACACAAACATATATGACCAAGAAAACACTTCAGACAGCTTAATAACTGACTCAGAGGCATTGAATTTCTCAGAAGGTGATGTAAAGAGTCACTTTGGGTGTGTTACTAGAGAAGACACAACATGTATAACTTCTCTAGAGAGCCCTTATCTCATGATCTGCTATCAGGAGGGCAAGGACAGGAAGTCTAAGTTCAGGGCAGTTAATTGAATTATCCTTCCAATGGTTGTCCAAATCTAATGTAGGCACAGGAATAGCCTTAAAATCTTCTCAAAACACAGATTGCCCCGGCCACGCATTGCCAGACTCACAATAGGTCTGGGATAACAGCTCAAAAATGTATGTTTCTACAACACTGTATTCATATAATTGCTCCATACTTTCTGTTTTGGAAATTGACGTAGCTGGATGTCCACAATGCCGTAGTTTTTTCGTGTGTCTTTGCCCTTGATCTTACCTAGTTTCCCATGAGATGGGAGTCTTCAGCTAGACAGCAACTCTCGCTAATTAGATGGGATAGAGACTCTGTAGCCGAATCCCGCACATATGTGACGTACAATGATTAACGGTTATGTTCGTTTCTATAGCGGCGGTGGTTGAGATAGAGTTAGTGTTGTCGTGGTTTGTTCTCTAACATTGTCGTCAGTATCACCGCACTGTGCCCCGCATTTCATAAGCGCTGTAAAAATATCTGCCAAATAAATAATAAAGATTCTAGTCAGAGAAACCCTTCCCTATGCACATTGACCCTCTCATCATTTTCGAGACTAGCATCAGATAAAAAGGAAAATCCCAAGTACTTTCATGTTAACATTTTTAAAACTAAATGACACCTAGTATAAAGTTTTAGCTTGCTTTTTACTTAATCTTAGTTATATTGGCTATTTTTATGATTCTCAAAATTAATGCAGAGCTTACATTCCCACTAGCTCCCCACCCTCTTCCTCTGAGTATAATTCAGAGACCTGCCAATTTAGACACAACAGCTGAGGAAGTCCACATCTGCCCAGGAATAATCGCTGCCTCTAACTCAGTATGAGCTGCCGTCTTACAAGCCACCAAATATTAATGAGAAGAAATCTGGGCTTGTGGCTGTCTCCACAAGTACTCGGTGTGGAAATCAATCTCGGAGCGAGCATCAGAGGGAGAGAATATGCATGGCGGTGTGTGGCGTGACTACGCCACGGGAGAACCCTACCTCTTACCTTTCATACATGACAAATGAGCCCAGGATGAAATATGTCCGTCAGACTTTCGGCAGCCCGACACAGAGCACCCAGCTTTGAAAAGTGATAATTATCAATCAATGTTGAATGCAATCTGGAGCACCAGGAGCAGATTGTCATTTGCAGATTATAGTCGACATAAGAGATGCGTGGGTGTGGGTTGATTTTACATATCCCCACCCTGCAAATGTCCTCCTCTCAAATGAGGCGTGCGAGTGATTCCAATGCCAACACACAACGAGGAAGGTTTTCAGATGTTCAGGAAGAAGGGTCTTGGGCCTTTCCCTCTGCTTCCTCAGAAAACAAACAAGTCAAAGACTTTACTCCTATAAAAGATGTCAAGTTTAAAACACAATGGGAAAACCGAAAAAAAAACAATAGTAGTAAGCTGTGTAGTAAGCGTTCACTGTAAGCCAAATGCTCTATCAACCTCTTTTATCATCTTTAGTTCTTTCAACAATCGAAGGAGGTCAGAATAGGCAAAGTAACCAAGGTTTTAAAAGCTCAAGGACTCTGGCCACCGATTATAAACATAAGCCTCAATGTGTCTGACTCAAAGCCAATGGCGTTTAGTTGCTATGTTATATGGACTCGTTGTGTTACCTCCTAGGGAACTTAATTTTTTCTTTAGGGATGGGGAGCTTACAGAGATATAGATAGAACTTTTTTGTGTAGTGGGTAAAGAAACAGCTTCACCCTCAGGTAAGAAGGCGGGCAGGGCCGTGCCGATTGCAAGTTTGGATAACTTTTATGGATACAGAAGTTACTTCTCGGGTTCAGTGAGCAATGGGGATTATCACTGTTTGTCCACTTTTTTTTAGGCATTACTTTAAATGTCAATATTTTTAAAATGTCTTTCTCTCTTTCTTTCTTTCTGTCTTTCTTTTCTTTTCTTTTCTTTCTGGTGGCCAATGTTTCCTAATGGGTCTAACTCCTCTAAGAATCTAAATTAGGTCTTGGCTGAGGTAAGGACACTTTCTAAAGAATGTCTCCCTTCTGGTGTCATTGGGTATAGACCATGTCACCCAGGATTGTGGTATGCCTTTCTTTGGAAATAAATGTGTCTTGGTTACTTTATCAAAATCTACAACTTAGGGAGGAAAGATTTATTTTAGCTCACAATATCAAAAGGTCTCAGTCCATCCACAAGTGGGCAACTGGAGATGGTGAAATTACATGGCAGGGATAGAGCCAGTCTAGGGTCAGAGCTGGAGCTCCAGAGACAGAGCTCCTCACAGCATAGTGGAACAGAGACTAGTCTAGGTGGAGGGGCAGAGCCAGCACACACCCCTCCAGGTCAAACCCCAGGTATCCTCCTCCCTTTCCAACTAGGCCTTACCTCCCAACAGTATACAGTATCCATACATACATGAGGCTTTTAGGGGACACTCCAGACCCAAACCATACCAATATGGTAGGTAGGTGGTTAGCTGTGGGAAGAAATGTGAACAATGTGTAAACTTAGAATGCTATTGTGCTCCATGGGACCTCGCAGGACCTGAAGCTTAATAAATGATTGTGAATGTGTACACCGAGCTCCTTTGCTGCTTTACTTAAGTATGCAATGATATATGGGCCTCACTTCTACATATTCTAATTTTATAAAATCTAGGTGTTAGTGTTTTCCAAGCTCCCTCAAGAGATTCCCAAATGCATTCTGGTTTGATACCAGATATTAAAAAGAAGGGAAAATTAAAAGACGTGCAAAACGGATAAAATCGGAGGAAATACTGTTACTGGTAGCTCTTCTAGCATTCAAACCTTATTTTTGAATGATTAACTATTTGATTCTCACTGTGCGTCCCTTTTCTCTACTGCCCTTAATGTAGATGCACTGCTGTTCACTATAAATTGCTTCAGAGAAGGACCATGGTAGAAAGCAACAGCGAAAGGCACTTCCCCTAGCTTTTGTTTTTTGCAAAATAAATTAAAAAGTGAAAACATACTTTCTCCTATCATTCTCTAGCAGAAAAATTTCCCAGTATTGAAAAGAAAAGCCTAAAGTTACAGGTTGGACTGATACGGATATAGATATTCATAGATTTCAGAGGAAAGAAAGTGATAGACAAGTTCTTGGAGATGAGTCAATTTCCTCCCGAAGACACTTGAGACCAGAGAGTTCCTGACCTCGTTTTTTAGGTAATGTTGCAGAGAGCAGGATGACTTCATGGTCAAATACCAATAACAATAGCAGCAAGAGCACAGGTCTTACCTGCAGTTTGATGACACTAGGTAGAGTGGCCACTGGGAGGTGATTGGGAAGTGGGAGCATTGACACCCTCATCACAGACCCTGGAGGGCTTCTTTTCATCACATGAGGTCACAGCAGTAGAGCTGCTGTCTGCGAGGAAGAAAATAAACTTTCACCAAGCACCAAGTTGGCCAACACCTTAATCATGAACTTTATACCTCCAGAACTGTGGGAAATGAATGTTTGCTGTGTATGATCATTCAGTCTTTACTATTCTCCTTTGGTAGCTCACCATGAGTGAAACGTGCTGTGCTGCTCTGAACATGGCGTGCATGTATCTCTGTTATGTGTTGCTTTTAATTCTTTTGGAAAGATTCCCAGAAAGGTATCACTGGACTGAATGGAATATTTATATTCAACCTTCTGAGGAAATGGTTTTTGACATGATACCAGGAAGATTAGGAATCTTCCAGTTGTCTATTACTAATTTTTGATGCTCAGGCCAAATGAATAGTTTAAATATAAAATTATTAACAAAAAATGAAAAGATTTAGCTCTGCGTTTATGGCCTGACATTTGACGCTGCATCATAGAAATCCAACATGCTGTGTTCTCCACCATCTTCTCATTGGCTCACTACAGAAGCTCAGACTTACCTACACATGCCACCTTTACATCCCTCTTCTTGCCTCTAGGGCACCTTAGCTACTGAAAAAGGGAACCAGAGTGTCCGATGCCTTTCCAGAATTGTCTTTGGAGTGTCCCTTCCTCTCTTCCTCTCTTATTTGACTCTAAAACTTTAATCAAACTCAACCTTCCTGAGGAAACTTTTGTTGATTTTCCTGAGTCATCAACCTTCCCCATACGCAAAGTCCTTATTTTTATAAAAAATGTAAGCTTTCAACCTATGCCTTTTGCCTGGTTCTGCCTTAATACATTACATACTCGATTTTGCTTACTTTACCTGCCTTTATTACTAGATAAGATGTTCTCTGGTGCCAGACAGTGGGCTTGACACCCAAAGATCCTCGATGTAGAGAAAAAAGTGCATGACAACTGTAAGCCAGTCATATATTTTTCTTTGGAAATGTTTGCCACCGTCTCCCATCCTGCCTGAATTCTAGTAATTATCCTTAAGTACAGCCCTCTGACTCCAACCTCTATTCCTAAACATCCAAATGTGGACATATTTTCAGCAAACTTTAAGACTCTGGGATTCTTGGAGTGTAGGATTTTGCATTGCCATTGCCCCCAAAGCTTTTCCGCTTTCTCTGTAACAGTAGTGTGTCACGGTTTCACTTCTGTGTAGCCACTCCCAGAGGACACCAAGGAGCACGCATATTCACTTGCATGCTTTTGATACTGTACTTAATAAATGTGTGACAAATAGGCAAATGGATTAACAATATGAATAAAAATGCAACTCTTATATTTCTGATAATGCCACAGTTCCTTCAATACAGGCAATGACGAAGTTTTTGATGTTCCCAATGGGAAATGCTCCCTTATAGAGGTTCCATAGACATTTGTCGAACTGAATGATTGTTTTGACTGTCAGTATCTCCGTGAGTTAATTCCGCACTACGGTTATTTTACAGGAACTCGAATGTAAGTTATGGGTTTTCTGTCTAGAATTTCAAAAAGCTTCCATGAAAAACTGAAAATTAGAGATCACAGATTTTGATTCATGGCCAAGAATTACTCCAAAAAGTCACTCAGCCTCTTTAAATTATATATAGTCAGCTCCTTATTATACTGCATAATATTAACCTCATGTATTATTCATGAGAACCTTGATTTACTCCCCTTCATTCATTCCCAGCTGCTTATCACATTGCCAATACCAAGGAGACCCCTGAAGAGCCTGTATGTAGGGAGGGTATGAAGGGATCCGCACTAAATCCTCAAAAAATATATATGTATTGAGGACTTATTGCATGCCAGGCAGCGTACTAAGTAGTTTATTTACATAACCTTGTTTTATCCTTAACAAGCCTTTGGGAAAAAAATCTTTAGCGTCAAATTAAATTGTAGACCTATCAAGTCTAATAGGAACAGAGCACCTAGGATAGGCGCTAGCCCTAGTATTCCGTAGAGTGGGTAGCACATGCTCAGTAAACGGGCACTTGATGACCGAACTTGTCTAACCAGTGAAGTTAGTAATGCAAGAGTCGCAATACTTGTTATTGGCACTTGTCTCCTCATTCAGCAGAACGTGAAGTTGAGAATCAATTGCTGGTAGCAAATCAGTTCTACGACCTATAGAAGAATCAGTTGTGAGCACTCACTCCAGACACAGGTATCCAGGGCCAGAGGCACAAATCCAACTAGAGCAGGTAGTGCTTGACCTTGAGAAACCCAAAGGTCAGTGCAAACGTTTGCTGTCTACGACCCATGGATTGCATCCTCTGTCACCTGTAGCCTGTGCTGTCATTGCTACCTTGCATTTTGATTGTGTGTGTGTGTGTGTGTGTGTGTGTGTGTGTGTGTGCAGAAAGGAACATTTCTAGGTATACGGATCCATAACTTTTACAGGATAACTAAAACTCATTTTAGTATCAGACATAAAAATTGGAAATGAGTCACCACTGTTACAGTAGATGAAAATCACTTAAAATTTTCACTTAATACTTACAGCTTAATAAATATATTTATACACATGCATATGCAAAGATGTATATATTATATACACATATAAACATATATTTAGATTGGAAATAATTCATAGTAGACTTACTTATTCAGCAAGTTAATGAAAGGGTCTAAAATGAGACCTGACAGAATTAGTTTCTTAATAATATTAGCAATTATTGTTCTGTTATTATTCATAAGAACTAATGACCAAATAGACATAACATAAACACATGTATGCATGCCTATTTCAATATTTGACTATATTACATATACACACACATAGATTATATATATTCATACATACATAAATCTATAGGAAGATACACACATATGCACACTTACACACGCACTCAGACACACATTAGTGGTCTTAAGGTGGTAGTAGGAGTTATTTCAATCTCTATTCTTCCCAATTCTTTTGCCAGGCTTCTCTGCATATTCCATGGTAACCAGCTCACTTATTCTACAGTGGTTTTGAACCATATGTGTCTAAATTACTTAAGGGTCTTGTGAAAAATTTAAATACACGAAACCCTCCTGAACCTACCAAAAAGTGTCTTCAGGGTTTAGGGTACATCTAACAATAATTTTTAACAAGTTCTGAGATTATGTATTTTTTTAAAGGACCTCCTTGAGTGATTTTTAATACTCAGTCAAATTTGGGAACATATGCTCTATACAGACTCTTCTCAAACTTTAATGTGCTTGCAAATTATCTGTCAATCTTATTAAAATGCAGTTTCTGGTTCAGTGAATGTGAACTCAGGTCTGAAATCTGTATTTCCCCAAATTCTATGTATATACATATATATATATATATATATATATATATATATATATATATATGTATATATATATATATATATATATAATAGATTATATATAATCATATATGTATATTATATGTGTAATATTACGATACACAATGGTTACACTGAGCCTGAGTATTTTGTGTACATATATCAAGTCGACATTACAACCCCTGCTCCTCCCCCTTTCTGGGTCTCCTGCTCCATCTCTCACGCCCCCTCCTTCCCTCTAGGTGAAATGCAATTGACCAGCAAATACATGAAAAGACTTTCTGTATTTCTAACAAGCTAGACGCTGTGCCTGGTTTATGCCACAAACTCTGAGTAGTAAGACTGAACCACTTGTCCTAACTTTTCCTTTCAGCCTCTATTTGAGCCAATTTTAGTGCTCTCTAACCCTAGAAAGAAGCCAGCAGTTTGAGCGCTAACTCCAGTTTGCAGGATTGAGGGATTCCCGGCTCAGTCAGGAATGTTTTGCTTTGGTCGGGGATTTGTATGAACCAAATGAAAGCAGGTTATGCCTTCCAGTCAGGAGGACGGCTCTGTGTCTTTAAAGCCAACAATCCCTCTGTAGCTTGCCAGCATGGTCACCCGCTAGAACACAAAATGATCATCTAAATGTTAACAAGCTGTCATTAAAGAATGATGACCATTTTCAAAGTACAAGTATCCTAGGCATCCTATAAAAGGGTGATGGAAGGCACAATATTTTATTCATCCCAAGGATTCATTAACAATGCTTCTTCAAGAAAGCTGGGACACTAGCACCTTATTAAAAAAAAAAACCAACCTTACCACTGCCTGGTGTAGTAATTACTTAAACGTAAGGACTGGGAGATGCATTAGCATGAGGTGGATTGAGTATGCAGGAAAGAGCCTCCCTTGGAACGGAATCACGCAAATGTCTTTTGCCAATCACACAGAGAACTGTGATGGCCTCCCTGGAGACGTGCTGGCACGAGATGCTCTCTACTCCAATGCACAGGGCTGTAGAAGCAGGATGCAGGAAAGTGATCCGATTCCAAATTATGCTGCTAGAAATTCTAGCAATTCCATTCAAAAATTACTAAAATAGAAATACCAGCTATTGTCATCATTGTTACCGTGCCGTACATGAGAACTCAAATGGACTTAAGAAAAAGACTGATTTTAGATAGTCTAAAAATGGAAAGTAAATTGAGGAGCATTAATGAGTAGCAATTATTTAGCTTTCTCCCCCCCACTCCCCAGGGGTTCCTCTGTTTTTTTTTTCTCTCTTGCCTCATATATCTCCTGTCCATATGGAGGCTTATAGAAACTTCTCCAAGTTCCTCATTCATTTAGCAATTGACACAAGGTATAGCAGCTGAATTTCATTGGCTCAGTGTATACAGTATGGTCATCATTGAATGAATCAGTGCTATCAGGGCTTGGCACATGCACATGGGCCACACTCACGTGGCCAGCTGTGAACAGTAGCTTGTGGAAATTGGCAGTTTGCAAGTGAACTCTGTGATGTAGAAAGAGAAGGAGGAGCACAGAAGACAAAACAGTTGCTGGAGCACACTGTAATTTCATGAAACAACCCAAAAGTAGGTAGAAATTGATAAAACAGAAAACAAAGAGTGAAAAATCGGTCTCCCAAAATTATCATTATTGAAATAAGTCACAAAATCCAACCAGCGCTTATCTGGGGAAAGTGATCAAGAAAACAGAAAAAAAAATTACCAGTGTATTAAGAAAAGAATTCACAGTGTTGCGGGTTCTCCAGACATTATATAGAAAACAAAGACTGTCAAGAATAATGGCACAGCCTTAAATTTAAGAGTGTAAATGTGGTTGTTAAATACATTGAAACATAGGACTGATCAAAACTAACACAAGAAGAAATAAAGAAACCTGAATTCTCTTTTATATATAACAAATATGGATTTGTATCAGTATACCTCGGGCAAAGAAACTTTGAGAACCAAATCTCTTCACAGGTGATTTTTCATAAACATTTCAAGGAGAAATGGCAGCATTCTATAAACTCTAAAACACATAAGGAGGAACCGTTTTCCAGGTTATTTTATACTCCCTTCGCTTCTCTTTAACTTTCTCTGTGAAGTTTCATTTAAAATAATAAGTCAAAAAGAATAAAACAAAAGATAGTGTAAAAATTAGGAGGCTTGTGCAGGCAAATGGAAGAAACTTGAGAACACCGTGCTTAGTGAAGTGAGTCGGAAGCAGAAGGTGAAACATCGAATGGTCTCTCTGATATGAGAGTCCCAGATCACAACTCCTTTGGAACTTAAGACGAAAGACAAAGTGAAAGAGGGGAGTAGGGTTGGGGAGGAGGGAGGGTGGGGTGGGTAGGGGGAGGGACAAAAGGAGAGTGGGAAAGCCCTTGTCACCTTGACAAGATACGTATGTGCACAAAATGCTCAACTCCATTGTAAACCTTGAATTTTGCACACATATATATATCAATAAAATGTGGGAAAAAAATTAGGAGTCAAGCTATCTCTCTATGTGGATGATATAAAAGAATTATTTAAGACATGAATTATTGAAGTAATATGTGAACTAACCAAGAGTTCTAGGTACAACTTCAAATATTTTTAATACTTAAATCTTTCTATTTATTTTTATTTATTTATTTATTTATTTTTATTATTATTTTTGCATCCCTTTCCCTTTCCCACTCTCTCACCCACTAACCTGCTTTCCCTTTTCCTCTTTTTTTTAATGTACTTTAATCCAGGTGTGGTGGGACATGTTTATAAACCCAGAATTTTGAGAGGTTGAGGCAGATTGCAAATTCAAGACAAGCCTAAGCAACTTAGTGACTTCAAAGACTCTATCTCAAAATTTACAAAAAAATAAGGACGGAGAACCTAGCTCAGTGCAAAGTTCCTGGATCACAATGCAATCCCAGATATCACAAGAAAAATAATAGTCTATTTCCTACTAAAAAATAAAGTAAGTGAAATTTAGAAAATACTAATTGGAATGGCATAGAAATCCCATGATATATTTAGAAATAAATTTTAAAAATAATGTATAACCACCCTCTTGTACACTGAAAATGCAGCAAAGATCTAAGGCTGGCATAATCACATAGGTAACTATATTCCTGATTTAGAAGACTCCATATTGGCAAGCTTAAATTCATCTAGCCGGGGCTATGGCTTGGTAATTGAGTGTTTGTCTAGCACGCGTAAGGCCCAGGGTTGGATTTACAGTACCATGAAATAAATAAAAGGGAAAATTAAAAGTTTAAAATAAAAGATTGAATTATTTTATTTACAGAATGGAAGACATTACAATCAAAATCACAACTAAATTTTTGTTTTGTGGTTGGTATAGGTCTTTTTGTTTTGCTTTGTTTTTTTTTTTTAGAAAATGATAGTACACTTTTAAGATTTATGTGGAAATTTTCAAGAATCACGATGTTGACAGTCCAACAATATAACAGCTATAATTTAGATTTAAATCCAACTATTTCTTTTTTGATTGATACTTTTTGTCCCTTGTCTAAGACTTTGGAAATGCTTAACAGTAGTAAGTCAATCTAGTCTAGATTCTTCTACAAAGATGACTCTAACTTTTGTGTTCATGCTTATAATACACCTCAAATTAACATTTGGATATAGAAAAAACTACGACTTGGAACTCACTAATTTTCAGAACAAATATCCAGTTGTTCCACAGCTGCTTGATGAAAACCCAAGTGTCTTCTACTAAAACTGCATGCACCTCAGGCAAATTCTCAATTCTTATATTTGTCAAAAGATTTTAATCCAGATATATAATTTTTCAAATTCATATATTTTTATTTTTAAAACCATACAACTTAATACAAATGATCAGAAGACTCAAACAAATGTTTCACAGAACACGATATATAAATGGCCAATAAGCTCATGAATATATGCAATGCCAACATTTACAAAAGACGCAGAAGTCTTAAAGATCCATCAGATACAACTATGACTACTAGAATTCCATATCTAAAATAAAAAGTATCTAAAATATCTTCCATATTCAAAACCTGTAACCTATCTCAAACCCTATCTTTAGTTATCATTAAAACTGACTTTGTTCCTTATGACTCTATATGAGATAAAGTTACACGTTTTCATGTGGCATTGTGCACTTGTTAGGTGAAGGGTTTATTACGGTTAGCCGTCTATCCCTTTTTCCACTTCCCAAATCCTGCTGGTCCCTTGAGTCCCTCTCAGAATCACACATGTTGTCTTCAGTTCACAGTCCTCCTCCAGCCTTATCAGCTATCAGACACTCAGACCATGTGACAGCACATGACAGGATGTTTGCAATGCATTTTCTTAACTATTTCATGATCCCAGCTTTGAACTCTGTACAAAACATGTCAAAAGGCAAACAGAAAAGCTTACTGAGAACAAAAATAGTGTCTGGAGAAATGAACAGCAGAAAGTCAATTTGGAGGACACACCGGTGCAGATACAGCATTGTTATCACTCAGCGCCCCCTTTCTGCTGGCTCAGGGTGAAGTCACCTCTTCGACATGGAGGAACAGTAAATCCCCACACAGACAGCTGCTCCAGATGACTACAAAAACACTGGTAATCCTTACTCAAGTCTCTTTTCTACCTCATTCCACACAAAAGAGTAGGTGAAGCGCTTCCAGTTTGGACATTTCAGCAGAACGCGAGTGTCAAAAGATGCTTCACATCTCCAGAAATGCTAATAAACATGTCTCCGTCTTCTTTTATGTAAACTTTTTTCTCTCGCTTCCTCCTTCTTTCTACACTTCTTTAAATGATTCATCTTTCCAGTGTCTGACCAATGGCTAGAAACTGGTAAAAGCTAAGCTAATTAAAATAATCAGTTAAAATCTAAAATCACCCGAGGGGCTGAGGCTGGAGAATTGCCAAGTGAGTCCAAGACCAGCCTGGGCTCCACAGTGAGTTCAGAGATTTGGATGACAGAGGGAGACCCCTCTCAAAAATAAATAAATAAAGCCACAACTTTGAGAACTACTCATTTCCTGAGTGTCGCATATGTCAGTGTGAGTGGAGTGTGTGTGTGTGTGTGTGTGTGTGTGTTAGCTTGTCTTTTGCTACATAGACTTATTTCCACGAAGCACCTGTGGACTTGTTTTCCCCCTACATCTGCCCAGACCTATGACTAGATCGATGCGGAGCTGCTATGTGTGTGATCAGTTGTGTGGAAGCACGGAGGGCTCCCGTACACCCTGGCCCATAGTCACTTTAGGATCGTCTCCGGAGCCATTCTGGAAGGCTTTCTCTTGGAGAACATAATTGTGGGTCATCCCCCAAAGCTTCAGAAGTCAGAGACCTCAAATATCCAGGCCATATCAGCTCCCTTTACTGCTCCTTGGGTGCTCACTTAACTTGTGGAACCAGGGAGCCTCTCATCACAAGTCTGTGAGACCCTCAGCCACCAGGATGCAACTAATACTGTGACCACCAAGCAGCAGCCAGTCTCCAGAAAGTAGCCCAGTTACCTCTCTTTCCACAGGGCAAAGACCTTGCCTTGAGCCAGCCTGAAACATTGTCTTCTGCCCTTCCTTTCCCCCTTTGTCCCATCTAGCTACACATCAAAACCTAAATCGCAAGCCTCAGTTGATGTGGAACTAATTTGAGTAAGAGAATATCACGGACCGCGTGTTGATGTCCTAATTTCTCCAGCAGTGGTATTTAGAGGCAAAGGGTTTGGGCAATACTTGGTTTCCCCTGAGATTGTAAGAGTAGTACCCTGCATGATAGGATGAATGTCCCTAACTAGAGAAGACAAGTCAACATGTCACCTGGAAGCAGGACTGAGCCTCCACGGGGAAGCAAACCAGCTGGCACTGATTTCAAACATCTCGGCCTCCAGATTTGTGAGAAAGGAACGCGCATTATTGAAATCATTCAGTCTAGGGCGTTCAATTGCAACAGCTTGTATTGACCTAAACTGAGGCTTTACCAGTCTCCTGTCTCCTTGCTGAAATGATCTGACGAGGCCCTGAACAGTTACTAGCTCTTTGCCACCGTCTCAAGGAAGGTCTGCCTGAGAATAAAGCCACTATGTTGCTATTTTTTAAGAAAAGCAAAGAAAATGAGAGAGAGAGAGAGAGAGGGAGTAGAGGACACGTCAGTGGGCCCCTTGATCCATCATGTAGCCAGGAGCCAGCGCACTGTCTCTGCTCAATCCTCTCTGAGTTGGGTTTTTGTTAAGTATATGGAAATGGTTGAGACCGCAAATAGGGCTTCATTCCTATAGAATTCCAGTGTTTTTCCTCACAGACTCTCAGCTTCCACTCAACCACGTGGGCCCTCCTTAACTGCCCTACCCGGCCTCAACTTGCTGAAAGAGTTGGCTCCCTAACGGGACACTGATTTTTAGCATCTTGTACAAGCCCCTACTCCCAGCTTGCTCAGGGTCGAAGGACCTCTTTGCCTTTTTATCACGTTTTTCTAAAGCTTAATAGTCATTCTTATATCATTTTTCCATTATCCTGGACATACACCAACTAGAAAAAAAAAGTTCCCCATACTTTCAATTAAACATCATGAACTACTTCTTCCTAGAGCACTTTAACCACCTACTACGGTCAAATATTTTATGATCTTTCTGGAGCGGGAAGTGCTGCAGAAAGAAAGATGTAGAGGAGCCATAAACAAACAATCGCCCATGGCACTCGATTTGGGAGATGAGACTGTCAAGGGAGAAATAGTACATATAAAAGTAAAAAACGACCTTGACATTGGCGCAAGGGTGTTTGTGTTGAACTTATATTGTCGATTTGGAGAAGCTCTATGAAAGTTTTAAATGGAGGAGAGATGTCACCAGGTCCAAGAAGTGATCTCTACGTATTTCATTTTTTTCTTTTTTCTTTTTGGGCATTAAAGGAGGATTCCCAAATATTGAGGGACCTTGAGAACGTGGCAAGAGTCTTCTTTTATTATTTTATTCATTCTATTAGAGCAAAGGTGAAAATAGCCTAGAATTCTGTCAATAAAATGGGAGAAAACCCCTCCAGATAGTGCATGGAGCTGATGTCTCATGTCCATCTCCATGGGACATCATCTATGGGACACTTAATATGTGGCAGCACTGGTATAAATACCTTGCTGCTAAATCGCAAAAAATCTGAAAGGATGAGAACAGGAATATCCTTGTTTTACCAGTTAATTCACGTAAGCCAACTAGTCTGTGTTCAAGCCACAGTTTAATCTAAGTTTCAGTTTTCAAATTCCATTTTTCAGGGGGCAGGGAAATCTCCACATGTTGAATGTACACACGCAAGGCTGTTGTTTCCTTACTCAACCCATTGCCATTTATTCACTCATCTATTTTTCTGTCCAGGAGACCAAGTCCTGGGTTTTCACATAGAAGACCTCTTTTTATTTTTTGATCTTGAGACAGAGTCTCCCTAATATGCTAAATTTCCCAGCCTGGGCACATTCTTAAAATAATCCCTCGCAGCCTGCTAGTGTGCTTAGATTACAGACCCGCCTCCCAAGGATGGCAAGCCATCAACTTTGGGACACAGCAACGCACACACCCAAAACACATAGCTGCATACATACAAAGTCACATGAATGCATGAATGCTCTCAAGATTTCCCTGTCACGAAACCTCCTTCGGGTTTTTCACCCTTTGTGTTCTAAGAAAGCAACTCAGCCACTGGCTCAGGGATAGGTATCGACTCATCCGAGCTAATTATAGCCATTTTATCCTCTTTTCCTGAGTGGCTTAAGAAGTGAACCATGACTTAATCCTATTGTTAAATGAGACACAGTGAAAGATCATTGCCAGAGTTTGTTTTTTGTTTTCTTCTGTTTTGTTTTGTTTTTCTTTTTCTTTTTTCAAATATTCTTTACCTCTTAAAAAATAAAAAGAGATGAAGGAAAGAAGGAAGTCTATTTCTGCTCCTGAACAATGATGGTGTGTGCTCAGGAACCACTGCAGACAGTGTGTGACCAGGAGGGACATGAAATGACATGCCTAGAATGACAAAGCACCAAGTCAGGAAGGATTTGGGAGCTTGATATCATCACTAAGCCTCCTAATTAACCAGGAGTGAAGCTGCCCCCAACTTAAGATTTCTTATTTGAAACATAAATCTTTGTATTCATTAGGTTAGTATGAATTGGTCCAGTGTGACTTGTAATACTAACGCTTCTAATAATATCCCCAATATTTCACTGCATGTATATGAGCATCCCAGGACATAAAATTCTCATTTCTATGCATTCATTGCCCTCTCCCACTCACTTTGGACTCTTTCTGGCTTGTATGCCACGCAGGCTTAATATTCATTAAATCATTTTTTTCTAAAAAATATAAAAAATAAAAAAGACTCAGCAGCCCAGGTTAACACAAAATCTTGTGGGAATGTTACCTTCATGGGCATCTCTGCTGTGTGGCCCTCTTATTCCTGCATTGGCTTGGAGAAAGGAGGCAGCCATTGAGGAGAATCCCAAATGATACTCGCACCTTCGGAGGCCTCCAGAAACTCAGATAACCTCCACCTGATGACCAGCAAGAGGCTGAAGTTTTTGGTCCTATAATGCAAAAGAAGAGCTATTTTTTCATCAGATGCATGTTGTTAAAAGTAGAATTCACCAGGCTGAGCTTCTAGATGGCCCCTGCCATGCTGGAACCTTGGATAAGTGGGGTAGGGACTCCTGGTCTGCAGAAATAGTGATATCATCAACATGAGCTGATTTTTGTTTTATTTTTGAGAAAGGGTCTCACTCTGTAGTCCAGCCTGGTCATAAACTCACTGTGTAGCCCAGGCGGGCCTTGAACTTATGGCAATCTCTTGCCTTGGTCTCTCAAGAGTTGAAGGCTTGCACCATCATATCCGGTTAACTTTGGTATAGTGCCAAGGAATGGAGCCTGGGGCCTTGCACATGTGTGGTAAGTGCTGTAACTGCTGAGCTCTCAGCCCCAGTGCAAGCTATTTTAAACCATCAATTTTGTCATTTGTTGGGCAGCAATAGAAAATGAACATAGATTCAGTGCTTCAAAAGGATCCGGAAGGAACATTTTCTGGAATTTCCAGGCACCTCACTTGCCTCTACCTCTGGCCATCAATAGCATGTTTTTTCTAGCTACAGAGTTTGAAAGAAAAGTCTGACAAACACTGAGCCATCTTCTGACTTCTCTCACCCTATTCTATTGAACCGGCTTTATTATTGTTTCCCTACATAAAACATTAAACACATAAACTGACTATGGACATGTAGCTTTGCTAAACTAGAAAATATATTTTCTAGAAAGCATGATTTTCTTGAAGAATATCAGAAGTTCCTTGGTGTTGTCTGCAGCTGTCTCCACACCCCACTCACGCAGACAGCCTGCACAAGTTGCTACTCTATTTTCACCATATCTGACGGCTCATGGTAGGAAACCAGTGTTCAAATAAAGAATCCAGTGGTGATCAGGACGTGGTCTGTGACAGTAGGGATTTCCACGCTTTTGTTTTTGATGTGAAGATTTCAGAAGGCTGGTAGCCAGAGAAACTCAAGTTTAATTCTGGCTGCTCTGTCACTCCCAAAGTATGTGCTTTGAGAATATTAGTTTCTCTTTGCCTAATGTCATTCACATAAAAAACAAAAATGGGGAAATGAATATCTACCACTGAAGGGTGATTTCACCAAATAACTATATTAAGTTTCTTAGGACAGTATTTGACACCTAACGCACCATTAATAAAAATGAATTAAAGGATAGAAACCATGTAGTAAACAGCACCTATGCATTAGACACTGAGCTAAAAATTTTGTTTACACATAACATCTTCAAACCTTCACCTACAAAAAGGTGAAGTTCTGTTTTATACATTGTACAGAAGGGAACACCAAGTCCCTAAAATGACCAAAGAGCTTACCCAACATTCCACTGACTGTGACTGATTCTAGCCCTCATCCTAGAGTTGCCTGTCCCAACACAGTGTGCCCTTCCTTCTCTTGGATCCTGCTTCTTGACAGACTTATTTTTCTGCACTCGTTTTGTTTTGTATTTTTTTCTTTTTGAAAGGATGGGCCTAACTGCTAACACGAGGCGCCTTGAATTATTAGGTTGTAATACAGCAAAGTATGTCTCTGGTTGCTAGATTTCTACTGTCTTTCTTTTTCTCTTTTCAAAAGAGAAACTTGGGCCTCTTCTGAATTCTAGTCGCTGTTCCTCTCATCTGATTTGGGCTTGGAAACAGAAGTTTCAAAATATACATTACCGAAGTCGCCGGGCACGCAGCAGAAAGACAGTCGCTTCCTTCCTGCCAGTCCTGTCTTTCTTTTCTATACCCACTGCCACCTGCTCTAACCCAGGACTATCACTATTGTCAAGGAGGAAAATGAACCTGATGCATTTCACTCCATCCTATATTAATTTCCATTTGAATGAGCAGATGACTCCTAAATGAACTTTGAAAACAAAGCAATGCAAATCACAGAAGCCAGAAAGGCTAAAAATCAGCAGTAGGAACAGAGTATGGTCTAGAGAGGAACACGCATTGGTCATGAGCTTCGTTTCGATTAGAAATATTTCCTTCTGCCTTGGCCCACTGAGGTGGAAAATTGATTCGCCTGTTCTGCCAAGGTGCATGGTGTCTGTCGTCCATAATCCAGGAGAGATCTTAATTGATGTAGCACCGCCTGTCTCTCATTGGACACATAATCACAACCTTGGTTCCACAAAATACTTTCTGCTGCAGGAGGACAGGAAAAAAAAAAAAAACAATCCACAGGTGTTATATTGAAGGATTTCATTAATATCTCTCCAACCTTTTCTCAAACCAGTCCAGTGTTTTATTAATTTTGAAACTTAGATGTTGATCATTAAAGAAAACACATTCAAGTATGATGATCACATCGTTCAAGGTCACATAGTTCACAGGGAAGAAGGAATGGGTGGATATTCACCCCCAGAAATAAACCACAGAAACTGCAATGGATATTTGCAGGGTACCTCCAGGGCATATGCCTCCTGTTCATCGAATCAGCCATTGTCACGATAGTTACACGATCAGAGGAGAGCTGCTTTTTCAGTGCCAGGGTTGAACCCTTTGACCAATTTACTCTGAAGAACATTCAGGAAGGGTGCTGTTCCTAAATTGCATGAAAGGAACACTGGGACTGTTGCAGGAACTTATCCATCACCACATTTCTCTCCTGGATTTGACCTTGGACTGTTCTGACAGCTGTGGTGCAAATAAGAATGGAAATGTCTGAGAAAGGGCTGAATAAAAAAGATAAGAGAAATGGGAAAAGAGAAGCAAGTGACTTCGACAGTTTGCGTTCCTGCCTCCAGCCCACCCTGGAGCGAGATCTTGCCCTGTTGTATTAGATTGTGTACAACAGTAAATGTGTTATATATTTTTTTTCTGTCTAGGACAAATTGGGATGGATCTTTTCTTGCTTCCCACCAAAAGTGAACTCAAGCATATGGTCTCTGGAAGTGGGTAAGTGAATACAGATAATTCCTTTGTTCATTTTCATTAAAACGGAAACAAATAAAACGAGGCTCTATCGCACATTTAATGTGTTTGGTTGACCACACAGCACACTGGTGCAGAGCTCAGCTCTGGAGCCAGAGTGGCAGGATCCAGATCCTGTGTCACCAGTCACCAGCAGAATGACACTAACAGATCCTCACAGTTCTTTGTACTCTGGCCATGGGATCTGTAATTGACATAATGCACAGGACATTTATAAGTAGACAATGAGATAATTATGAGAAACGATGATTCAGTATCTGGAATGCCCTTAATGTAAGTGACTATGGTATCAATCTTAAAATCTTTTTTTACCTGAGAGTTCTCATATTTATAATAAGCACTATGTCCAGCAAAAAGTGACACGAATATTAGCTATGGAAAACCTCCACTTTTTAAGAAATTGATGATTTGTAAAGTGCAATCCTGAGCATCCGTGAAGGAGAACTATGCTCATACACAATGGTGGAAGATAACGGTGGGGATGGAATCGGATATAAGCTTCACAGATGGCAGCCTGACAGCGTGTGTCAACAGCTTTGGGTGCTTCTGCGTTACCGCCACATCGTCATCATAACGTAAGCTCAGTACCCTCCAGCTGACCCCCAGGTCCTGTGTCACACCTGTTATTCCCCGTCCTAGCCTTAGGCACTAGGTCTTCAAACCATCTCAGTGCTCAGGTGACAGGCAACAGAACACCTAGGAAAAAGGTGGTGCCATATTACCAGCAAGCAAGTGGCAGAACTAAAACGCCAACTCATTCTATTTCTGATTTGAGACTCAGACTCCTGACCGCTTTGGTACACTGTCTCTCAACAGACAATAGAGTTCCTTTTCATCCTTTTTTCAGTACCACTTTAAGTAGTTACATTAGAGCAGAGAATCAAGTGTGTATTCTACAATTTAGTTTTACCAAGATTATGTAATTTGAGCCTTTGGTACACATCACTGCAAAAAAAAAAAAAAAAGTCATTTCTTCTTCAATGGCCTGGAGAATTTTTGAGGTAGCAGAACAGCTTTAAATTAAACACTAGTTATTATATTTATTAAATTCCATTAGTCATCCACACTGCAAGACTCCAGTGGCCACCTCTCTTGTTGGGTCACAGTGCGACTCTACTGCTACAAAGAGCTAATTCAATATCTAAGCACTTCCCTTGCCGGTTCTTAAATTCCCATCTGCAGGTCCCCACTTTTGGTGAGCTGGCTGTTAGGAATATGGCTCATATCCCCTTCTCTCATGCCACCAAGGGAAAGCAAATTCAACTCTTTTATTATATAAAATGATTCACAGTCTTCAATTTAATCAATCTATTTTAGATTACTCTTTGGCGTTGGTTAAATAATCTATAGCATAGTAATATGGTAGAATACTATACAGAAATCAAAATATATTGTACAAGAATAGTTAATAATCTGGCAAGACATTTAAAATATATTATGTTAAAAAAGAGGTTACACAAACGTACAGAACTTTGAGGAGAAATTTTAAGCTTCATTGATGTTTGTAATAATGCATATCCAAGTTTTTGATAATATTTTCTACCTTTTGTGATTATAGGGTCTTTGAATCTTCAAATATATATAAAATATCCATATATAGGTTAAATTTGGGGGGAAATTACAATGTTGATCTCTATTATGTAATCAGTTAGAAATAAATATTAATATTACAGCTTGTAACTCCCAGAAATAAATATTAATATTATAGCAGGTAACTCCACGGAAGAGATTTTTGTTTGTTTTATTCACTTCTAAACTACTTGTAAAGTAGTTCCTGAAATATGGTTGGTACTTAATATATACTTGTAAGAATAAATGTATGTTCCTTTGTGATATAAGTCAAAACAAAATAGGCTATTTTTTAAATTAAATACTGCTGATGAGTAAAAGACTTGGATAACTACATCACACCACATACCAAAAAGTATGCTGCAGAGAGACAACAGAATAGATGTAAAAACAAGTCACTTTTCCTAACTCTGATCAGTTCTTGATAAAGCCACCCTGATCTTTCTACAATGCGCATTTGATCCTGTCACTCCTCTGCTTAAAAACTGTTAGATATTTCTGACTACAGTGGAATTGAAGTTCCAAAACCTTAACAGTATTCAGCACAGCCTGGAGGCCCCGCCTGGAACTGCACCTGCCTGCGGCTGCAGCCCAGCCTGCTCCAGAGCGACCAGACTTGTCCCTACTCCAAGGCCCCAGTTGTGAGGCATTCCAGGGAGCTAATGTGCCAATAGGAAGAAACAGGCCCTTGCTTTCCTCACGTCTTGTGCCCTTTGTGAAAAAATTTAGTCAAGACATACAAATGGTCATGGAGAAGAGTAGGTACAATCTATTGTGCTGTGAATGGTAATGAGAGCGAGGCACACCGAGGTAAGGAACGTCAGCAGGGCTGCAAAGGCTCCGAGACTGAATGTAAGTTTAGATACATTTTTATGGACACCTGAATTACTTCTATGGTTCAAGGACATAGGGTAATTATGACGCCTATTAACATTTTACTTAGAAGTTACTCTGGATTTGCAAATTTTCTCACTGACCTTTCCAGATGGTCACTGTTTCCTCAGGGGCCTTAATCAGGTAAGAAACCTGGAAAAGAAACTTAAAGACCTAAATTCTTAATTTAAACCAGGTCCCAGTCTGACACGGGAGAATCTTTAAGAAACATTTCTTTTCCCGGTATCATTAGGTTGCACACTGTGGCCCAGCAGTGCTGTAGGACTTGCTCTAGGAGTGCATGGCCAGGTGGCTGGGTACTGGAAGGAACGTGTACACCACGTAACATTAAAAAGTCTCTGTGCTCTATGGGATCGTTTTGGTTCTGAGATTTAACAAATGACTATGAACATACACTGGGTCTTTGTACCTTTACTTAAGTGAAGCGTGCTATTTTGAACTCCCGCTTTCGTCCCTCCAGCGTGCTAATATCTCCGATCTGACCAGCACAGCTACTTAGCCTCTGGGACTTCTTTCAGGAAGGTTCCCTCATTCTGAAACGCCACTCCCCAGAAGGCAGGATTCTCTTAAAACACCAATCGTGCCTTTTTCAAATGCCACTTTCCAGATATTTACTTGCTCTCAAGATATCTGCCCATTAAATGCTTATTAGAAAAAGAAAAATAAGTACCTGCAATGTAGTATCTGGAAGACTCCTGAGGAATGAATGGCCACAGCCTTCCAAGAGACCCACTTGAAAGAGGCGGACCTCGCTTTTGCTATATTCCTGCCACAGAGGCGTAACCCACAGCTGTCCTGAGGAAAGGCTGCCAAACAAGGTCACAGAGGAAAAAGAAGACTGAAGAAGTCTTCCAGATTAAAGGAGATTAAAGAGGCATGCCAAAGAAACACAAGCAGACTTCTAGAATGAATCCTGAAAGAAGAACCGGCATTAGTAAATCAGACAATGGGAGGGACAGGGAAACGCTCCCCTCGACACTCCCGTCATCTATGGGACAGCACTGCTTCTGCTCTCGATAATCGCCAAAGTACACTCGAGTTACGTAAGAGAACGTCCTTATTTGTTTTAGAAAATACACACCGAACCCCTCACCACACCTCTGAATTGTGTCTTTGGACAATAGCCATTCTAGCAGATATGCAAGAGTATCACAATGTGGTTTTGATTTGTGTTGTTTCCTTGTAACTTACAACACTGGCCATCTTCTCACTGGCTTACTAATCATTCCTATATCTCCTTTAGAAAAATGTCCAATCAGACCCCTCACTGATTTTCTGAGTGCTTACATTTTTCTTGCCACTATATCACAGTTCTCTGCACAGTCTAAATACAAGTCATTTTGGCATTTGATTTGCAGATACGCCCTCCCATTCTGTTTTTCTCTTTCTTTTGTTCTGATTTGTGTCTTTGATGTGAGACGATTTTTCTTTTTTTTTTTTTTTTTTTTTTTTTGCCAAATCCCTGTATTTTCAGTCAAGAAAAAGGATATCCGTATAATTGAGAAATAGCTATCTGAAAAGGTAAACCCGGCGATAATGAACGCGCCTCACACACGCTTCTTAGGATCACAGAGACGAAGGTGATAAGTACAACAAGGGACAGAGTTGTAAGCCCGATTTAGATGGACGTATGTGTCGGTGTCTCATCGTAGAGCACGTGGCTTTCCTATGTATATGCACACACGTCCCTGACTGTGATTTCACCTGTCTCACCAGTTAACAGGAGGAATGACCAAGGTAAAATTTCAGTCTTCTTCAGGTGACGATACGTGCACTAGAGATGATTACTTGGGATAATAGGAAGCTAATAAGGCAGGCATAGTCTGATATAATTGAGGTCTACTAAGATTTTTCTTCTTAAAGCCTAAACTGTATCACACCGGGAATCTCTTTAGTATGGAATAGGTCATCTTTTGAACAGACGCTTTTATGAGGTAAGTGAAACAAACAGATATCTCCAGTCACGATATTTACATTAATTCTCTTTAGGCCCCAGTTACTACTGATCTCAAGACTTTGCATTTTCATCCTGAAATGAAAAAAACACATTTTGCAGACGAATGCCTGATGAAAAAACTATTATATCTCAAATCCAATTTATAAAAATCTGCAGGAAAACTTTGCTTTTCTTTATTTTTTAATGAGAAACTAATGTTTACGATACTTATCTTCAGAAACGAATATATATCCAGCTTCAAGGACTGAGCTTTAAGAGTTTAAGCACTGAAATAATGGAAAGTAGGCATTTTAAAAACACATTTTGAAAATTAGCCTTTAAGGTTTTTTGTCCTTACAAGAGACAGTGTGAGTCATCAGAGAAGAAGTAATATTTCAGAAGTAAGTAATATTTCATCTTTTCTCAGTACCTGGAAAATACAGAATTAAAACAATTTTAACTTTATGTAAGGGTCATAAAAAGCCAACAGTGAAAGGAGAAATTGACTAACCAGAGAGATGGTTTTATGCCCAAAAAGGATACTGTGCCCTACATAGGAATATCAGACAAGAATTCTACTCAGAAAATGTTCCCCATCAATAATTTAAACACTAAGAGGTTCAAAGAAATATTTTATTTTAACAGAGAACATTTGGTGTTGCATGTTTAATAAGGAGCAAGCCTATTTGGATAAGTTATACAGTGTTCAACTACATTATCCTGCTTTTTTCTCTTCAAATAGTTATTAATAAATTATTGTAGTCAGTTAAACTAACCATCAGTTTATAAAGTCTCAATTATCAAAGTAATTATTTAGGATAACCCCTGGATATTTGCTGACCTGTAGATTCAATATTTGTTCAGGGAGGCAAAATGGTATCGATCTAAAGTGAGCTCCTTAAAAATCTAGATGTTTAGATGAGTTACTAGAGACTTTCCATTGTCACTCATTAGGGGTTACTTGAAAAGCACGTTCTGTAGCAACCATCCTACCTGGTCAGTTGCGAAGGATTTAATAACACATCACATTAAGTACCATGTGTATATTCACACAACAATTCCATGTGAGTAAGAGCTAAGTACTGTCACTGACCTTATTTTACAGAAGAGGAAATTGAACCACAAAGAGAATTACTAGTTTTCTCAAGAGGTCATAGCTAGTATATGGCAGGGCTAACTTTTGGACTGTAGCGTCCTGTTCTTAACAACCTGGACAGACTATCACTTTACTAAAACTTTTAGTGTCTTCCAAACAAATATAAGTCTAGTGCTCTTTACCAAAAAAACTCAGAGGCAGGATTTGATTTTACATTAAGAATGTTTCCAGTCATCTACTTATTTACATCTGGCCACATTATTGTAGTTGAAAAATCATAATTATATAAATGTCTGGGGCACAGCATAATTCTTGAATATATGTACAAAGGCAGTAGAGCTAGCCAGCTATTGTTTTACTATTTCTGCAGTCAAATGTACAGATGAGAATTACTACTTGTCTCAAATCAGTTTGGGTTATCACCATGTTAAGTTCGCTAACAACTTTACCAGAAATAAAATTTTGATGGCCTCAACTTCTTGCACATAAGAATTGCAAAAAAAAAAAAAAAAAAGGACTTGTGGTCTGTTTTTCAAGTCCAAGCTAGTGCCAACTAATGATTGTGCTGAGATAATCTAACACCATGCACGTTGCCTGGTCCCATCTGACTGCCCAACTTTGCTGCTCCACAAACCTGTGTTCTGGTTTCCACAGCTCCTTAGCGGAGAAGCATGACTTGAATTTGAATCTTCTCCAGTAACATGAAGTTAGTGAAAAACAAATCTCATTATCTACTTATTTTTACTGAATGTTTGAGATAGTACTCAAAAAAAAAACCCTAATTTTCCAACATCCACAACCTAGGAGAAAATAAAATATGAGTTTTATTAGGAAAACATATGAGGAAAAATGAAAATAACATTTTACCATGAATATGCTAAAATCTTATGAAATTATTCACTTTCTTAAATTAGGAAGGACAAATATGAGTTAATTGAAATGTTTAACTTTCTTGATATATATATATATATGTTTAAAAACTTTCAGATGTTTTAACAATACTGCTAAGTAAATGGGATGATGAAAGTTAAATATTTTATACAAAATATATAAAGTTTTAGTGTAAAAATATGAAAAGCTATTGCATAAAAAAGTTGGTCCCTGGAGGGGAGGGAGATGAGTGGGAGGGCCAAAAAGAGAGAAGGGAACGATTTGGAACTTTATCATGATGTGTATGTGCACAACATACTCAAGATCTATGTAATCTTTATGTTTTGCACTTATACAATCAATAAAATGGGGGGGGGGAAGTTGGTCAAAATTCCTTTCTACTTATTTTACTTATCTCAGTTATTATCAATTTTCTTTACAAAACCTCTTCCTAAAATACTGTGCAAGTATATGCTTCACCATGGGAGGCCTGAAAAATGTCAGTTTTCAAAAGAACAGATTTTTAAATTAATATAGAACCCAGAATTTATGATCTGCTTAAGATCTAATAAGAAATCAATTCTTATTAAATAAAGTACAGATGCTCTTTGACTTATGATACCATTACCTCCAGATAAACTCATCATAAATAGAAACATTGTAAGTCAAACGTGTGTTTAATATACCCAACGTGCCTAACATCCTAGCTCCGCAGCATAACGCAGTAGAGCATTTGTTGTTGTTACTACCGTAGGGTTGACTGGAGACTGCGGGCAGCTGCCACGGTTCAGTATCACAAGACCGCCTCACTGCATACAGCTAGACAGAAACACACCAAAATTCAAGGTACAATTGTACCGTATACACAGCACTCTGGAGCCATCATAATGTCAAAAAATATGAAGTCAGACCCTCATAAAACATGGGCATCTTTACATATATAAGTAGTATAGCAACTACAGTGCACCAGACAGTGACTGAAATGACATCTTCAACAAAATAAGTGGGCTTCTTAATAGTCTCATTGGCCTAATCTAAAATGCAGGTTCTGTTCATGGTTTTATAATATCTGGTGGTTCAGTCAGAACTCCATCTGTGATCACAAGCAAGAACAATTTTGAGTGACCGATCGTTTACTTGTGAAACCTACCACTTACCTATCCTTAAGAGTAAATTTGAGAGTAAATGCAGTAAGAAACCATTCAATATTTCACCTTCTGCTTCTGATATGAGAAACCCAGATCGCAATTATCTCGTGGAGCTCAGTGTGGAAAATAATGGGAACTGGGGAGTGAGGGGTGGCAAAAGGAGAGAGGGGAATGTCTTATAACTTTGCCATGATATTAATCTGCACAAAATGCACAAGATCAATGTAAACTTTGGATTTTGCACTTACACGTATCAACAAAATGGGGGGTAGGGAGACGATGAGAATAGAAATTGTGCCTTAGATGACCAATAAACTAAAAAGTAGGGACTATATTTCTTTTTTCATGGGCAATTAATATATGTGAAGCACTGTTATAATATTGTATTCAATTGTGTCCTTTGATCTTAAGTGTAAAGATGTGGGAGGGACAGTATCATAATTCCTCTGAGATGAAAACTGAGGTACAGAGTTTAAACAACTTGCCAAAATTATGTAACTAAGACATTGTGAAGCTAGAATTATATTTTAAATACTTTGATTTCAATTAAATAACTAGATTAAATCATAAATCAATTGAGAAAGGTTAAAGTCAAAGCATTCACGTCTCTGTACAAATTGGCAGATACCTACTCACCTTCTTTCTTTTGATCGTTTGATCAGATCATAGGACAGACTCAACATTAATTAAAATTTCCAAAAAGACCTAGGTACAAAGCAGAATGGCAATGTTAATTTCAAAAAAGTTCAACTTTTAAATAAACAGTGAATGTTTGTGTTAGAGTAACAAGAACATACTCTACTTGTTACCATGAAAAAGTCAAGCTTCACACAAAATCAAATCATAATCAGAAGATATTTGGTGAGTATCTTGTATGAACTGGGATTATTCTAAATCCATGCATGGGATCCTTTCACAGATCACACAGGCATCACAACATTTCACATAAATATGCAACAAGTGGCAGAACTAGCAGAACCAAAAATGCTTTAGCACCTGCTGAGATCCATCTGTCTTTATTCAATTAGCGCTGAAGGAACCAATGATATGGAAAGGCTGGGGACACAATAGAGACTAGGGCATAGTAAATCTGGTAAGGTTATAAACTATTGTCTGCGAAGTATAGCTGGACAAATTCCTTCCACCATAGGGATCGTTTCACTTGTCTTTTTTAAAAGACATGTAAAAGATCTTGAACTACACGAATTTCAAATTTTAACTACTTCATCACAAGCACCTAATAAGGTAGGTTTTTGCACAATTCCCAATTTCCATCGGGGGAAGCAAGAAAAATGTGGTTTAGTAACTCACTTGATGTCATGCATTCAGTCATACGGAACCAGGAAATCACTATCCATGATTATTTAGACCAGACATGAAATCCTTAGTCCGCTATCCCAAGATTCCCCTCTCCTTCCACACACACACCATCATCTCCTGCTAACACATACACAAGCCTTGGACTCAGGCTTCTTTTCTCGTGGGCAGAACTTGGGAAATGGCCACATTCTCACGGGTAGGCTGCTCCTACTCTTCCACTATTTGTTGACCTGTACCAAATAAGTGACATCTGGGACTCAGTCTGAATTGACTGAACCTATTTTCTGCTCTGATCCACATCATGTTGATTTTGTGTGTTGAGCAAGCACTATCGGTTATGCACTGTTGGTTATGTTCAACTTGTTCTCGATGTTAGGAAAATAACATGCAGTTCTTTTAGCATTTTTTGCATCGTGGAGTAGACCTATGACTGAGTCCTCTGCATAAAAGTTCAATGCGGTCTCCTGCATGAGGCTCCATAGAAAACTATTATTTTCCAAAAAATATAATAGGCTAACACTTGCCTTGTGTCATTTAGCCTTCTTCTTCCTACTCGGAATAGCAACATGATGGCAGTAGACTCAGTAGCCATGCTGAGACAAAGGGGGAGAACATTGTGGAGGAAAGTGCAGCGGAAATTAGATGTCGCCTGGACCGGTGCCAGCATCGCAGAGATACCTTTTCATCTTTGTTTTCCCTTCAGTCCACTTACTATTCAATAAAAATATGCCCATTTGATTAATCTGCTACAGCAGATTTTGTGTCTCACACATCTGAAAATAATCACAAGTGATAGATTTACTTTCAAAGTAAAATTATTGACATTACTTCTTTATTCTCAGTGAACATCTTACTATAACTGTCAAGGTTTTATAGTAAATATTATTACCGACAGAACTTCATTGAATAAAGCAGGAGGTACATATTTTAAGCAATTACATGCAAAGGAAAAGAGGTTACTCTGAAATTGCCTTTCCTGCTGTTTCTACTATTCTTTCTTTCTCTGAATTTTTTTCCCACTCATTACATTTTACCAAATGACATCTAGGGAAACAAAAGATGCTTTTGATTTCAGGTAATTTTTCTATCGATTAGTTATTCGGAGCTCTGGTGAATTTTTTTAAATAAAGGTAGCAGAGATTATTATCTTAAAACATTCACAGAATAAGGCAAATTGTGCAAGCCAAATCTCAGACAAAAACTAATTTGAATTCAAATAAACTGATACTTAAGTTCATTCTCTGTGAAAAGGAAGGAGAAGTTTTGAATGGATGACGCATTCGAGTTACTTCTCAGGTTCCTCACGCTCACAACTTTCCAAGCATCTTTGGCTCCATATCCCCACTTCCATAAATCCAAGCTTCATTTGCAAATGACTCTGCCGCAAAGATCAAAGCCAAACGGGAAACTCCAATGGTCCCGATTATCTAGGAAGAGAGCGAGTGTGAAAAATGGTCACTGATATATCATTTCACTTTTGAGAAACAAAAACCCTAGAGGAAAAAAAATGCAAGACGTTGAGGCCTCTGAACTGCCTTTGAAAGAGAAATACAGTTTAGATTTCTCTGCTGCCATTACAAGCCACCAGTTTATTGGGTTTTTTTGTAGCCTCCGGTCTGCAGAAAATAAATATCTGCAGCTGAGGGCACCTAGAGATAACAAACGTCCAGAAGCACCACTACTCCCTACGGTATTTTGAGAATCATCTTATGATGGAGACCAAAGGAGATCAAGTAGCAGGGAAGGAATTTTAGCAGTGGCGAGACCAAGGAAAGGCTACACGTGAGAGCAGATGGTGGTGAGGAAGGACCGCCCCACTCTGTGGGCAGCTGCAACCTCTCCAGGCTTATTAAAGAACAGTATTCACTTAACTTCCTCAGTATGGCCCTTAGCATCTTGAATGCTAATCAACCGGAGTTAGGCTATATTCTCTTTCATCCTTTTCCATTAACTGCATCCTTTTGCAAGAAGCACCAAAGAGACCACCACGTGCAGGAAGGATGGTTCCACATTCATTTTAAGAGCATGCATGTTGCAAATGGCACCAAGAAGCAGGCACCAGGAAAGTCAATTGGCTTGGGTTCTCATCTCTTCGTAAGTAATACATATTTATTTCGAATATCTTATTCATTTGCACATTTTGTATCCCACAAAGCAAACTTGCATGTTTCTAAAACTGAGATTTTTGTCTTTGAAAATGGTGAAGGACTATACGCTTCAGCTATACTCAACCACAGACAAATGTGTTGATTCTACAAGTGTCCAGGTGGCACCGGCTATGTGTGAAGCACTATGCCGTCACCGGTCCCTGCAGGGAGACGCACGGGACACGAGTGCTGTCCTCGAGATGTTAATGTAGAATAAACGAGAAATATGCACATGTATTTACCAAAATATAAAAGGAAAGTCTTAGTGGTAAAACAAAAATATGGAAAAACTGGATGAGAATTCCTTCAGTATAAGATAAAAGAAAATGTTATGGACACAATATATGAATTTGAGTCAAATGACTCATAAGAATTTAGTTATGATGATACCAGAGCAAGACAGAGAAGACAGCAAGCTCTGGCATAACAGGTGGAAAGTGTGGTCCTCCTGTGGGGCAAGGTTCAGCCTGTGCCTGAAGACCAGGGGATGCAGGTTTGTAATCCCAGCACTCTGGGAAGCTGAGGCCAGAAGACAGTAAATTAGATCCCAGTCTGAGCAACTTGACAACTTTGTGAGACATGTCTCAAAATAAAAATTTAAAAAATGAACTAAGGGTTTAATTCAAACTGAAGGCCCGGGGCTTGATTCCCCTGAATCACACAATCGCACTGTCTTAATTACTCTCTCATTGTTGGGACAGAACATCTGACATCTACATACTGAGGAAGGAAAGGTTTCATTTGTCTCATTCCATTTGTGGGTGGTTGGCAGTGACAGGACATGGAGGAGGCACAGCAGGAGGAAGGCTGCTCACAGGATGGTGGACAAGAAGCCAAGTGAGAGAGGAAAGGCGGGGCTAGCATATCCCCTTCTGGGTCTCAACCCAGTGAGCCGTCCGTCCCTCCTGACCAGGCCCTACCTATTTCATGGTTCCATAGGCAATCCACAATATCCAAACGCAAGAAGCGTCTGGGAGACATTCCAGATCCAAACCATAACACACACACACGCACACACATACATACACACACAGCCAAGAAGTGGAATCATTACTTCCCCTTCACTATTCACACCAGCACTACTTATACAATGTTAGAGGTTCAACTCCTTTTCACCAAATCCATTTATTTTGACAAATTGACTCTTTTCTTTTTTTTTCTATTTTCTTCTTTCTTGTTTTCTTTATCCTGTTTTCTCTCTTTCCAACACTAGGGATTGAAGTCAGGTCATTCACACTGCATAATGTCGTTAAATTTTTCTTATTTATTTTATTTTTTTATTTGAAGATGAGATCTTACTAAATTGTCAAGTTGTCCAGGCAGGCTTAAACTTGTTATTCTTCTGTCTCAGATTCCAGAATGCCCAAATTACAGTACAGTGTCACCATGTTCAGCTTCCAATTTTTCAGTATTTACATTGTACTTCTAAACTGTTACAACCAGAAAAAGTATTATTTGAAATGAATAGAAAATAGACATAAAATGAAACTAGGAATTAAGCAAATGTGATTAAATTCTCTATTGATTTTGATGCCTTCTGACCTCAGCCAGCATTGGTGAATCTAGAAATTAACAAAAGATAAAAGAAAGTAATAATGAAAGCGAAAAAATTATAGTTAGGCAAGAGGATTGGTGTGTTAATGTGCTTGGTTTGGTCTTTTCACAAAGTATATCAAAATATCGCATTATACTCCTTAAAGATAATATTTTTCATTGAAAAATTTATTTAAATATTGAAATCAAATGAATACTTTTTCTTTGACACATCCTAGAATAAAATAGAGGAAAAGAAAATAAATTGCTCCTCATTAAATGCACTTCATGTTATGTTTATGCCCCACAAGATTTCAGTCAGACTTGAATAAAAATTTCAACCATAAAATAAAAAAGAGTCAATCCCATGGCCACTACTAAAAATTCCTATAAAAGATGTTACTTTCCCTATATTTCATATGTGTAAATGAGAATATACAAATATTTGTTTATTTACACAAAAACCTATATAAGAGAATGAAACTTTCAGATATTCAAATGTACATTCATATGTATATCATTCTACTTATGCACATCTATATTTACATATAGATGTATATTCTGATTTATAGATTCAGATATATATGTATTTAAAGATATATAGAGAGACAGAGAGAGAGATAGGGAGAAGCACAGAAAACATAAATAAATATGTATAGTTATATCTATATATATTCATCAAAAGAGGGAGATTGGTATTATATTGGTAGTGCACTAGGAATACAGTTCATCATTATACTCATAATAATAAAATTATATAAAAGTTTGGCATGAATTGTGTTAGTTCAGACATCACTGAAGGTACATATTTCTGAAAGAAAAGTTTATCAAACCCAAATATAGAATCAGAAAAAAAATACAAATTGTGCTTAAAGGAAGGATAAAGCACCAGTTAAAATTTGAACTTACTCAGATTCAACAGCAAGCCCTCATCAGTATGCATGACTGTGTTTACCAACATAGGAAAATTTAGTTTCAGATTTTGGAATAGATTACATAATTGGTTTATCAAGCTTATAAATCTTAAGTGATTACCAAAGACTTCACAGGAAAACAGAAAACAATCCAAATAACCAAATGCCATCTTCTTGCCTTATCCAGCAATACATTTGTCTTGTAAGGGGGAGAGAATTCCCCTAGAGAATTTGCTGGTCTCCTTTCTTTTCTTTGGTAAAACAAAACAATATTTAGTCCAACATTAGGGGACTCTGACCAAGTAGCAGCAGAGGCTGCCACTTACAGTAGAGGTTCAATTATCAACATGTGAATCGTTTTGATTTTTTTTTAATCCCAGCCTGCCATGATCCTTCTGCCAAGTAGTGTTTTCTAGGCCAACTCCCTCCACTGCTGGTAGGGACAAACTCGGGAAATCCACACATCTCATCGTGAGTCATGACAAGCCATAATTAGATAGGCCTGCTGCAAGAAAATACGGTCAAGTGAATTTCTGTATCCCAAAGCAGGTATCCACCGGAGTCAACATATTATTTCCACCTTCTACTGAGTGTACAGAAAATTAAATGGCTGAATAAAACACTAGGTTTTCATATCTTCCCTTCCCATGCTAGACGTTCACATGAAAACTAAGGTAGTCAATGATGCGCTTGTGTATCTGTAGAAAAGAAGCCTCCATCCATGGTATCAGTTAGGATGATTTTCCATTCTTACATGTCCTTATCATCTGAGAAGGGCAATCGTATCATTCCTATTTCTCATGGGAAAAGAGAGGCAAAGACGATGCATCTTGTTATGATGCCGTGGCTTTATTACAGCCCACGGGAAAATTAGTAGATTGCCAGCTTGGCCCTCTACTGACTTGAGTCGAAGAGATTGACAGTGCTCCTCATTAGAGAGAGTGTACCACCCTCTAATTATAGAAACTTGCGTTTTCTTAGCATCATGTGGGTGTTCACCAAGTGCCACATACTTGGCTAAGCATTGGGTAAAGTGCATTATCTTACACAACATTTACAATAACACTTAAGGTAAAACCATTAATTTTACAAACTCAAACACGTTCAGTGCTTCGCCCAAGATATTGGAAAATGGCAGAGCACATGAGAGGCACATGAGCCCATCTCCAGCACACATGGCCTTTACTGCTCTATTTTTCCTCCTCCTCCCGAGACACAGCACCATGACACTAAACCATTATGGGCCAGAAACATTAGATGAGGAAGAATCAAAATCAGAGACTCGCAGCTCCCATGTGGCTTAAGTTTAGAGCATTCTTAAGGCAGAAAACCAAAAGCTACAATGACGTCATGGTGGCCGGGGCGAGTGAGGTGAAGGGCACAGCTTGGAGGGTCATATCATCTGCCACACAGATTTCTATAGTCAGCTGTCTCAAGGTGGCCGCGTGATGTTGCTGTCTTTTCTAATTTATTTACTCGCAAAAGGTCATTTCGAATTCAATGTCTGCTTAGTGGTGACATCCTGATTTTTATCAGAATTTCCAACTGGATTGACTGAAGCTTGTGAAGGTCAGTGACAATGAGTCAAAGGCTCTGGCCATGCTGACGTCGGGACTGTACTTGGCTCCCACCACGTGCTGCTCTGGCACTAATCACTCCCACCGCTTGCTCCCTTGATGCTGTCATTCATCAGATACAATCTCTTATGGGCTGAAGGACTTGGAGAATCAACACTACATCCCATCTTATTTCTGTGATGATAAACTATCATCAAATTTCAATTAAATAAAATTCACTGGGAAAGCAGCAAGCGTATTTAAGGTAATGGGATTGTCATGCATCATATTTATTTTAAAAGAATGTCCTCATCTCACCAGAGGGGATGTAACAGAGAACCAGAGAGATCATTGGTTTGTCGACACGGGGGTTTATTGGAGAGGGCATCTTTTGTCTTCCTTACTCTTCTTTAGTGACTAAAAGCTGATTGGATTGTCCTTTGAATAAAGTCTTCTCTGCCTCTCTGGACCCATGTGGTTTGGGCACATCCTGTTCATCTCTGGCAGGTGAGTGGCTGAAGAAGGACGAAGCACATGATCAAGATCTGACCAATTAGCGTCTTCCATTCCATTAGTCACCCTGAGAAATTCCTATGATGCCCTGGGAGCCCATAAGTTCATCCAAATTCATGTCTCTACCCCTGGGCCTCTTAGAGTACAAGAAACAGTGGAGTCTGTTTGAGTTATTTTCTTCCAGGACTAAATGAAGAAGGGACCCTGTTCACTTGCAAGCGAAGTTGTAATTAATAACTTCGAGAAATATCTTTAACATATCATTTTTAAAAACTATTTCCAAAAATAAAGAGTTCTGCTGGGTGTGGTGACACTCAGCACTCGGGAAGCTGAGGCATGAGGATTGTGGTATGTTTGAGGCTAGGCTGGGTTACATAGCGAGTTCAGGACCAGTCTGGACTACAGAGTGAGACCCTGCCTCCGCAAAAAATAAATAAATAAAGATATCTGCTTTTCTGCTGTGGTAAATACAGGCATCATATATGGTCCTTACCAAGTCGTGATCTCATTCAGAATATTAGTTCCCCATGTTATCGATGGAAGAGGGAGAAACTGACTCATTTTCTTGGCTCTGCAGCAGCCAGGAAGGCAGGGATTTTAAAAGTAAAAAGCAAATATTCATTTATTTATAGTCACTTCCATTTTCTATCAAAATCCAAAGGAATGAAAAATGTTTATGCATATATATGTCTAATTGACAAATGGCTTTTCTGATGGGGAGAGACAGAGGGAGTTTTGTTCAGCTTCCCTGAAGGCCTGCCTACTACACCAGCCCACCCACTGTACATTCAGCCTCACTTGTCCTCTGAGCACCTGACTCCTGCCATGCCTCAACTTTCTGAAAGCCTGAAGGACCAGAGTCCTTCTAAGCATAATGAAAAAGGAACTGGGCAAAGAAACAGCACCAGCCAATCATTTAAGGTCTTAGAAAAAGCTCTGCAACGGATTTCCTCTAGTAGAGCCAAGCAAGGATGGAAAGGCGAACGATCAAAACAAAAAAGACAGAAAAGAAAAGGAAGCTGTGGAGACGATCAAAGATCATAGTAAAGGAAGCAGCTCTCTGGAACCCAGTGGTCCCAGGCAACGCTCTCATTTCTACTTCTCTACTCTCTGGTTATTTTGTTGTTGTTGTTGTTGTTGTTGCTGTTGTTTGTATTTAACCACAACGACATCTCAAGGTAAAATAAAATAACAAGTAGTCCTAGTTGAAAAGAAACATTCCCCACTGTGGTTAGAGTAAAATTCAAGTTCTTTAGCCTCATCTGTGAGGCCATCCTTTCCCCCCACTTCCCTGTCTCTGCCTCAGCCCCACTGGCTTTATGCAGAGCTGCGTCTCCTCTGCTTCCACACGGGATTCCTCTCAGATGCAATCCTTCAGTCTGTTGCTTCCTCCATCTCTCATTCTCCTTAATAACTTTACACCTGCGTTATCCCAACTCCCCCGTGGGTCTATGCTTACAGTCAACTTACTTGGAAATTTTCATTGAAATGTCTAAAGCAATTCAGAATCCTCCCTTATTTTCATTTAACAGTCCAATCTAATATATCATTTCAATTGTGTATAAACAATCCCTATCTTACGGATTATATATGTTATGAAGGTATCTATATACATAGTAAATAAATATACACACAATGTTACGTGTTTTATTTTTATGCTAATTATGTGAATGTTGAACTTTAAGTCTTAACATGTTGTAAAATAAAATATAACTGAAAGTGTTTCTGTGTACCATGTCTAGTAAGCTAGAAGTTTTTCATGTATATGAATGTTTTGTATAAACATGCCTATATGTGTGCATAATTGTACCAACACATATATACATGCCTACATGTATGACTAAAATGAATGTGTAAAATGCATTTCTTATTATGCACTCAACTGTAATTAAAAAGATTGAATTGCATGTTAGGTTTACTTTCAATGACAAGAACTCATTGGGGATTTTAGTGTAGCACTACACTTAAAAGACATTGTTGTATGGCGTTCTATATTTTATTGTATCATTTGTTAACTATAATAATTTTAAAAACTTTAAATTCATAGCCTAAATCTCGAATCAAAGCTCTCACTTTCACCAGTTTTAGGACTTTAGAAAAATAATTCAACCTCTTTGAGTCCTGTTTCTCTAATTATCAGATGAGGATCTTTATAATGTCCTCAAAACATTTTATGAAATAAAAATAATACATGTTTTTGAAGACAAGGAACATATATATATTTTGTATACCTCTATAACTTCAGTACATGGAACAATTTCTGAGACAAAACAAGCACTCAATTTGTTCTGGTTGGCTAAATTAATATGTGGCTATAATACATGTATCATCATTCTATCACACATGATAGTTATTGAAACTATAAGAAATAATTAGTAAACATTAATACCAAAAGAAATTTTCAATTAAACAATGAACATGAGAAATGGGAATATCTACTCAAGAGATCAGCATTCTAACTTTCTACAAAAAAATGTAATAATAGAAGGCATATAATATTCAGAAATAAACAGAAGACACTTAAACCAATATTTGGACTCTCTCTCTCGCTCTCTCTCTCTCTCTCTTGTGTGTGTGTGTTTATACAGAGGAGACATGGCTATTAAAAAAACCAAATGAATTTTTTCTGTAGAAAAAGTACATATCTTAATTGTATAAAAGCATGTTTTCATCTTGCAAAATAATAGTAAGATCCAAAACTTTAAGCCTAATTCCCACTTTCATCAAAAGTATTAGAGGTCTAAATTTTTCAAGTTATTTCCTCAAAGAAATTGTAAATATATAAGTACATAATAAATACATAATTTGTGTTAATACCTGTTCATATATGCATATATATATCCAACATATATAGAGGTGAATAGATAGATATTGATAATAGATGTCCCTTTTCACAAACACACACTAAATATTTATTTTCCCTGGGCCTTTGAGGAAAAGCTATCTTTAGAGAAACTAGTTCTTGGCTTAACAACAACAACAAAAATGGACATGTAAATCAAAGAAACAAGTACTTTTTAGGGGAAGCTTGAAGGAAACAAAATGAGGGGGAAAAAATACTTATGCTTGAAAATCCTTTAGGGACCTGGCTCCTGTTTCCTGTTTCCAAATAAAAGCCATTTTCCTGGAATCTGTCAGATCTTAGTCAATAAATTTTAACTGGTTTCTTATAGGAGGCCAAGATATAATAAAAATGAAAAAAATTAACATTGAGGAAGAAAGCATTTTGTAGGGTTGAACTCCATGGATTTAAACTGTAAAACTCCAACACTTATCATGAAATGAGGCTGTGGGCAAAGTGCTTGACCCGGGAGACTAGGAAGCCATTTCAAGAGCTGGTCTCCAAACAGAACACTGTCCATACCTTGTCATAAGGATGACACGAGGGAGTCCAGATTAGCAGCTCATGACTTTGTATGAACCAGGACCAAGCAAATGTGTGATAGTATTATTAACGTTATAATTATGTTTATGATTGCTGTTACACACCCAAATCTTGCTGGCTTATGGCACTAACTTGGTGGGTTTCGATGCATAACACAAAAGGAGGCTAAGCCTTTTTAAGTTAGGAATTTGAAAGTAAAGGAGAAAGAAAACCTACAGAATCGACTTAACGCAGCGAGTGGCGAGGCTCACCCAATGTCTCTAAACTGCGTGAGAATTTCCAATAACTTCCCACTACTTCTTAACTTTGTCTTTAGAATCGGACAAGCACTGAATTGGGTTCTCCGTCTCCCCAGTCTCAAACTGTGCGAGCATGTGCGAATTTACTAACTCCTCTGAGCTTCAGGTCCCTCAACAACAAAGCAAGAATGACAGCACCATCTTCCCTGTGTGTTCCCAGAAGCAGACACTGAGACACAGCTGTGTGGGCACTTGGTGTGGACGGAGCTCAGAGCACCTTAGGGAAAGGCCGTGGGAGTGCGGGAAGGAGAGGCAGCCAGCCCAGGGTGTGCTGAGAAGTCTACCACCATGATGAACCGTGGAGGTTTAATCCTGAAGATGAGCAATGGTGCTGGTCCAATAGCAGCCTTGAGAATGATGGTGCTCAAGCGCAACCTGCATACCAATATATTTAAATTCTCACCACGTCTGACTCCCAGCATGGTCCCGTGGGCAGCAAGGCTTCCGGCAGTTGGGATGGGGGTAAGGGTTGGTAATGCCTCTCTACCCAGACTCCCCTGGAATACACAAGAAGATTCAAGATATATGGGCATGGGATGAAGATTGTGGCCTATGACAGAGCACAGTTAATAAGGCTTTAGAGAGGAATAAATTTGACGATTCATAAAAAGTAGTAAGCACGTTGTGAGCCATCAGAGATTGTTAGATTCAGTAAAGATAGGAAAAAGAGGAAACGTTTGATCAGAGTTTTTGGACCCCTTCTCTCCTCTGTGTTTGCAATGTGAAATCATTTACTTCTAGAAACTACACCCAGCAAAAATACAGGAAATCCTTAGAGAAGGTTCTAAACTTTATTGATCGCACTATAGAATATGCCTCTCATCTGTAAAAAGGCAAAAGTTTTGAGGAGCACACATCTTTCCTGATAATTGTTTTACTTCTTTATTTTTCATTTCTCTGTGTGCCTAAATGTAGTGTTTCAGTTTCTTTGTATTGGAAGAACTGTGATTCAAGTTCATGGACCTGGACACTGTGTGCGTTTTTTGTACACCTACTATGCGTCAGGCAACATGCTAGAGGTTAGAGATACAAGTATGAAAAAGGCAGATTGCCTTTTTCCTTAAAAAATATTCTCAATCAAATTGTTATAAACCGCTTTGTCCACTGTTTCTTCTATTTCAGAAAAAAAATTGTCTTTGAATTCATGCCTCTAGAGTAGTTTAGCCATGTAACAAAAGAATAATAATATTGAATAATTCAAGAAACCAAACAGTTGCTTAGTTGCATTTTCAACAAAGCTTTATCAAGCACAAAATTAAACATATTCTGTTATCAAAGTTTATCCCCTCAGCGTCATTAAAACCAAACGAGAAAAAAAATCAAAGACGCTTGTGTTTTTTTGTATCAGATTAAAAAATAATTGTAGACCTAGTATTCAAATCAAACTCCACTAAGAAAATAAACATCTGTAAATGATTTGGTTCAGTTTTTGACGTCTCAGAAACCTTTCAAAGTTTACTCCTGCTATCAGTTTAAAATGGGGGGTAAATAGCACATTTAAAAACAAAGCCCACACGGTGTTTTGGTTTGGTTGTCTTAGTGAGTTCTCTCATCTGACTGAGGGCTTCAGTTTCATGGGAACCAAATATTCAAGTGTTAAAAGAATAGAAAAAATGAGAACAATGAAAATTTATGGTTGACTACATGACTTGCTTATAGCAAGGATCAGAAATCAGAATGGTGCTTTTCCTCGATATTTCTCTTGATAAATTGGAAAACTGAGAGAAGTGAAGTCAGGGAAAGAGCCCCGGTATGCTGTGCTCACATTCAGAGCAGAACACTCATATTGCCAAATGCTTCATTTATTTTTCTCTCAGGATTCCATGAGCTCTAAACTGGGTTCAGTTTCATGAAGTATAGTATGGTAAGTCTCACATTTTAAAAACAGAATCAGCAGATACATGCACTGTTGTCAGTGGGACTGCTGGTAGATGAAAGCTTTTGACCCCCTGTCCAGACACAAAAAGTTTACCCTCTGCTGTTTGATTGTTACTGTAGTTGCATTTTCCATACTACTTAGCCACGTAGATCCTCCTTGGAAGCAGCCAGGAGCAGGGAGGAGAACGGGTTAGAAAAGGCCATGCAAGGGGCTTGGCTCAACTTAAGCAATTCACCGTCTTTTCACATCAAAATCCTGTCCAAGTGTCAAAGCTCTCTGCTTTGAAACCACACGTCTGGACAAACCCTTCTGTGTCCTCTTTTGTCCTTCTGTCTGTCTCCTTTGCCTAACCTTTCTGCAACCTCTCCCAACTCTCCGTCATGACAGTGTCAGTTACAATACCCATTGCTTCTTTCTGTGGAATTACACTTTCCTTCTCATGGTGGAGTTGGAGAGAACAGATGGGGGAGGTGGAGAGGAGTCGACTGAGCTATTTGAGCTCTACTAGCTCCTTGGCTCCACCCAGTTAAGCCACCTGCAGATCAATGCGAGATTGTAGCCACTAGAGTCTGTTCCTTATCTTGTCCTTTTTTTCCCAGTGTCTGAGTTGGATATATTCTCTATAATTCTAATTTTTTCAATTAATTGCCAAGAAGAAATCCCTAAGCATATTAAATCTCATAATTGTAAAAATCTCATAATTTACTAAATCTCTTAACAAACAACAACTCTATTAGGAGCCTACGTGACAAGAATTATTGTCAGAGTATCTGTGTATTCAATTACTCCCCACAAAAGTCCCAAGGGCTACCCACTGGCCTTCTTCTTTTGTTGAAATGGATAAAGAGAGCAGAAAGATGACGTAGCCCTCTTGAGGTCTCATGGTTGGTAAGCTTTTGCTTTGGCGTACAAATCCAAGTATTCTCAAGAGAAAATCTTTGTCATTTGCTATAACATTTATATCTCATTAAATGCCCCTATTTGAATATAGAAGAACATCTGCACAATGTTATTCGTAAACCAATAGGATGTTTAGGAGTCATGAGGGGGCAAACACTGGCAGTCCATCTAGGTGCCATCAAACTAAACATGGTCAAGACAATGCTGAAAAGTGGCTCAGAGGCTGTCATCACTCCTGATACTAGGCGCAGCCTACCCGCCTGTAGTACACGTGTCCTCAGGCCACCTTCTCCTCTCAGGCTCATTTCCAACACCCCTGTTGGAGTTCACAGAAACCCTCCTGACCTCAGCACCATGATCACCAAGGATTCAGAACAGGCTCCTGAATTTGGAATTGGGTTAAAGGGGGGCTCTGAATTTGAAACTAGATTTTTGGGTGGATTAAAGTAACATTTTTTTCTTTTTCCCCTGTTTTGTTGAATTCTTTTTAAATTTTAGTTTTGACTTTTATAATTAAAAGTAAATAATGACGTCATTTTAGTAAGAACTTATTTTTACTACAAAACACCTGAAATCTATTCTTTTACAGACTTTCAAATCCACAATACAATGGTGTTTTTGTAATCACTGCAACAAATCCCTTTAGCGTATTCTGACAAACCACATTTCCTTTGAGCTACAATTTCCCCAGCCCCCTTAGTCCTAGCCTCTGGTAACCACAATTCTACTCTGCTTCTCTGAATCCAACCTTTACAAATTCCACATGTAGGTGAGAGTATGCCTTTCTGTGCTTGGCTCTGTTTATTTAACACAGTGTCTTCTGACTTCATCCATGTTGCTTTCAATAGCAGGATTGTTTAGGTTGTGAGGATGAGGGACTGTAGCTGTGCTTAACTTTGAGTGTGTGTGCATGTGTGCACACTTGTGTATATCATCTTACCATCTTCCTTATCTTTATCCACCATCTCTTGACAAACATTTAGTTTGATGCCACATCTTGGCTATGGTGAACAATGCTGCAGTGAACCTGGAAGTACAAAAGTCTCTTCCACATATTGAGTTTATATCGTTTGCATTTGGAGATATGACCAGAAATGAGACTGCTGGATCGTGTGGTAGCTCTATTTTTAACCTTTGAGCAGCTCCCATACTGTTCCATAATGACCATGATAAGTGACCTTCAGGGCAGCCATGAGAATGAAAAAGCAGAAAAGACCTAGCTACAGAGACAGAGAAGAATAAATTACCTCCAAGGAGTTGAGTGAAATGAGAAGCCATTGAACTCTTGGGAGGTGAAGAGTCTGAGGAGTACACACCTCTCATTATTGAATTCACAATCTCCAGTCCCAGTCTCCCACTTCTGTGCCTGTTTCCTGCCCCTGAGTTCCGAAGTCATCCTGAGCCTCTCAAATACACACACACACACACACACACGTGCACATTTTGCTAAAATTCTTAAAAACTCACTGAGTCTCTCTTAATGAGACCAAAAATTGATGAAAACAAGAATAAATACTATGATGGCAAGAAAAATAGCAAAACCCATCTTTTGGTGAAGTCTAGCCACAAATAAAGTGCTGGCCTTCTTGTGCGATGAATCAAAGTGACACATAAAAATCATACACGCTGCATCCCACCACATCAAGTACATGAGGCTTTTGGGGGGGGCACCCCAGACCCAAAGCACAACACTTTCTGTCAGTTTATATTAACTTGTTTTATTTGTGACTTACATAATAGTTTCAATTGTGTCTTTTCTCAAGCTAAGCACTTAAGACCACTTCTCATATAAATTCCATTCCATGCCTTTTCAAATCCAAGATTTCTAGCAATATGAGATTTACAAGATCAAAATGTCTTAGCGGACTTATATGGAACTAAGTGGGTTTTCTTTTTCTAGCCCTTTTTGTGAGAATTTCTCTTGCCAGTGCATAAATTGATGGAGCACAGCTCATCACATAAGCAAATATTCAAATAGAAAAACACACGAATCTTGTGAGGCAGGAGGTTCAGCAGCCAGTACCACTTAGCTGTCTAAAAGAGGTGGATGGATGCTTGGCTAGGGCTGACCTTGGCGCTCACAAAACTGACCTCGGGGAGGAGCTTGCAGAACAGAGACAATACATAATTTTAGGGACTGTAACCCTCCAAGTGCTGTTGACCGTGTTCAAGCTGTATGTTACAAAAGAGCTCTGCTGCATTTCCACTTGGGGTTCATTTAGGCCCTTGGCTGATATTTCTGTAGTTCTGTTGTTATTCTGAAAGCCAGGTGTGAGGTCATGTGGCAGTTACACCATGACATTTTGCTGTGTTAGTTCCCTAGCATATTTCCTAATTAAGAGGAAATGTTTGGCCTGTGAGAGGCTATTTTCTGAATTAAACCAGTAGTCCTCTTTCTGACTTCTGTTCCTCAGCGTGTTTGCTTTATCTTTCAGCAATTGTTTGCTTTTTTCCCCACGTTGTTGTCTTTTTTAGAAAATTCATTTCTTGGGCTTGGCACAGTTGAATATGCATTTTCACTGTGAAATCTCGACTGCAGATAAGCCGCATACATATTAATAGCCTTACCTTGAAGCCAGTTCCTGCCATTCGGCATTCACCTGCCTGCACTTGGTTAACCGCAGTGCCTTCTGACAAGCTGCACCAAGGAAACTAACCTAGCATTGGTGGAGATCCTCCATCTTCCACCCTGAAAACGACCGACTTCCCTAACTCGCTACATCCCTCACTGCTGTTTTTATTCAGATAAATATAAATCCAAATCTAGATATAAATAGTAGACAATTTTCTATTTCCATTCAAAAACAGTTTGTGTTGACACAGAAAAATAAACAAGTGACAGAGTTACACGTAGGAATCAGAATAGCTGTTGTCTTTGCTATGGTACATGTCTTTAAAGACAAGAATGGGTTTGACGTGTGAACTAATAAAGTCAATCCAATGTGTTACTTAGAGAAAGGATTCATGAGAGGTCCCAAGTAATGGCTAGTGGCAAGCTCTATGAAGAGTGATGACTGAAGCTGGGACTAAATCTTGCCTAGAAATTTAAGGATGAATAGAAATTTTATCTCTGCATGAAAAAATAGGTAACGGGAAGATGGTCGTCTTTAGTCCTACAGCTGCTGCTACTGACTCTAATAGGTAAGATTTTTAGACTAGATTGATCCCTCAGCTACTCCCAAATTTTATGGTTATTTTTAATCCTGGTGAATCTTTTCACGGTACATGGGAAGGAAAGTGTTTGCCACAGAAATCCACAAGACTTCTTGTCTTTTATTGTGGCTAACTCAGGAAAAAATAAAACTGTAATCCTATCACATCTTTTTCGCACCATCTTGACATATCAAGTGGAAGAATCATGGGTGGCTTTCAGTAGTAAGAGCACCCTTATCTATGAACTGCTTTCAGTAGCATCTACCTGTTCCATGTTGTGTCATTTTTCTCTATTTCTGAGCTATTTTACATATTAAAATTATATGTAAATGATGTTTCACATGAGATCCGTATCTAACATATGCATATTTATTGTGTACACATATTCAAATACAGTATACCCACATATACATCTAAGTACTTATAGAATAATGAAGCACCTGTATAAACTTAGAAGATGTTTTGTGCTTAAAACACATAAAATCATTTCCATATATGTAATAACTCAAAAACATTAAAAATTAAAGAATAAGATACATATAAATTGCAATCAAAGTAAAAATTATAAAGCAGCCCTCAAATGATAGCAGCATCTGGGTTGACATGCGTTCCTGTTATCGTCTGTTCTTGCATAACAGCCACCGGGAAGCACTTGGGTTGAATTCAGATACAGTTAAGCAATAGAGCAATTTGTATAATTGAACATGCACAGCTTCTATTATACATGTTTATATAATACTTTTTTTTTAATCTAAAGACTCAGGCCTAGCTTTAACGTTACAGATCAATGACACCTGCACAAGCTCAGAATAATGACATGGATGCCAGGAGGACGTGAACGCTGAGCTGTGAACGATTGCAACAGTAGCAATAGCAAACAGGAATTGATATTTACTTTGCAGGTTCCGTGAGCCAAAGAGTGTTCTGGGTACGTCCTCCATTTAAGCTTATGTACTTCTTACATGGCTACACAACTTAGGCACCGTTACTGCACCCACTTCACAAACAGAAAAGTCTATCACTGCGAGTATAAGCAACTCGCCATTGAAAGCGGCATCTGAACCAGACTGTGGCTCCAAAGTTTAGTGCCTCAACCAAAGGTGTCACTTGCCAGCAGAAGATAGCATCCCAGGGCTGTACAAAGAGTTTGACTTTTGTCTAAAGCACAGTTGGTTTACTTGTCTTCGTTGGGGTTTTCAAATTAAGGTATACAAGTTTTAAAAATAAAACACAGCAAGTTTTCACAATACCCCTCTGGAAGCTCTGCTGAGCTCTAAGGTCCACAGAAAAATGTCGCAGCTCACTATGAGAACGCCTTGGTATCTGGAACATACAACATACAAAATCTGAGAAAAATTATTTTGGAAGACCATAGATCCCTTCAGTTTGAGCACGGGTTGGCCATATTCCAGGAAAAAAAAAAAGTTTGTGACGATTTGGGGAGGTTTTGTTTGTTTGTTTTATTTTGTTTTTGTTTTTTTGAGACAGGATCTCACTGTGAAGCCAGGCTGGTCCTGATTCCTGAATTCACACTATTTAGCCCAGACTGGCCTTGGGCTGATGACAAGCCTCCTGCCTCAACCTCACAAATGCTAGGATTACAGGTGTGCACAGCCAAACCCCGATTTTATGTGGTTCTGGGGAATCAAACTCAGGGCCTTGTGCTTGCTAGGCAAGCGCTTTCACTACTGCGCGGATTCTCCAGCCCCTGTAGGCTTTATCTCATGTGAAATGATAAATAGAGATCAGTAAAGCCACATTAACACTCCAAAGCTGCCGTGCAGCTGTGCTCACTGCCTTCTCTACTTGACGCTCACAGTCCTCAAACTTCAAATCCCAGCTTCTGAGAAACAGCCAGCGGCTGCACATCAGCCCATCTGGAGTAACTTCCTGAATCCGTTAGACTCTCCTAGTCTCTTGAATGAGCAAAATATTCAAGGTTCCCTGAGTAGAACAGACATCAGGAAGGAAGGACAGGTAGAGTGGGATTTAAAGGAGCATCCACTGCTGTCCTTCCACACCTGTGCCATCTGCCCAGCCTTTCCACGGGGTAGCCTGATGCCTCCGCATGTCATTTGGCCTCTGCATGTCATGTCTCTATCATGCAATTCTCTCCTGGCTCTAGTGAGCAGTATGTTAATGCTCCAAGGAAAAACACGGGGAAAGGAAGAAGAAAAGAAGAAAGGAAAGGAGGGAGAAAGGGAGGGAAGGAGGAAGGAAGGATGGAAAGGGAAAAGGAAGGGGAAAGAGAAAGGGAAGTGAGGGGAAGTGAAGAGAAGGGGAGGGGACGGTAGAGGAGGGGAGGGGAGGGGAGGGGAGGGGAGGGGAGGAAGTCAGACAGCTGGCTGGCTGTCAGTTGGAAACAGAGTTCATAAATACCAACATGGATATCATTCTGAGTTTATTTAGAATCCTTGAGGTGTCCCTGTGTTACCAGGACTTCCTAGGTCACTGGGTTATTTCCTAATAACTATTGATTGCAGAGACTCCACTTTTCTCTCAGTCCCATGTTCTCTGACTTCTGTCCTTGTTTCTCCAGTTTTTCACTCCCCTTTTCCTGGACACACCTGTCGTACAAAGCCTTCTGAAGAGGCAGGATCTGACGGGACTCATCACTCCATTCCCAACCTTCCTGGCACACTTCTAACCCAGGCTCTCCTGCAGTCTCTTAGAAACATGCGTTCAACAGCTTAACATGCTGCTAAAATAATTGAAAGGATGTTTTCATCTGTCCTGAAAGAACTATTGAAAACACTATGCATTATGTATTTTTTTTAAATTGTGTATTTTTATTGCATCAGCTAAAAACTGCTTTTTCTCCTGATTTGGCCGATTCTTCGGTTTACATGCACTTAGGAAGTTCCCAAACTCCCTGTCTTCAGTTTCCCTGGATACACGGAGAATTATCAGAGCATGCATCATTAAATGCCGTGATAGGCGGGGAGGCACGCACAAGAGTGCCCACTGCTGTCCCTTCACGCCTGTGCCTGGCTGCCAGGCGTGCCACCATGTAGCCTGATGGCCTCCACACACCATTTGGCCTTTACCGGCATTGAGTGTCACACAATTCTCTTCTGACTCCGGTCAACATTGCGTTTGCTCCATAGGTGCTAGTAACTTTAGCTTTTAAAAAAAAAATATTTTGAATTCTTTTTTAACACCAGAAATGAACAGCTTCCACTTCTCTTGGCTGAGCTGGCAGGCTGACTTTGCTTTCTCTGCATGAACGCAGACTCTTCCTAAGGCAGGACTGAGCTTCACGTGACCTTTCCCCTCCAGCCCTGGGCTTCCACCGGCTGAGCACAGGAGAAATCAAAAGAAGAAGAGAAAGTGGAATTTGACAATTGCTCCATGCAGAATGCTGAGAATACTGAGTTGTTTTTCAACGATTAATGGCTCTGAATTTCAAATGGCCAGACCAGCGTATGGCAGCCTCATTCAACACGTAGCTTGCCATGATCCTTTGGAAGGATGGAAGTTTCCAGAGAAAGATCGGTAAAGTCAGAGCTGTCATGCCAAGACTCAAGATACCAGAGTACAATGAACCATCTGCACCTCTTTATTGAACTGGCAGAAAGCAGCAGAAGGAGGAACTGGCAGCCACATCTGTTGCTGAGAATTTATTAAGCTGGTGCACATAGAGAGAGAGCCTTGGAATTTATTTCTTTTGATTGACACATGCTATACTGACAGGCTACATTTAATACAACACACCAGCAACATCTGCAGACTCCAGGAATACTCTACGTAGATCTAACATTTCCTACTCAGGTGAGGGCAGGGACAGATGAGTCCTAGAAACAAGTATCGACAACCTCAAGATTTGCTAAGACAATTGAAACACAATAGTTCTTTGTCCTTTGGAAAAGGTTTAGAAAATAGAGCGCAGTATTCGGTTTTTTAAATGGTGCATTTTTTATTGTGTCAGCTAAAACCAAGTTCTTTATTTGGCTACAAATACAAGTACCACAAAAACACACACACAAAAGTCTTTCAGCGCATCAAAGGCATCAGGAATACAGAAACCTGATGATGGTGTTTAAGTTCCCTAAGTCTTATCCAAGGATTGCACTTTGTGGTACATTCCCATTGGTATTTCCGTCCAAACGAGCAAAAGCTAAAAGCAAGGGATTGGTAAAAGTGACGATCAACAATTTTGTGTGACTTTGAGATTAAGCCTTTTCTGTGTTAATTCTTTGGGCTTTGAAACATCCAAGTTAATCATATCCTTCAGGGGAAAATTAGAGAGAATAACAAATCTTATTAAAAGAGTCAGGTTGTTTAAAAGGGAAACTACATTATTTGGGATATTATTTGAATTCCTAACAAAAGGCCTAGAATAGCAATGGCTTAAGTGCTTAGAGAGAAGAAAGGAAAGACAGAGACCTTAGGAAAAGCTGGGTCGCTTCACTACGGAGGATGAAAAGTCCCACAATCTGCACTTTGCAAGCTGGAAACTGGGGAAAGTGGATGGAATAATTTGTTCTGAGTCTAAAGGCCTGAGAATCGGGGAAGCTGATGCTACAAATTCTAGTTCAAGGGCAAGAGCGGGTGAGATAAGATGTTCCAGTCAAACAGTGAGGCCCTTCACTTTCTGCTTCATTCAGGCCTTTAATAGGATGAGTTGGACTGCAAGGTGCCCAGCCAATTGGGAGAGAGAAGCCAACTGAGTTTGCCTGTTGAAGTTCTAATTCATGCAGAGACAATCTCCCATCCAGAGATCACATTGAACCTGGACACTCCCTAGTTCAGTCAAGTTTTCACATATGTTTCTCCACAATGTGAAATAAAAATAACAAAATAATGATGAAAGTGGCATGAGGCACACAGTGAGTAAACAAAATTAGGGAATTATTAGTCTTACGGGACCTGGCTAATAAATGTAGCTACAATATGGGTAGAGAGAGGTCTCTGGAGCCCTGTCTGTCTTTCAAGGCTACTCACCACCGCTTCCTGTCTGAGTCTATACTAAAAAAAGATTCCACCCAAATCTCCACCTCTGTTTCTGACATGAAGAACACCAGCATGTAATCCACACAGTGTTCTGGATATTTAGGGGGAAAAAGTGAGGATGAAGTATTTTCCTATTAAAAATGTCCAGAGTGAGAGGAAATATAGTCCTTCAAACATTGTTGGTAAAAGGCAAAAACTTTGCACAAGTTTCTGGGGTATTTGGCAGTGTTGATTACAGTAACGTTTGTGTGTTCCTGAAAATTGAACCCAAAATGTTCTCATGCACTATATCCCCATCTTTCTTTATTTTGATGTTTACTATTTATTTGCAACAGAGTCCCACTAAATTGCCCAGGATACTCACCTGCCACCCAAGTACTCTAGAAGCCTGAGGCAGGAGGTTCACATATTCAGTCACAACTTTTCTTTGACATAATCTTTCATCTAAGAATCTGTCTTAGAGAAATACTAGTATGAGAAATAAAGGAAGAAAAAAAAAGATGTGTAGGGCAGGAAGGGAGGAAGGGGTGGGGAGGGGGAGGGACAAAACGAGAGTGGAAAAGTCCTTGTCACCTTGACAAGATACGTAGGTGCACAAAATGCTAAACTTCATTGTAAACCTTAAATTTTGCACTTACACATGTCAATAAAATGGAGAAAAAGTGATGTGTGAATAAGTATAGTCATTATGACATTGTAAGTAATATTTTAAAAATGTAATATTTTACATTTCTTTTTTCCCCATCTTATTGATATGTGTAAGTGCAAAACATAAGGTTTACATTGATCTTAAGCATTTTGTGCACATACATTTCAAGGCAAAGTTACAAATCCTTCCCCTCTCTCCTTTACATTTCTTTATCAATTTGGAGTTGGTTATATAACCTATTACAGCCAATAATGGTTTGCTCTTAGGAAGAATGAGCTATACCTGTATTGCTGACACAAAGAATACTTTTATTTTAAATGACACATGCATACTGATATGAAACATGCACTATCTGAAGTATGAGCAGACACTCACATCATATCTGACAAATTTTAATATGTTCAATAGATATACTTGTATATGACAAACGTATTTGTAGAGTCTTAAGAAAATCTCTGAAATAGCAAGCATAAAAATGAGTTACCGAATTAGAACTTTCTGGGCTAGAGGAATGGCACAGCAGTTAAAGAGCTTGTCTTGCAAGTGCAAGGCCCTGAGTTCAATTCTCCAGCACCACACAAATCAGAGCATGGGGGCACATAATTGTAATCCCAGCACCTAGGAGGCTGAGGCAGAAGGATTGTCCTGAGTCCAAGGCCAGCTTGGGCTACACAGTGAGTTCATGACCAGCCTGGGCTACAGAGTGAGACCCTGTCTCAAAAGAAAAGAATTAGAACTTTCTTTCATGTGCTTTTTTTCTTTTAGTTACAATTTACTTAATCCTTCTTATAATGTCTAAAGCAAAAATGTAATATGGAAAGTATAATACTAAAAACAGAACATTTAAAGCCCATGTTTATAATTTACCAGTCTAATGAAGAACCCTCACCTGAATTTTAAAAGACATGGGATGCTTTTTTTTTTTTTTTTTTTCCATTAACTGAAGTTACAGATCGGCCTCAGCTCTCCAGGCTAAAGGGCTTTCAAGAATTCTAGTACCACTTCTACAGTTTTCTGATGTGTTCTATATCAACTTGACTTTCTAGGCTGTGAGTTTGCTGAGATTAAAGCTATGGCCCTACTTGTTTCTGTCCCTGACACTGAGAACAACACACTTTACAAGAAAGAATCAATTAAAAAAAGCTTTGACAAATCACGTAAGTTCTGTTATGTTAGGTCTTAGAAACAAGTCCTACCTCGACAATAAAAATAAAGGACCAACTTCTTAACATTTTATTCAAGGCACGCATTTTGCAATTTGCCTAAATATTGACCTGATTTCAGAAAATAGCATTGAAGCCCTCTTGCATTATCCATTTCACTCTTTCTAGCCAAAATACGTTTTCTGAAGTCAAATTCCTATCAGAGCTGAAAATAGACCATAATCCTTGAAACTTGAAGCACTACACATTGGAAAGAATGTTCCATTGGCATCGTGTGTGTTCTAAATCCAGCCATGTGCCTAATGCTAACACAAATCCCAGTATTTGAAGATCTACCTTCTAAGATGAAATTTGTTTGCTTTCTTTCTCGTGATATTGAGAAACATACTAACAAATTTAGTGGGTACCCTTGAAATTTTCTTAGTTTATGCACTGACATTTCTTTTCTTGGAAGCAAGAAGAAAAAGAAATGGGTTTAGACATAAGAATAAGGCCAGGCCCAAGAAGCACTACAAGAATTTCTTTGTAAAAGCCACTATGACTACTTTGAAGCCATGTGAAAACGAGAACCCTATCTTTCAAGCAAGGAGCCAACATTCCCTTCACTAAACGTTAAGATGCCTGTGCTTCATCATCTTAACACATTCTGAAACCAGGTTGCTTTTCTTCAGATGGGCTTCCCTGGCAAACTCGCGTAAGTACTTGTCCCTAGGTCTCTTTGCCATAGTAAATCACAATTCTCTGCAGAATATAGCATCATATTATCTTCCACGTCCTAGGTCAATGTTTTGAATATTTCAAACACTATGAAGTCATCATTCTAGAAAACTCAGAGTGGATGATACCCTGCCTAAAAATGAGCATGTGTGTTTCTCATTTCTTTGCTGGTACTTTGGAAACTTAATGATGACAAATACCATTGGCATCACTGGGTTGCACTCAACTGCCAGGATAAGCCATTCTTGTACAAGCCAAGCCCCCAAAGGTACATTATATAGAGCAGTTGTTTATGATGAGCCTCTGCCTAGTCAGAATGCTGCCCTGGCATTGCCAGAGTGAGAGAGAAGGCAGTGACTCCAAGGCAGTGACTTCTATAGTCTTAAAAAATAAAACAAAAAAAAAAATGAATTTGTAGAGCCTCTGCATAATGTATGTGTGTTAGGGAGAAAACACACCCATTAAAGTGCAGCCTTTCAGAACATGATGTCACAAGTCAGATTCTATTAAGGAAAACAGAAGATGAATGTTTGCTCCAGGCAGCTGGAAGAAGTCAAAAAGAAAATACATTGTAAATCTTTCCACTGCGTGCCTAAATTGTAAAAGATGACTTTCAGTCTCACTCAAACTTTCTTCGATCAATAACTTCTTTCCAACAAAGAGTTCCAGTTGGCAAATGCAAATCATGGATAGTCCGATTAGCAGAGGAAGACTTGAATATGTGGTATAGTTTATTTCTTCAATTGCAACCTGGCTTTTTGAAGAAGATGATATCGTCACAGAGGACTCAAAATCTGCAAAAGGCAAAGGGGACAGTGGGCCAATTCAGAAGAGTAACTGGAACCCCATCAAGTGTTCACATAAGGCTTTAGTATCTTCAGAAGTGGGAAAGTGCATGTGCTATCTTCCACCAAATGGATTAACTGTGTGTTTACCGTGGTGTTTCAGTTCATTCCAGCTGCTCCTACCATTCGACTTGCCAGAGCTCTCAGTTGATTAAAATCAAGTATAACATGAGCTATGCCCTCCAACACAATTTCATGAGCAAAACAGAAACGAGATATGCATTCTGTGTCCCTGGTGTGTACAGGTGGAAGAGAGTCTCGGAGACTCTAGGAGTCTAATAAGTGGATGGTGAAAATCCTCTTTGGAATGGGACCAAGAACCCCAGATCAGAGATGCTGCATAATTTCTAAACATCGCTAAGTATCTCTAGTATATTATACATACAGACGGCTTCCTACATCTGGGAAGATAGCCTCAGCATATGTCCTTGATTCCATGAAAACACTACAATGATATACATGGACAGAGAAGCTTAGGTGAACTTGGAGCAAAGGAAAGCAAAGGTGTGGGAGAAAGAAGAGGGATGCAAAGTACAGGTTAGAATGCACAAAGCGTGGGAACACTGAAGAAAAGATACGGTCGGAGGACAGGAAGGCGGTCAGGAAGCCCTACTAAATGTTGTTTGGCATGCTGCTAATTAGAAACCCACACTTAGTGGAGCTGAAATAATGAAAAACTGCCATATTGGGTCGCAGAAATATTGAATATTGGGCAGAAATTAGTTTAGTTTGACTGTGAAGTGGGAAATTAATGTTCCAATTAACCTTTCTAAGATAGAAGAATTACCCTCACCCTATAGTTATATTGATTGGCCTTAACATCTTTGAACAGGAGGAATTCTGCATTATAGATGGTCATATAACAACTTTGTACGTATCAACTTTGGGGTTTTATAAAGTCTACTCAAAGAGAAGATCCTGAGAGACTAATTTTTGTAAAAATGCCCAAGGTTTACCTTAGCACGTCCAGAAATATCTTAGAAACTGATGATAACAATAATAAAACATTGATAATGTATTCTAGATCTGGAGTGCCCTCCAAAAGCCTTACACACCTGGGATACTGGGTACTGTTGGAGACGGGGCCTGGCTGAGAGAGGCAGACGCTTGGGTCTTGATCTGGAGCGCTGTGTGCTGGCTCCTCCCTTCCTCACAGACTTGCTCTGTTCTGCCATGCTGTGAGGACCTTTGTCTCCACATCCAGCCCTGCCATATGGTTCTACCCTTTTCCAGCCTCCTGCCCATGAGTGGACTTGTAAGCTAAAATAAATCTTTCCTCCCCAAGGTTATGAAGGGTGCGTATGTGTACCAGCAATGAGAAAGTAACTAAGACAATTGGCAAATAAAAATTCATTATACAATATCTGATCCGAGTAATACATAAGGGTAGAAATGTAACGAAACTACACAGCAATGGTAAAACATTCAAATCTCATACTTTGGAAATTATCCATATATTTAGAGTAGAAGGAAGGCCATCACCATCTCATCCAGAATGTTTGAAAACAACTGCATTTCAAATCCCACATCAGATCTATCTGATTCCAACTCATGCTGATAATGATCCTGAGGTTGTTTAGACTCTGCAGGGAGAAGGTGTGATGGTACAATCATGGACAAAAGGGCCTGCCCACCTCAATGCCAATTATAAATACACGTCGCTAAAGGTAATGAAGCAGACGGCATTGCCCACAGACAGATTAAATAATTTGTGCAACATACAAAGTGAGTTACTAGAAACTCCATTACAAGGTCCTAAGTTTCTTAATATTCTTACCATCTTTAGTAAGGCTGTCAAGCCCTATTGCTTCCTACAATGATGTTTTGGTCAATTTAATGTACAGTTGGAGGAGCCAACGGAACACTTGAAACTGCAGATGGCCCATTACGAACAGCATAGCAACTTAAGAAAAACTTGACCCAATCGAGCTGTCCAAAGGCGTGATCTCAGCAAGCAAAATGGTTACCAAGAACGTGTTCAACGTATCATCTTGATGAAAAAGCTCATTAATAAAAAATAACCCTGAATATTCTTTTCTACTATGGTTTTCTAAATTGCAAAATGACTCGGAAAGAGAAAAGGAATTACATCACAACTTTATATTAAAATGTCAAATGGTTAATTGTGAGTTTATGACTGACTACACTTCCTGTTCTTTTTAGGGAAAAATAAAATTTACACACACAGAGAGAGAAAGAAAGAGAAGACAAAATCCCTTACACTAGTAGTTTTTTTACCTATTCTTTTCATTAAGGGATTTATTTTAACCCAATAGAACTTTAGCTTTTGTGCCTGCATTTTCTCTTTGATTTGGAATCATAATTTCATAGTCTGAGGCATTTTTCAACATCATTCATTTAGAAACCCTTGTTGTACGTATTCATTTAAAGATTCAGGGACGATGGCTTTAGTGCTTAAATGGATAATTGGAGAAATAGCAATTTAGCACACTGACCTGGCATTTAGGCATTTCATTTAATATTTAGCATTATAAGATAATAGGATTTATCTGATGCTGTAAACCTAATATATACTTATCTGTTAATATACTTTAGCCACTGCTAAATTAATTATAAAAATCCTACTCAATTGTGCATTATTTAGCCAATTTCTTCTTTCTGTAGACCGAAAACTTTTTGCAAACTGTCTGCCTTCTGCCTCCAAATAGTCAACATTTACGTCATTAGTGCACTTCAACAATTTGATCTAACGAATTTTAAAAAGTGATATTTGTTTTGTTAACTCATACTTGAGAGTAATCAATTCTGAGTGAGCCTGCTTTTTTAACAATGTGCTCCAATCTATTCCGGTGACCAATCACAAACATTCTTTTGTATGGTTCCCAGAAGTGACAATTCACCACCTTTCAGAAAATTAGCACTCAAGTTCATATTCAAATTTGATCCTTCCCTCAGCCAACACCATCTGTTATGGATGGATATTCCCTCAGTCACGTCTTCTGTTTTGCTGTTTGCCAGGATACTTCGTGTAATATCGGAATATTCTGAACATATCAAATTGGCTATGTCATCTCTCATGTTGAATCCCAGTGCCGCAGACCAACTTTGGCCAATTACACATCTTATAGGAATCAAAATTATCTTAAATTGTGTTAAAGTAGTTGGAAAAAAATAAAAAGTAGAGTAACATTGCATGACATGTGAAACCGTGTCCAATTCAAATTTCAGGGTCTGTAAATTAAGACGAAAAAGAACAAAGCCACTCACTTATTTATAAATTGTCTTTGTTTCATGCTATCATAGGAAAGTTGCATAGTCACAAAAGACATTGCAAGACTTGCAAAGCCAATCATATTTAATTATGTGTCTTTACAAAAATGTTTGTCAGCATCTGACTATATTAATGTTGCAGATATGATTTCAATTCTCCTATTAATGATGTTGGTTAGACACTTTCAGATTGAAGATCAGATTTCTGGGTAAAGAAGATTGAGACAAAATAAGGATTGAATGACTGTGCCATCATTCACCTTCTTACGGTGCCCCAGGCCGAACCACTTCTTTGCAATTTATCTCCTCTCTGACAGAACACTATAAAATACTTTTCCTTTCTGTAATATTTCCACAAGCTTTAATGCATCATGACCTTTAGCCTTCTTAAAAATATTCCTATAGGCCTGTGACTTTTTTCTTTTGCATTAGGCCGTGTTTTATTGCTCCTCTGCTCACCTTGGCAAATATTTCAGACATCTACCTGCACGGACTCGTGTTGTACAGCAAGTTCCTCCAAATTCAAACATTCTCACCTGGAGAAGGAAGGCTCTTGAGATGCAGGAGGTAAACAACTCACAGGTGTCCAGGTGGGAGCAAGTACAATGAGTGGGCTAACGGCTGTTGAGTGGGCCCAACCAAGTGCACCCCGCAGGGCGGGGGTCCCTGCCAGCACCTGGGCATGAGCCACGTGGTCATCAGGTAGCGCTACAAGTGGCCCGTGGCACACCCTCTGGCCGTATCCTAGGTATTTCTGGATGTTCAGGCTACATGGCTGGGAAGAGGAAGAAAGTAGTTGCTATCTAGGAAGGTAGGTCCCAAGTGGGAAGAGAATGGAGCCCAGTGTACAGATCTTGGAAAGTTTCTGACATTTGCAAAGGTCATGGGGTCCTATCCAAGGATTCAGAGGCAGTATCCTGCTTCTTTGAGTCATCATCTACTCTGTGGTGGGCTTTCAGTGACACAGCTGCCATAGAGTCGTCCATACTCCTGTAAACAAGCCCAGTACATTCACTGGTTCAAGGAGACGGACTTTGGTGTAATTGTCACTTTAGTCTATTGTCTGTGTCGAATAGAGAGCTGCTCACACGTCCCCACAACAATGTCCTTTTCTGCATGCCTGGATAATCAATCATTACATATTAAGCTGTGAGTGCCAGTATGTTTTAGAATCTCTCTTCAAAGGATTTTTTTACTGTTATTACTCTTTCTAGAATGATTTTATGAAAGCAGGCGTAGGAACAGAATCCATGTGACATGTACCTGCTACTCTAGAACTCCTCGTACACAACCAGCATGGCTAATAGGCGAGCACTGTTCACCCAGCCCCCGGGGTTATTTGTAATGTAGACCGCTGATTGTGTAGATGAAGAGCCCAACTTGAATTTAGAAGCATTCCTGGGTTAGTCTCGGCTCAGAATCTGAAAGCCGTCTTTCAAATCTGAAATCCATCCCTTTCCTTCTGGGAAAGAGCCAATTCTATTTTTTTTTTTTTTTCAGGTTGCAAGGTTTCTGAATTATAAGTTCACTTCACTGAAGTTCTCCATCCTCAAGAGACGAGCAATATAAAAAAAAATGTCTGCCCTGAACTTGCTACACAGTTGGTGGAAGTTTTAAAAATTAAATTATAATAGAATAGAACCTTTCATCTCCCAACATATGAACACAAGAAAAGGCATTCCGATGTGAGAGCTTTCTCCCAAACCTTATATATCTTTTCCTAGTGGAAAAGAAAGAGGCCACTTGAGGAGAAAAGGCTGCAGGTCCCCAAGCTGCCCTGAAAGGAAAGGTCCCATTCGAGCGTGTGCTCTCCGTGTTGCATGACGTTCCAGAAAGAACTACTGATGAAGCTGCCTTCCTCTCTCCTTTAAAGGCACCAAGACTAAGTGCTGCGTCATATATTCACTAAAAGGTTCACAGATGAAAACTCTTTCCTACTAGTTGGATATATATTCATCAAATTGTGATATTCAACAATATCTGAAACCAAAAAGTATAATTTTAGATGCTCCAACTTAAAATTTTAGCATGACCCAACTTTGAAATACACCAGTTGGGCTCAGAGTGAGAACCAAGCACTATTTGAGTGCCAAGGTGGTTTTGGTTTAATTGGATCTTTGGACATGGACAATATAATTAAAATACAAATATATTAGTACATCTATAGCTAATGTATAGAAATATAGGGAAAGATAGATACTGTGCTGTGAATATGGAAGATGTCGGAGAAATCTCTGTAGAAAATATCTAGAGCCCTGACTAGGAACAGCAGACATCGGAAATAGGGAACGAACACTTCTGAGAAAGAACACAACAGGAGCACGTCAGCACATGCCTCACACGGTGTGCATACGCGGAGCAGCGAGAAGTCTGAAAAAACACAAACCGAGCTGAGACGATACCAGCAATTCAGTAGGACAAGGCTGAGACACAAGGGGCCATGTGTCCCTATGCCCCGCCCCCACACACAAGACGCTTCATGCAGCAGAGCACCAGAGACTTGTTTTGCTTTGTCTTTACAGGTAAATAACATGATACAGCTGGCTTTGTATTAAGATAATGTGGGATGAGTCAGCAAATGTGCACAGCATAGGCAGAAGCAGGAAACCGATTATTTCATTTAACGTGGGAAAATACCCTCCAAGCATATTCTGTCCCTGAACACAGGCCAGACAAGCGACAACCAGTTAGAACTCTAGAAGAATTTTAATTTCCCTAATAATGAATGATTGTGTCTTGCCACAGTAATTGGAAAACTGAATGATTGATCATATGTGTAAATTATTCTGTGATTGTGCAGCTATGAGGAGGCATTTCCGGAGCAGATTGCCATCTGGGGGCTCGTCGCAGATTACTAATAGATTATCACCAGGCTGTAGTAGCCACGTATCTCCCAAGCTCCGGTAAAATTCGTGTAAGCACCAGTCTCCCACAGATGCCTGGAAACCAATACCACCATAGAAAACTAACATAACAATGTGAAACCATTCAGAAAATAAGTTCAAAATAATTAAATTAACATTTACCATTTGCCTCCTGGACCCAGATTGCTTTTGTGATATGAAATCCAATACAAATAAGCAATGAGAATTTAAAATACAGCTGGGAGTGGGCAGCTCCCATATAGATGGGAGGGTAAGGGATGATATCTCGAGGGCTAGATTGTGTACTATCAGAGTCTCAGATAAGGAGAATGAGAATGCATGCTATCTAACGCAACCAATCTTCGATTATCTGCTCAAGTGGAAAGGATAATCACCTTTCACGTTCTATTGTAACTTGTCTATTTCTGCAGGGTCCCAACTTGACCGTGGGCAGCTCGGAATAAGTTAAGAGAGTCATCATGAAGTGAAAAGAGCATGAATTCTAGAGATGACATTTGAGGCTTTCTTGCCCACCATGAAGACAATCCTGGTGCCCACTAATCATGGTCACACCTCTCCTGTCTATAGTACCCCAATTTCTTGTTCTTAACCATATCTTCTTCACTTTCTGTCCCTACCAATGTCATTCTTCAGTGACAATTCCCATCTCTGGTTCCACACAACTTAGTGAAAACAGATGTGGCGGTTACGATGGCAGCAAAACAAATTTCCCAAAATTCAGTGGCTGAGCACGATAACACTCTCTCTTCTCTGCAAATATGCAATTAGGGCTGAACTCATCAAAAATAGCTCCTCACTTTTCACTCAACATCAACTGGCTCAATTTGTAGACAAGAACAGAATCATCTCAGGTCTCATTCCTCATAGGTCGAGTTGTTGATATTTATTGTTGGCTGAGACCCTGGGTAGAGGTTTGCTTCCCAGAATACCTGTTGGGAAATTCTCCATGTGACTCGAGTTTCCTCAAAATATGATGAGGGCTCCAAAGGTGGGTGTCTTACATTGATGCCAAACTTTACTCTTGCCTTAAAGAGAGTAAGAAATAGTTTCTTCTGAAACCAAATATGAGGACCAAGGCCCAGGAATATGAATTTAGGTTTCCTCAAATGGCACATTCTAATGAGTTAGCAGTTACATGTTGTATTTATAGTTACAGAACAGAAGAAAATCCTAAACCAAAGTACTTTTCTAAAGCATTACTGGAAATATCAAGCGGGTCAGCCTGAAACGGAGAAATCTCTGCTATAGGCCTCAGATGTTATGGAAGGACATGCTTAGCCCTTGGGTTGGTGGAAAGCCAGGGGTCCGTCCTCCTTTCACATTTTATACGGGTTGCTTAGTAGTTACAGGAATATTACATATCAAAGGATTTATCACAGGATATTAAGTCACATATAGAAGACAACGGGCATGGCCATGAAAAAGGGCCAAGATAGCCCTCAATAACCTGGCTTTGCAAAACATCCCAAACTCTCCACAGATCCTTGGGGACCCAGTTAGCTAATCATAGTAGATTCATTGTGAGTTAGCATACTTTCAGGCAACTTCATTCTCATTTAAGAAACAAACCCAGCTGAAAGCAGTCCTTTTTGTTTTTAAATGAGCTAACCTCAGAGGTGACAACCACCCCTCAGAAACCATATAGACTTACTTCCACTGAATTTACCTCCTTGACTTTGTCACAAAAAAAAAACCACGTGATCTCCACAAGATAAGGCGTAAGTTCTAAATTTCAGTGAGGAGTGATAAAGCTCTAGAGGAACAAATCAGAGTTAGTTATCATGGTGGTCATTTGGGGGGAAATCCAATGGACCACATCCAGAAGTTGTATCTCTCTGACTACATTTTATAGCTTCAGGAATTGCAATTCCATTCTAACAAGAATGAATTCCGGACTCCTCATGAGACTATTGTAAAATAAATGTGTTTTCTCCTCCCCAGATACATAAGGGCGATGGGAGGAATATTGAAGCTTTTGATGAATTGTGCATGCTCTTCTGAGAATATTAGGAAAGAGTAGCTTTTGTAAATCAGTCATTAAATGGCACTCACAAGTACATCCACAAGAACCACCTTACCTCAGCTTAATTCAGGGAACCTGACCTGAAATACATAGACTCTCTAAAGCTACCAAGATGAGACCTCTGGCGGTCACAATCATAAAATCTCAACTACTGCACATGTTATGAGTGGCATCCATGTGTAAGATAAATTGTGATTTGAAAAATGGGTATGTTTCTCCACATGCTGGTCTACAATCTCTACGGGAGTGAACATTCAAAATACTTGGTCATGCCTGTACCTCCATCACCTAGTACAATACTCAGTACAGTACAGGTACCTTGACAACTCTTTTTAGGAACAAGCCACTGATAGACTAAATCTTCAATGAGCTCATTTTTAAAAAAACCTATTTTGGACAAATATAATTGTTAACAAGAATATCCATGTACAGTTAGTCATATACTCAAAGTAGTTGCTCTTTAGTTGCTACCAAACTCTGTGTTTTCATCAGTGCCTGTTTCATACTTATTGACCTCGTCTGTAAAAACTCTTGTCTATCATTCATTTATTGAATAAATACCTACTATAAGTCTACCAGAAGCCAGCTCTGATAAAGGCTTTGCCAGGGTAATCTCTTAAGAAACCAGCCTGGCTAAATTTTCCAAACTTATGGTACAATATTATGAATTTAACTGCAAACCTGACCCTCCCATCCTGAATCTTGGAATAAGAACAAGAGTGCACCAAAGATTTCTAACTGGTCTCTTTCCAACTTCAAGGCGGGTTGCTTGGACTCGCACTGTGACGGGTAACAGGCATCCTTACTACAGCTATATCTTGTTCTAGTAAGTGGCTATAAATGTTAGAAAAGTCCACATTTAAGCCAAAACTTTTTTCTTGAAAATGGTAAGACGGCATGGCACAAATTCCTTTTAACTTCTGTAGAGGTAACAATCTAGTTCCTCTATTCAGATCGTGCGGCCCGTGACTGGGCAGCTTGCTTCATTCATTTAACTTAGCTGCTCACCCCTGCCAAGTAACTCAACTCATAGCCTCTGCTCGGTACAGCAGATGGGTGTCACCTTTGAGTACTTGACCTGTGGATTCACACAGACCCACGGCGGCTTCTCAGTTCTGAATTGTAGTAGGTTGGTTTCATCTAAGTCTCAGCTAAACTGTCTCTTAAGCAGGAGCAATAACAGAATTTTCTTCAGGGATTTTGTGTAGATTAAGAGAGCTCATTCCTAGAATTTGCTTAAGCAAAGTAGCTACCATCATCGACGTTTATTATTTTTTACAAAAACATTCAGCCTTGCATTATTCAGCTGGGGCTGTCATCGCAAACTGTGTAGCTTAAGCAAATAGAATATATCTTTGATGGTTCTAGAACAAGGTCAAAATCCATATATCAGCAGGTTGGTTTCTGGTGAGGCCTTTCTCCTTGGCTTGCAGAGGGCATGCTCTTGCTATGCCCTCGCATGATCTTTTATCTACTGACACATGCCTCTCGTCCCTTTCTCCTATGAGAACAAGTCCTACTACACTTAGGCTTTCTGTTTATGATCTCCGTTAACATCATTCACCTCCTGAATGGCCCCATCTCCAAATGCAGTCACAACGGAGGGAGCATTTCAGTTTTAAGGATTTGGGAGGGAGGACATAATTCAGTCCATAATGGGCACATTACAGAAATCAGTTTAACATCAAGATAAAAAATGATACTCACTTTACAGCAAAAACCAAACACCAAGACCTGCTCTGTTTGGCATTTTTCAGTTTCACTATCTTACTTTTCTCTTTTCATACTAATAAGAGTCTGCATAAACTTCTTCACAGCTTTTCTTTGGAAAGAGAGAGAGAAAGAGAGATTCTCTTCAGGAAAGAATAAAAGGACAAGAAAAAAAGAACAACCAAGATTAATCAAGCTAGATCCTGCTAATATCCTTGTATACCATGCCTCTAAGGCATTACTGATTTAAACATGTAGATGGCCGATGATTTGTGGAAATGTGACATTCAACCGGAAAGACACAGGCAATACTTAAATATCGCAATTACTCCAGATGCCAGAAGTACACACAGGAGCACTATTCTCGGGATGTTTGGGTAAGTTTCACTCCACAGTTGCACCGTCTGGAACTCTCTTACCAGTTCTCTGTCGCTGCCGCACCAAATTGTCACAATCACATTGGCTAAAAACAATCCACATTCCTCATTCTACATCTTTGTAAGTCAGAAATCTGACAGGGCTCAGCTCAACTAAGTCCCTTTAAAGTCTCACAACACTGAAGTCAAGAGGCTCTGGGCTTTTCTTTGAAGGCTCTGGAGGAGACTTCACCTGCCAGCTCATTCTGATTGATGGAAAACCTGGGATCCCTGTTTCCCTGCTGGCTGTTGGCCAGGAATAGTTTTGTCTAGAAGCCATCCTCATTTCTTGGCTTACAGCCCCTCAAACAATTCTCCATCTAGTTTTTTGCTTTTTTGTTTTTGTTTTTGTTTGTTTGTTTGTTTGTTTTTGCCTGCAATCTCTCTGACTTCTCCTTCTCCCCTTAGACAAAAGCTCTATTCTTAATGACTCCTGTGATTCCATTGGGCGCCCTGATATTCCAAGATAACCTCCCTATCTGAAAGTCAGCTGATTAGTAACCTTAATTGCAATCTCTCATACTACACACATGACGTATTTACAATCATGAAATGTGTGGGTGGATATCATAGGACTCAAAATTCTGCTACCCACCGCAGGTCTTCCTTGATCATGCAAGTTTCCAGCTTACAAACTGATCACAAAAAAATTGTTTGAAATGCACATAAAACTAGAAGAGAAAGGGAATGAAGCACTTTTCTCCTGGTTTTAATGTATGGGGACATAATTTCCTTCATACAGAGAAAGGTAACACAGAGAAGGGAGGGTGAAGGGACAGGTGCTCAGCAGTCACTCACACCAACAGGGCGGGAAGGTGGGCTTCATTTCAGAAACTGAAATAATCTACCTGAGTCAAAGAGCAAAGGCAGCTGAAAGATAAATGAGAAAAAGAGGTTTTTAAAAATTCCTTATAATAGCTAACTGACAGCTTTAAAGAAAACAAAAGTAATAAATATTTTATATTTTGTTTTGTAATACAGAATAGTGTTTTTATTTTAGAAAAACAATACATAATCAGTTTAAGCATTTTATCCACTTTTGTTTCTCCTTTCCCCCTAGTCTCCCCCATCCTTAATTCCTTTCCCTGCTGAACTGGGTTAAAAAAAAAGAAAGAAAGAAAGAAAGAAATGGGTATTGAAAGAGTTTCACGTCTCCACTAACAGTGACCTGGCTTGACATCGGCGCTAGTAAGAGGTAACACATGTTGAGTAGAACCATCTCAGCAATGCAGTGGGTCACCATTACTATCATTTAAAGATGCTCAAATGAAGCATCAGCTTCCGGGATTGCTGCCACTACAAGTATATTAACTTTTTTTTACTCGGAATAGGTGAAATGCTTTGAAATTGAAAGTGTTAATTTCATTAGTTATGCAATAGAGAAAAGTGAATTGAGTGATTGGGACTTTGGTTTCAGAATAATCTCGCCCATTCTTGGACCAAAGACTGTTTTTGTCCGGAGGTAACCCAGAATAGAGTTGGTTTTCCTCTCTTAGCACTGTTGGCTAGAGCCTGGGATGGGAGGCTGAATTCTGTGTGCCCCAATATGTCTACATCCCCCACATCCCAGTCCTGCAAACGGAACCTACCATAGCAAATACATGACCTCACATAGCAGATATGGGACTTAGTATAACTAATATGTAACCTCACATAGCAAAAGAGACTTTGGAGATATGATCATGTTAATGACCTTGAGATAGTGGATCGTGCTGGACAAGCCATGTGGTCTGTTGGTGGGTTAAATGTGAAAATAAAAAAAAGTCTAAAGATGCAAATCTGCTCACTTTGGGCATGGAGGAAGTAGCTACAAGCGAAGGACTGTGGTGGCTTCACTTCTACAAGAGACAAAGGGACTGATTCCCTCCTGAAGCCCCCAGAAAGTTACAGCCCTGCTGGCCCCTTGATTCTATGATGTCTTACATCTAGACTTTAATATAAGAAATATTTTTTAACTTAACTCATTTGGAGATAATGTTTAAAAATAGCAATAACAGATGAAAGCATCTGCTCTGATTTAAATCTCTTCTGGTTCATTACACATCATTTCTGGGGGCTCCCAGCCACCCTCGGCCTCAGCTGTTTCTTCTATTGATATGGGTGACACTCATACATCACAGGATCATGCAAAGAGGAGCTACTGCATGGGAATGTGAGACAAAGTCAGTTCCCTTCTTTTGCTCCTACAGACAGTCCTCAGCCAAGAAGGGTTCCTGGCCTTCTACATTCTTCTACTCGAAACCTGGGCTTTTGTGAAAATTCATGAAATGAGGCAGAAAAGAGATTTCTGAACTTTGCCTCATTTATTAGACAGCAGGGATGGATTCTGCCCTCGTATTTCTTATTTGAGCAATCGTAGATCAGATTCGATACGATCAAGTTGGAGAGAGAATTATGCAAATAAAGTAATAGGAAATTAACATTCGATTGCACACAAGAGCACATCATTGATGCGTAGCAACCGCTGCCAGGGCATTCAAGATCCGTGAAGAGTCTCAGGGCATAACTCAGCAAGTGGACACTGGGCAGCAGAATCTGGGAACATAATTACCGAACACAGAGGCTGGAGGTAGAGAAAGGAACCATTTTGCCAGCCATCCTGCTACCGTGGCACGCTGAAACATCTCCCAGGGCCCTCTGGTCTGTCTTCAATCTTTGGAACTCATTTAGGTTTTATTGTTTTTGTCCCTGCCTCTAATTTATGGTACCCTCCTAGCAGAAGCTTAAGTGACAAGCTCAGTTCCATCTTCAGCAACCTGGCATCTAATGGCAGCTGATGGAGAAGAGCTGAAACTTTCTTACCAAAAGTTTGTTCTTTCCTGGTGGCTTCGCTGTGCTTTAATGCCTGGTGAGCAGAAACTGCAGAGAAACGCAGCCTAAGTTTGCCAAAATGACGCGTTACTCCTTGGCTCATCTCTCTGATAACTGTTTTTGTTATCCTATTAAGCAGATGCAGGCAGATTCCAAAGTCATCTGAACAGCACTTATATTCCTGTATCTTTATGGAAACACTGTTACTCTTGTTTTGTGTAAGAGGAAACGTGTATATTTTTTTTAAAAAAATCACAGACACCTCTGTAGTAAAAATGCAAGAAGACAACAGTTAAATGGCAGTGGAGGATGATAAGATAAGCTGAAAGTAGCAAATAAGAAGTAATTTGTGACATCATGGGTAAGGAACTGGGATTGCAAATAATCTGAAAGCCTCGAACTTGACCTTGAACTTGAACACACTGAAGCTCTGGCTCAGTTATCCTAAGGTGGGGCATTTCCTTCTGCTTGGATTCTGGCTGTGATTCACAGTTGTAGTGACAAGGAAAGATGTGCACTTCAAAAGCAATGAAACTCTCAGTTGATAGGGCCTAAGAAGCTATCACAGGAAGATCTGATTTTGTTATAGACAAGTTCACTCTCCAGAAAAAAAAAGACAGCAGGGAAACCCAGATGCTGCAGCTGTCCAGCAACCAGACCAGCCACATCTCCGTTGAGCTACACATCCGCAACGTCAATTAAACCATAATTAAATGTTCTGGTTCACATTAAGCAACAGAGCACATAATTTAAGCACTTTTCTACTGGGACTGGCCAGTCATGTGTCCTTCAGGGAGGGGAGAAAAACTTTGGATTGATTTTCTTTCACTGTGTAAACAAGGAAATGAAATAATCCATTCAAGAAGCAAATGGCAGAAATAACAGGCCGACTCTGCCTCAAACTGGGGGGTGTAAATGAAATTTACATTACATACGGATGCTTGAGATAACTTCTGAAAATAAAAGATTGAGCTGAATACAGCCAGCCAGCCTGGGGTGGAGGAGGCCAATACAGAGGACATGCTTTAGTCCTTCAAACTGTAGACAGTAAAGGAAAAAATACCTAACAAGTATGTTAGGAACTTGGAACGAACTCTCCTCCCTACCAATGTCCACACACATGTGCCTGCATTCTGTGTTAAGTGCCCACACGTGGGCTTTTCCTTTGGCCTCAGCGGATGAGATGTTGATATGGCCGCCCTGCCTACTCAGAGAATCATACCACCTTCTCTGCTACCTTGACATTTCAGTTTGCTCGTTCACATCTCAAAGTTCCTAACTCCCTTTCTGTGCACTCCAAAACTCAAGTACTTATTGAGAGACTTAAGGAGTGAGTTTGTGTTATTAATTTTGAAAGCACACAAAAAACCGGGAGAGTTCATTCCAAACATAAATGTCACTCCATTCTAAAGGCTTTGTCTACTCAGTCTCATAGAAACCTTCCGAAGCAGGCTCTGTCACTGGCTTTGGTGTAACATTTCCTCCTGGAAGGGAAGCCTCCAGCCATCTTCTCTGAAAATGTCGGCTCCATTTGGTCCGCCCTTCTCTTCCCCCTCAACACTAACCGGTAAAATGTTTCAGGTGCACGTGCCTGTGCTACATCTTTATTGTTTCTTTCAGACAGCACATGTAAATTCCTTGACGTGAAGAATGTGCTTTATTCATTGAGTGCTTGTCAACTCTGCTAATGAATTATGACCCTTGGCTCAAAATTATATAGCAACTTGCCGAAGCTAGTCAAGTCCATGGCAGTTCTGGGATCCAAAGCTGAGTTTCTCTGAAGCAAGGCTTGAATCTTCAATCGGTGTTGTATAAAAGCTCACAAACCAGCCAAAGCCTTTCTCTCCTTAAACACGGCCAGCTGTTCCTCCACGTGGTTGTAATATTAGGAAATGGGTTTTAAAACAATCGAGAGGCAAGATTTGGAAAGGCCAGATACCCAAGTTCTAAATTCATCTTGTCTTATCAACCTCTTTTCAAATGAATGAGAGGAGGAGAGAGACAGACAGACAGACAGATCTACCAACTTTTTCTCTCGTTTATTGTTCCCATCCTCACTACCTGCCTATGAACCACTGTATGAACAAGTCTTAAATTGCCAGATTTAAACAATCCCATCCCAACTACTTTAGACCTATCCTCAGACCTAGTCTTTTGTATTTATTCCAAGCAATTCTGAGTAAAAAGGGAAATACCAGAAGAATCACAATACCAGACTTCAAAATATACTACAAAGCAATAGTGATTAAATCTACGTGGTACTGGTATGAAAACAGACAAGAGGACCAGTGGGACAGAAGTGAGGACACTGAAACAAACCCAAACGTCCTCAGTCAACTGATCTTTGACAAAGAGGCCAAAACAATCCACGAGAGAAAAGGCAACATCTTCAACAAATGATGCTGGGGAAATTGGATATCCACAAGGAGGAGAATAAAACTAGGCCCATACCTGTCTCCACACACTAAAATCAGATCAAAATGGATCAAAGACCTGGACATCAAAACAGAAACACTGATACTACTTGAAGACAAAATATGTAAAACTTTAAAAGACATAGGCACAGGAAAGGATATTTTGAACAGATCACCAACTGCACAAGAAATCTCAGCAAGAATCAATGAACGGGACTACATTAAACTGAAAAGCTTTTGCACAGCAAAAGAAACAATCAGCAAGGCGAAGCGACAACCCACAGAATGGGAAAAGATATTGACCAATAACACTTCAGACAAAGGATTAATATCTGGAATATACAAGGAACTAAAAAACATAAAGGCCCCTAAAATAAATGATCGCATCAAGAAGTGGGCAGCTGCAATGAACAGAAACTTTACAGAAGAAGTACAAATGGCCAACACACATATGAAAAAAGTGTTTTTCATCACTGGCCATCAGAGAACTGCACTTGCAAGGTAAGCGCTTTAACAGCTGTGCCATTCCTCCAGCCACTTCCCTTTTTAAATAAAAACAAGGTTTAAGTTATTAAGTTGTCCAGGCTGGGCTCGAACTTGTGATCCATCTACCTCAGCTTCCCAAAATGTTGGGTTTTACAAGCCTGCACAACCGATCCTGAAATTAATTGTGTAATTCTTAAGATTAGTGTTTCTAAATTTAAAACAAAAATCAGAAGTTACACACACACAGGAAAAAAAAAAAAAACCTCCAGGAACTTTTAATGAGCCTTATCTAAAACATTTGCCTTCCCGTAGACTTCACCCTTGCCCCACATGGGACTGATTACGTCAGCAGGCTGGCACACTGCTTCCTGTTGTGGCTGTGGAGCTGGTGCAGGTTTAGTCTTTTCTACCCCCTCCATATTGACATGGAAAAAAAAAAAAACTGGAGAAGCTGTCCTATCACGTGTCCTCACAAACACCCTCCCGTGACCTACATTTGTGAGCACTTCCTCCCTAAATTTATCTCTCCCTGCTGCTCCACTAAAATCTAGGCATATAATTCACGGACACGAGGTTGTGGTGTAGTTTTGATGTAGAGATTTAGAGGCAGAAAGGACCTCAGAGATCGCCACCGGAGAAAGCTGCCTGCTGTAGAAGAAGAAAGCAAGAATTCTAGAAGCAGAACAAATAAAAGGTACGTGTATGACTCCAGATTCAAAGTCACTGGGCTCAAGTCCAAGTTCACCTGTGTGACCTAGACAAGTTATTAGGCGCTACAGTGAGGCTCGCGTTCCTTCTCTGTCAAACAGGGAGTCATTAAGTCAAATGAAATCACTGACATCCATTCAATAATAATTACTATTATAACAGTGAAACTTTATAGTTATTATCATTGTTATGGTTATTATTTAATAACAATAGATATAACTTACCACATCATGAGATTATTCATAGTATAAGGACCAAAGGACTAATATTATAAAATATTAAGTAAGAATACACAGAAATCATTCAGTGCATTTTATCTATTATTATTGTTAAATAGCTTTGCCAAAGCCTACAGTAAGATATTGGCAGAGCTGAGCTGAGAATTCCACCACACACCCGTGAACCTTTGCAAACATTACAGCCTGTTGCATGCTGATTTGATTTTCTATGCATCTTCTACTATTGAGCCTTGATCCAAGAAGTCACATTCTCTGCAGCTCAGACCCATCACGCCAGGCCCCACGTGAGGTCTCCGTTTACCAGGTTCTCTGCATCAAAATCCACCAAGAACATTAAGCTGTGTAAATGAAAACAAATATGATGGCTTCACCTGCCTCTTGTGAGGACATTTTACATCTTCTATGTTAACCTATTATTCAGCCAACATTTGTTTAAATATTTGTTGAGCTCCTTACAGACACGACTTCCTCATAAGCTTAGCAACCCCCCAACTACTACGTGTCTCTTCTCCCCTTACTTCTTGTTATAATACAACTTTTCCAGGGCAAGTGTTGTCCTCTCCTGTCCTGGCAGATGCCATCTTTAGAATGGTGGCCATCTTAATGGCTCATCCACGTCACCCGTTGCCATAAGCATGTTTTTCTTTATATACTTTTAAGAATAATATTTCCAAATTTAATATAAAATACAAATGAGGTATAAAAAAGTGTCCACCAGGGAATATTTAATGAGTCTTGTCAACAGAGATAGCCTTATTGCACACCTCTGACCGATTGTTCCATTGTGAGTTTTTGTTTCCTGTCTCCTAAAAAGAATAAGTAACTCCTTGTAAATATGGGGTTTGCTTATCCACAGATGTGTCCTCTGCACATAGCACACAATGCGATCCTATTACCATTCACAGATCAGACAAATATGCCCATTCCTGCCATCGGTGAGGTCAAATTCTCCTCAAGGACCATCTACAGACCTGAATGACAACAAAAAAGAGCTCCAAAAGCAGGTGCCAAGTGGAAGAGGCCAAGTGCCGAAAACTGTTGTGTGATGCCAGTGAAGTGAGATGTCCCAGTCAGGCAAATTCAGAGAGGCTGGAAGCAGACTGTGGTTGTCCGGCTCCAGATTCCAAGGGGTGTGGACTGCATGCAAATGGGCACAAAGGAGATTTGGGGGGGGGCATAAAGGAAATGCTCCAAGTTGAATTCTTGTGGTGGTCGCACAACTTCATCAAACAAATAATTTCTAAATTGTATTACTTATAAATTATTCCTCAAGGAAGCTGTTTGAAAGAAACAGACCTTTGACAAATCAGTACTTCGTTATTTGATTTCAGCTGTAAGTTTCATGAAGGAAAAACACATAATGTGAAAAACGCATGAAACAGGCCAGCAAATCCTACCCTTTGGGAGAAAGCCTAGCTTTAAGGTAGAAGCCACGGAACAGAGTTCAAGGAGGATGTGCTCATTAATCCTAACATGCCAATTTGAGCAGCTAAGAAGTGCCTGGCAGATTTGAGAGGCAAAGTTCCGGGCATGTTGGTGTCTGTGGTGGCTGACGTGTGGATCAGCAAAGTGCAGGGAGAAGACCCAGTGAGTAGCACCTATGGTCTGGACAGAATAAGCAGGAAGAGAAGAAAGTGCCCCTCTTTGGAATTGTTCCAGCCTTGACTGTCATCTTTGGACATCAGTTTCTAGTTCCTTCACCCTTCTAACACAAATTCTCACAGGCACTCTACAGCGAGTTTCCAGGTCTTCGACCTCGGACGAGTTCTTTATCCTTGACCCCTCTACCTCTCCAGCTTCATCCTCTCAGGGTGAGAAGCTCCTGGGTCCTCCAGTGCTCTACCGCGCAGTTGGCCGTTGTGGGCCTCCTGGCTGCGATCACACATGCCTGCCTAATGAATTCCCCTGCATAATTACTTTTGTATTTGGATATTGGTCAACTCAGATGTTTTATTTCTTCTTTCCTCAATTTTGGAGGTTTGTAAGTGTTCAGGAATTCATCCATTTCTTTTAGATTCTTGTAGTTATTGGAGTATAAGTTTTCAGAATAACATGTTTTAATCCTTCGGGTTTCCATGTTGTTTAAACTTCACCTTTTTCATTCCTAATTGCATTGGTTAGGTTTTCTCTTTATTTTTGTGAGTTTAGAGATTTATCGATGTTGTTTATCTCTTCAAAAACCGATTTTTCATTTATTTTTTATTGTTCTTTTAATTTCAATTTTGTTAATTCTGCTCTCCTCTTTATAATTTCTTTCCTTCTGTGCATTTTAGAGTTGTCTTGTTCTTGTTTTTCTAGAGCTCTGAATTAGAATGTTACTTGGGATTATTAGATTGTTTAGTTGGGATTGCTCAATTCTTTTTGTGTTTGCATTTATGCAAATAAATTTCCCTCTTAACGTTGCTTTCCCTGTGTCCCAGTAGTTGTGTTGTGGTATCATTTGTCTTTATGAACTTTTTTCTTTTTTCCCTAATTTAATCTATGACCCAATGTTTGTCTAGTAGAGTACTATTCAATCTCCATTTGTGTGATTTTTATCTATTTTGTATTGCAGTTGATTTCTAGTTTCATTCTTTGGTAATCTGATAGAGTCCATGGGATGATTTCAATTTTTCTGTATTTGTCTAAGCTCATTTTTTTGGCTTAGAATGTTACCTATTTTGAAGAATTTCCATGAACAGCGGAGGAGAACATGTATTCAATTATTGCTGGATTAAAAACTCTGTGTATGTCCCACAGATACATTTCTTCCATGGTATTGTTCAGCTCTGCTGTGGCTTTGTTGATTTTTTGTTTAGTTGACCTATTTTCCTGGGAGACAGAAGTATTAAAGTCTCTCACTATAACTGAGTTAGATTCTATCTTTTTTTAGGTCTAATATCTTTTGGTTAATATAGTTGTATGCACCATTGTCTGTGGCTTAAGTGAGTTTAGTTATTTACGATTCTTAGTTCTTTCTGTTGGGTTGGCTCCTTTACAATAATGAAGTAGGCTTCTTTGTCTCTTTTGACTAGTTTTTAATTTCACTTTTTAGTGAGGATTGTTCCTACCTCTCCTTATTTTCATCACCCTATTGAGTGGAATATGGGGTTCCATTCTTTTACCCTCAGGCTATGCTTATCTCTGTGGGTAAGGTGAGTCTCTTGCAAGCAACATGAGGTTAGATTATGTTTTTTTAACCCAGTTAGCCAATCTATATCTTTTGATTGGAGAGGTGAGACTGTTGATATTAAGAGTTATAACTGAGTCCTGCCATTTTCCTGCCCTACAAATTTTGATTTCTATTTACTTGCTTTTTAGTTGTTCTCTCTGTTAGATGTAAACTTGTCACTCTTTTCTTTCCTACATTTGTTCTCTGTATATCTATCTAGAAGACTCTGAAGAAATTTTGTAGTGCTGGTTTAATTTTCTTTGTCATGAAAAGTTTTGCCAAGTTTTCTTTGTCATGGAAAATGTTTATTTTATTGTCAGTTTTAAATAATAGTTTTGCTGGGTATAGGAGAGGACTCTTGGTTGACTTTGGTTTTCTTTTTTTTTTTTTTTTGGGGGGGGGGGGGGATAGGCTTTGAAGACTTCATTCCAAGATTTTCTGGCCTTTGGAGCTTGCGTTGACATGCCTACTGTTATCCTGGTAGATCTGACTTGGTATAGTACTTTCAGTTTTTCTCCTACAGGTTCCAGGATGCTTTTTTGCACTGGATGTCTATAACTTTTATTATGATGTGTCTTGGGGATATAGTTGTTGTACAATATATGCCTCCATCACTTACGTGTCTGCTATTCCATATATGGGATGTTTTCGCTTAGGACTTTAGTGAATAAGTTTCTTAATCCTTCAGTTAGGATTTTTATTTTTTCTTGTATTCCTATAATTCTGATATTAAATTCCTCTGTCCTGTGTGATTTGTTACCACCCATTTCCTTATTGATGTAGTGATCTTTGAACGTTGCTAAGAGTTTGACCCATGACGTCTGCCCTGTCCTCAAAATCAGATGTTCTGTCCTCATTTTTGGTCATTCTGTTCCCCAAAGCTTCCAGTGAAGTTTTCATCTCCTGATGCTCTTCCTTTATCTTTTCATACTTTTTAATTCTTTAGTGAGTTTGTCATCCCTTTCTTATGTTGACCTCTCTAGTTCTGCTAGGCTTGCAAAAGTTTTCACCTTAAACTTTTTAATTTTATCTTTTTAAAACTTGTTAAGTATCTTGAGCAGGTTGCTGTTTGAGTCTGTCTTGTATTCTTCTAGAAGAAGATTATTTTTTCAAAGTTTGGGAAGTTTGATTCTTCTTTGAGTCCTGTTTGAGCCTCCCTGGGTAGTCTGGGGCTTTCTGAGATGTCTCACATCCGTGTTTCCTCTTCTTGTCAATGGGTGCTTCTCTGGCTTGCATTGGGAGTTCTTTAGGCAATCTGTGCATTGGATGGGGGTACCCCAGTTTATGTAGTTCCTGGCTTGTACGTTATCCTTTGGCTGTTCAAGGTACTGTCTGGGACACTGAGAAATTCAGCATTAATGCTCACATTCTTCCCAAATCCAAGCCAGTGCGCTGCCGCCTGGTCTGCCTTGGAAAGGTTGGAGCGCTGTGGCAGAGGCTGCCAGTCCTTGGATCCAGTTGGCACACTGTTTTCGGTTTCTCTTTCCTTCTTCTTCTTTTTTCTGGCCTCGATGGCTGCCCTTTCTGTGTGTCTTTGTCCCTGTTCTACTTACTTTCCCTGCCTCTGTCGGTCACTCTGAGTCAGTACCCACAGGCACTGGTGATATGTATGAGCGGTAGGGGCTACAGCCTGTCCGTTTTTCCGCCTCCTCTGTGCCAAGAGCCTCGTGAGCTAAAGGCTGGAACTGCTCTTATGTCACCTGGCCTCAGTCCTTTTCCTGTGCTTACACTGAGGCTCCTCTACTTGGAACGTGGGGCACTTACTCTCCTGCCTGGTGTCACCAGGCCTCAACCGATTGCCTGCTTTCAAAGATCTCACAAACGCTTGACAAGAGAAGGGACTCCTTACTCCAGTCACCTCTGATCTGAGCCAGTGCTCATGCGCAGTAGGACACAGGCACGACAAGCACTGCAGGCAGCTCTCTTTCTTTTCTCATCCGCGGTGTGTGTGGGAGCCCTGAATCTGCCCGGCCTCTGCTCCTCTGCTTTAAGGGGTGCCTGTTAGTGCTGCTGCAGCTTGCTAATCTCCACGGCACCCTCCGACCTTCCGTGGGGATGTGGAGCACCCGCTTCTCTAGCCCATTCCAGCCTGCAGGCCACAGTATGGGGGCATGATGCAGACAGCAGGTGGCTCCATTTCCCCTCCTCTTTTTCCCTATGGCACACCTGCTTGCACCGATGTGGCTTGATTGTCACCACAGCACCCTCGGGCCTTCTGCAGGAATGAGGGGGAATCCACTTCCCAGCCCTGACACAGCCCCAGGCCATAGTATGTGGCACAAGAACCGGTGCGGGCAGCTCTTTTCCCCCCTTTTCTCTTATTGGATGGTGAGGCTGTTAGTGCTGCAATGATTTGCGTGTCTCTGCAGCACCCACAGGCCTACTATGAGAATGAGGAAGAACTGTTTCTCAGGCCTCCTCTGTTTCCCCAGCAAAGGATCTGTAGGCACAAGAGAGGGTGGAGATGGCCTGCTGGGCACAGCCCTGATAGCTCACCTTTGGCTTTACCTATTATCCTTTGATTTTATTACAGTCCCAGCATGTGCTTCCCTCTACTTACCTACCTCCCTGGTTGATTTCATTGGGAGCAGCCTTCCTGGAGCTCCTACTCCAACGTCATCTTGACATGCAGTCCACTTTTAATAGCTGGCTCATTGAGAGGTTAATGATAGTTGAACATCTCCATCCCCACGAACCTTTAGACTCTTGGGCCAAGTTTTGCTCAGCTCTGTGATTTGAACAAAATAGACTCCACCAACACTTAAAAAAGAAAAAAAAAATAGTTTAGCTGTAATAAAGTCTGGAAACCTACTTTCAATGAAAATGTTTTAAACCTCTATTGTAAAAACATGTACACACACTCACGTACACTCAGGGACAGACATACACAGAGCTGGGCGAAACATCTTGCTCTCTCATTGTGAATTACCTCTGTGACTCTTCTGTGTTCTTCTAAAACACAACCAGTACGTCATTAACACCACAAGGTTCTCTCGTGGACATTTGACATTATTGGAGACACAAGCGTCTCTACAGCCATGAACACTTGCTTTATCCATGCATTCTTAAAGAGCAGTGGAGGCATCAAGGACACCTTGGAAGTCAAATTCTTTGCTAGTGTGGTCTTCCCCCGTCAGCCTTTTCCCCCTTTATCTCCAGTATCTCTCCTTCTGCCCACTACATAGGAAAGAGAAATTGTAGGTCCTGGTCCTCCCCCAAAACAGGCCCAGGGAGCACATGGGTATGGTGAAACCCCCAAAGGCTCCTGGAGCTCCCATTTTCTCTCCTGCAATGACTGCCCCACTCGGAGAGGTAAACCAATTAAGGAATGGGGCTTGTAGACACAGATCCCAGTTACATCCAAATTCTGTGTATAAAAGAGTTCTTCAGCGCCAGGCCTGGGGCCAGTTTCAGTCTGCGGCCTGCTAGGAGCTAGGCCATACAACAGGAGGAAAATGGTGGACCAGCGTGCAAAGCTTCCTATCTGCTTTATTTTGTTTTGCTTTGCTTTGCTTTTTTTTTCAGCTTCCTTAGTTTTTGAGATTTTTTTAATTTTTATTTGAATATGAATATAGCTACAGATTTATTAATGTGTTCATTTCTTGCAACCTGGAGAATTTGTGGCCACACACGTAATACTTCCTCTGCTTTTTCCCTCCCCTCACTCTCCTTCTCTCAGCGTCCCTCCTCCTTCCTAGCATCCCATCTCCCCGATTTCTGTCCTCTCTTACATTAAGATCTCTTTGCACACGTATTTGCGATACTCTCACGTGACAGACAGATAGAGACACTTAATCTTTGGTGTCTGGCCTATTTCACAGAACAGTGTTGACTCAAAGTGACGATTTTCGTGCAAATGCTTCGTATCTGTCTTTCTTCGTGGCTGCATAATGTTTCACTGTGTATATATGCCACAATGTCTCTGTTCAAGCCCCTCCCCATCCTTCTCATAACTGGCTAAGCTCCGCCTCTGGTGAGATCAGCACGGGCATCAGGTTCTCATAGGAAGGCAAATCCTGCTTTGAACTGCATAAATGAGTGCACTAGACTGAGTGCTCCTTATGAGAATCTAATGTCTGCTGGCCTGGGGTGGAACTGAGTCGGTGATGCCCTCCTAGCCCACCCAGGCTGTGGAAAAAATTGTCTTTCTTGAACCCAGTCCTGGTGCCCAGAAGGTGGTGGACTGCTGGTGTACAGCTGGTGTACAGCACACATACCACCTTGCGTCTGTGTTCATGCCTGTGTGTGGGGAGTGTGCATGTACACTTGTACAGATACTTCACCCACATGTGCACCTGCACACACATCATAGCCCCCTTTTTAAAAATGTGGAAAATGAATTTTCTTAAAAGTCAAATTCATATTAGATGAAACTTTTAATCAAAGTCTTATGGAAGGTTTACAATTCTCTCAAGATGAAACACAAAACCCTTAGCACCCTCAGAAAAGCCCTATGTAATTTTCATGCCCCCCTCCATTGTACCAACCTCCTTTTCTACTAGTTTCTGAACGCAAGCATCCCCATAGCCACGTTGAACTCCTTGCTGCTCCTCTAACACAACATGCCCTTTGCTACCTGAGGGCCTTTGCACTTACTGTTTACTTTGCATGGCAACAGCTCCTCCAGGAGCTTTGTGGGATCGATTCCTCAGCTCTCTACCAAATCACACGCATCACACAAGTTATCCCGACTACACTTGCTTACTTCCTTTAGTTTTTATTCTTGGTATTTCTGTCTGTTACATAATTTCTACATCATGTAATGTCTGTATCCATTCCATTCTAACGATTGCCTAAGACAACAGGAATTTTGTTTTACTTACATTAGATATCCAGGGACTAGAATCACTGTGTCAGGGAAGCACTCAGGCATGTATTGAATAAGCAAGGCCTAATTTGGTCCACTGGACAATACCACAGCCAGGAACAAAGCCCGGGCCTGGCAGGTATCACCTTGGGAACGGCAACTGGTGCACCCTGCCCCCTCTGCCAAAAGGAAAAGCCGTGTCCTGCCTGGGTGGCTGAGCCCAGACCTTTGTCCTGCACATGAATTCACAAGAAGCATTTAAGTCCAGGGGAAGAGCTTAGAGCACCAGCCACTCTGGCAAAGGTCTCTTTCATGAGGGGAGGTTCTAGGTGCCAGGTCTTCACCCAGCAGGGGCGTGAGGTTCTCAGACCTCCAGGCTACAGTGTAGGCCAAGTGCACAGGAGCAGGCAGGTGACTGTGCCTTCATAGCAAGGAGCGCCTACCTGGGTTTTTCTCTTGATCTCTCCCTGGACCCCCCCAGGTTTGCGGTCAGGAAGAGAGAGAGCAGTACTTGGATCAACAAGGGCGAAGTGAGGAAGGCAATGGACACCCTGAGAAGGACGCGTGACGGTGTCTTGTCACTAGAGGAGGAGCTGCAGCCGTGGGGGTGCGGGCACGAAGCAGGACTGGGCAAGGAGAAGACGCCTGGGAAGAAGAACCTGAGAGCCTGGTGCAAGAGTGGACGGAAGGCACGGGGCTGAGTCTCAGGAGAATAATTGTATCACAGGATCAGGCGGTCCTGACAGGAAAGGACGCATGAGGCCACCTGCTGAGCACCCTGAGCGTGCCCGCCATGGCTGCAACACCTGCCAGCGTGGCCTTGTCCACAGGCCCCTGCACTGTCTCCTGTCAAAGTTAGCCAGAGAAGGCTCTGAGGACCCGGAGAGGGACAGGCCTCTCTCTCCAAGAGCGACCCCTATCCCTTACCGTAGAGCACCCTCCTGTACCCTGGATTTACTCCCGTCCCTCACACCGCTTCCCGGGTCCTTCCAGTGTACCGGGAAAGGTGACAAGGTAAGGCAAGACGTCAACACCCATGGGGACAGTCCTGCTGTCCTTCAGGGAGAGAAAAGGCGAGAGGAGACCGGGCACCGGCTTACCCACCTCCCTTCCTGTGGCTGTGCAGTCAGAAGAAAAGTGAATAAAAAGAAAATAATGTATTTTTTAAAAAGCACACACCGTTGTGAGATCTCCCACTGCGAAGGCCAACAGCATCCTCCTCGTAACGCAGCTGGATGCCACACTGCCACACTGGGGCGGAGGAAGCCGGGCACCTGCCTATGGGCTCCGCCTCCTGCACCCCATGTCCGCGCTCCCACCTGCTCTGATATCCGCCTCTTGCTGCTGCTGCTGCTGCTGCTGCTGCTGCTGCTGCTGCTGCTGCTGCTGCTGCTGCCGGAACCAGCCAGGAGCTGTTCCCTTCTAGGTGTGTGCCCTTGGGCTGAACACCACATGGGCAGCCTGAGGAGAAAAGATCCTTTTTGAAACGATTCCATATTCTACTTCTTCTACATCATTCTTTGGGCATCAGGCTCATCCAAACGCATACGTCTTCCGCAGCTGGAAGGGAAGATGGATGACACAGCTTGCTTTTTTTCTCCCCTCATCTTGATGCAGTTCTCCGACCACTTATGCGCACATACTCCTGTTCCGGGTCTTATTTTTTTTTTCTGTTTTGCAGCTCTGCTTCTACAGAAGATGCCTAGCATAATACAGATGTTCCCTGTGTATACAGGTTGCATAGCGATTGTAGCAGGAAAAAAAAAAATCTTATGAGCTTAGCGTGGCGGGATCTGTATAAAGTAACCGTAAGATAAATGAAAAGTGAAAGTGTGAATGCTTTATTTTATGTCATCAGCGATAAACCCAGGCTCAGGCGGGGTTCAGAGAATTCAGCCAACATCCTTCAACAAAGTTGCTCACTTTTTTGTGCTTTTCTTTGTCCGCTTTTTTTTTCCAAATGAGAATATCGCCACCTGGTGGGAGATGTCTTTACTGAGTTTTCTGAAATAATCCGGAGGCAGAATTTAAACCTAACCCTGATCCCCGAGGTCGGCTGCAAGAAAGAGACCGACCAGTAGATAACAGAAGGAGCTCAGATTTCAAATTACTTGCTGACCTTTTAAAGTTCCTCATATGTGGCTTGTTCCCAGGAGACAGAATCTCTTATAAACGCTTGTTCTCCTGCAATTCTTGTCTCTCTGGCCTTTGGTCTTCCAGGAACACCAGTTTCCTTGCTGCTACTTACTCAGATGGCCACCATTATGTAACATCTACCGCGGCACCCACTTCTCCAAGGGATCACTGCAGCCCCCCGCCCGCCACCTGACCCCTCCCACCTCTGTCTCCTCACCACACTGCCCAGGCTGCAAGTCCACAAAACAGTCACTCCAGCTGCTGGAACTTTCTCTTGGCTAAGCTATTCCTGTTCCTGGAATTCTTCCATCTGGATGTCAACGTTGCACTCCAGGGATCATGAAGACGCCCCCCTGTGACCTGGACATGGGGGCGGGCACATGTGCTGTAAAAACAAATCAGATGTCATTGTTTCGGGACCAGGAGTTTTTGTGTGAAAATCTAGATTCTCCCCAATTTCTGCAAAGTCTCAAACAGGTATTTTTTTTTTACATTTGAGAAATAGCGTTATATGTATGACTCTATTAGAAGTGGGGAAGTAAACAGCCTTTCCAGGGCATATACTCAACAACAAATGGAAGAAATCCCATTTCCTGAGGGCCTTAGGCCTGGAGTATGCAAGCATGAGTTCTGTGGTATTCCTCTGTGCGACCTTCGGCTCTGCGTGGGCCCTGGAGCCTGCCCTCTCGGAGGAGCTCTACAACCGCGGCAGCTTTCCCCTCCGCAGCCTGATCCCTCCCCAACATCCCTTTAGCTGAGAGAGCTGTCTTGAAGGGTCACAGAAGAACCCTTCTGGCTCTGTAGGACTCGCATGAGATCATAGAAACTCTGCTGCTGTAGCACAAATGCAACTTCAGTGGCACACAAACAGACGGATATGAATTTGCAACAATAAGACTTTATTGACAAACACAGACGATACACTGCCAATCCCGATAGTAGAATACCTGCCCATCATCCTCTGATCCTGCTGTGACATCACTTCCTCTTAGGACCCTGAACGTGGTATATTCTCAGAGCACCTGGGATAACTCTAGCCAGCATTATCATTAACTATTACCACCAGATCTTTCTTCCCTCCTAGAATTCAAGGATAAGACCCCTGCATCCGGAGTCCTGCCTCAAAGGACAACAGGTGAGCGTTGTGACAAGGTTCAGACTAGCACTGGCAGCAGGGAGACTGAAACCTGCCGCTCTCTGACCCATGCCTGATGTGAGCAGGAAGTTCTGCTGTGCAGGGTCCCCTTCTTGTTGTCACCCTACTAAATAATGCAACCAAGGATCTAGATGACTGTGCTGCCTCCAGCCCCGCCTTTCGGTAGGACCCAGGACACAACCTGACAGGCAACACAGTAGCCCTGATGGCAACTGAAACAGATTCCTCCACCAACCCAGCTAGACGGGGCCCAGAGAAACAACCATAAGTGGGAGGAAACTGAGACGCACTGTCTTCTCTATCTGAACGTGTGTCAGGGGATTCACATGTATTTCACAATCCAACATGAAGAAGGTGTGTTAGAACCTGCTTGCATCCCAGCCCCAGGCTTATTCCTTGGCCATGTCAACAAAAAGCAGAGTGTGGGGACCAGGAACATCTCTGTCCCATTGCAGAAAGGTCAAGTTTTCCACTTCAGGAGCTAGGCTGCACACAAGACACAAGCCATGTCCCTGCACCTACTGCCTCCACTATGGACGACCTCAGGCGCCTTCTTACTGACTTCCACAACACTGTCTTTCTTCCCTAACGTCTCCTCTCCACAAAGCAGAGATCCTTTTAGAATCAGACTACCTTGTTTTGTTTTTTTCTTAACCCCCTCCAGAATCTTCCTCTCAAACATGGAAAATTAAGTCACAGAACCTTCAAGGCTTTACAGCAGCTGGCACCTGACTTTCTTCCACTGACCACTCCTACGCCTCCCCATGGCATTCTAGCCCCTGGGCCTTTGCTCTGTCTGTTCCTTATACTTAAAAGGCCTGGCCACTGAAAAGTTTTCACAGCTCCTTTCTTTCTGTACCTGAGTTAGGTATTCTTCTTCTGTCCCATTTTTTTGTTTTGTTTCATGCACCGTCTATTTAAAATAGTCTCTCCTTCTTATCTTTACCTACTCTGTCCACCCTGCTTTACTTACTCTTCAGGAATAATCATACTGTTTTAGTTAATTTTTCATCGCTGTGACACAATATCTAACATCAGCAACTTAGGGGGGAAGATTTACTGTAGCTTGCAGTTTCAGAAGGTCACAGTTCCATTCACAGGTGTGGGCGGCTGGAAAATGGTGGAAGCACATGGCAGGGCTGGAGTGGGAGCAGGGCCAGAGCCAGAGCAGCAGAGATACTCACAACATGGTGGTACCAAGAGGAAACTGGAAAGGAAGGCTGGAACTAGCACATGCCCCTCCAGGTCAAGCACCACCCCTCCAGCCAGGCCCCACCTCTCAACCTGACACTGTATCCATAGGAACATAAGGCTTTTGGGGGAAACTCCAGATCCAACACCTGGCATCATATTAAGCACATGCTTGCTTAAAAGGCGCCAGCTTCCTGCCCTAGAATATATCTCTTACAGAACAAAGGCTTGGTTTTTCCCACCATTGTTTCCCTAGAGAAGGAGCTGGCGCAGAAAAGGCTCCCAATAAAATAAAAATAAATCTAGCTAGTGCATCCATCCATCATCCATCCATATTCCCATCCATCCATCCGTCTCTCTTCCAGGGCTTTAAATTTTCTTAACAGGATATTCATGGAGATACTGGGTTCCACATCACTGCAGACATGCAAATTCTATGTGAATTGCCCGAGGCAAAATTGCATAGGGAAGATTATGATATTTGGCACCCTAACACACTGAGAAGAGGTTTTAGGTACTGAGATCCAGCTGCATGACTAACCTCAGAGGGGCTAAGACCTTACAGAAAATCTAAGGTTAATTTGCCTGGTTAAATTTTTCCAAACAGAAAATGTAAATGCTATTTGCTACCCACTCCCTAGGAACTGTTGGAAGTGCACAGTGTTCAGGAGTGACACGTGCAGACATAGTCCCCGCTCCCAGGAAGGGTCAGGTCAAAGGAGAATAACAGACAGTGAACAGTCAACGGAAGATGGGGTTCACTGAACAGGAAGTACAGGAGGTCACGGCAAGGAACCCAAAGTCAGCACTGAGATTCAAGAAAGTAAGTTTCTTAAAAACTAGCATAGACTTGGCCAGATGATGGTAAAAATCAAATGAATTAAGATGCACTGGCCTGGAGATGCCTGCAGGAATTGCAGGAGAGTGTGGGTCATGCCTGGAACCGCCCAGATTGGCAGCCAAGGCTCAAACTCTTTAAAACAAACTCTCTTGGCTCCGAGAGACAGAAACAATCATTTATCCATAAGCCAAAGCTTAACAACATTCAAGACATCACACCGGGCTGCAAGAGCAGTGCCTGCGGACACACATCATTAGTGCTCAGTGCTACTGATCAAGCTGCCCCAGTGAAAGCTAATGAGATCGTGAAAATATCACAGGGAGACCCAGACTCTGAGCGCCTGGAGCAGTCACATTATTATGCATTGTTCAGAGCCTCAAAGTAACACAGCCGAGGCCACTCTTTGCCTTTCCGTGTGAGTGCAAGGCTTTTTATATGTATAAAGTCTCTACAGCCCCAGATGTGAAGAGCTTACCATGTGCCTAATGGACTCACAGCCTATAAAAGGGCTTGGCCACAAGGGGATTCCATTCCATAGGGCCCAAGTGGTGAGGACCCCGTGCAAGAGAAGAGGGTCATCGGAACTTGCAGTCCTCCCTCGGGTGCTCAGTCTGGGAACAGTCGAAGGTGTTGTTGACCAGTCCAAGGATACTGGAAAGTTAAAATTCTCTGTTCCTCAGGTTTCAAGTTAATGACATGTGCATAAAGGTATTAATTCCCCCACTGAGTTGTAGTTTAAAAATAAAAGAGCAATGTCTTGTGCATGTATGCAATCTAATGTGGGTTCTTCCGCCAATTTCTTCTTTTCTGTATTCCTTGCCCTCTTCCTCTGCTTCTGACTGTGTTCCTAAAGCATTGCCTATTTGGGCTATCTTGAAAATATGTTTAATAAATATGTTTAAAATATGTTTAATATATTCCATCTTAGACAGGAATGAAGCCCTGCTCTGTAACTAGTGGCATACAGGGCAATGACCTAAGTGTGGAGCCACAGATTCAAGGCTTGCTAACAGTTTCAGGTCATCAAAGCACCCAGCCAGGTAGAGGGCTGTCATAGAGCTGAGCCTTTATGACCACACAGTCCTTACTGAAATAGCAGATCATTCTCTTGGTGTTCATTTTTGTAAAGTAACCACATCTCCTATTATCATCTTTTTGGGGGACCAAACTCTGCTTTCAGAGTCCTTATCTCCTCCCATCCTTTTCAAACCCAGAGGATGTGCATGAATATTTCCTTGTTTCACAAATGAAAAAAATGACTTTCAAGGAGTTGAGCCCAGGGAAGTGATTTGATGGTGGTAATATAGATTTGGGATCCGATCCTTGATGTCTCTAAGTCAGTATCAGGAATGGGGTTTTTTGAAATTTGGGGATCAACTATATAGTCAGATCCTAAGATGGCCACTAGCATCATTGGCCCTCTGGAGGACACAGAGAAACCTAGGAAGTCAGAAGTGGCTCTTCTTTTCAGTGGGAATAGGGATTTCATGCAAGGACATGCCTAGTGTTGAAAATCAGTACACACAGGGTGCTTACAGTTGTGATGTCCCATCACATAGCTGTGGCTCACCAGTGGCTGTTCCCAGGCTCATGCAATTTCTGCCCTGACCAATGCTGCCTGGTAACACAGTTAGCATTCCATCCTCATCGGCTGTCCAGGGTTGCAGAAGCAACTCAGCATTCAGCATGTCCCTTACAGGAGAAAGGAATCTGTTAAGATTTTGTTCATAAAATGTTCCTTATTGCTCCAAAGCATTTTCCCAGTACACAAGGAGTTATTCCTTCTCTGAGCAGCAGCAGAGGAAATTCCATGAAGAATAATTCACAAGACCCTTAGCTCCATCCTAATAATCACAAGTACCCTCACTATAACTCATCTGGTTAGTAAATGCAAAAGGTTTACTGGTAACATTTACTAGAGTATGAGTCAGTCAAATATAGTGTTTTAGTTTGGATTCTTACAAAAGGCAGAATTTACAAAAATTTTAAAAAGGGATATATTTGGAAGGCTTACAAGTTTGAGGACAGAGGTAGTCCAAGATGGTGGCCCACACATGCAAAAGCTGGAGGGTCTAATGGCTGCTCAGCTGTGAGATAGAACAGCCATCCAGGACTACAGGACTCCTTACAGTCCTGAGAAAGCTCCGCTTTACGCAAAAGACTAGCTAGGTTGAGAAAAAGCAAGGTTGGACCTGTAGCAAGAGCGGATTTGAGGAATCTGGGCTTTTGTAGCATCTCCATACTTTTTGTATATGTAGTTCATTTGTTGAATATATTTGAAACTCTAAAATACCATATTTTTAAAAGCAAGAGTCCTATCCACTGCTCAACACATCATCATCATCCGATGACAGGTCACTTAAGCACAGGAGAGTCCACAAACATTTTTCCCAGAAGCCCTATCTCCCAGTTGCACACTGTTCACTCAACAGGGAAAAGAAGATTTGGCAATCCCCGAGTTAATTTGCTCCATGGAAGCAAAGCAGCTTTGATAGGATGATTCCTGCCCAGGGTGGGAGGCAGTGTGTGCACTCTTTCCAGTGCCCCCTTTGGAATTTTTGCACCAGGCAGGGAGCCACTGGGTTGGAAATGGGCACACGTGATGGCTGAGAAAAGAGAGTCTTAAATCTGCCTCTTGAAGGAGAAAGACACTTATCGAGATTCAGAATAAGTTGATAATAGAAACCATCTTCCCCTTCCCTACTGGCAAACTTGCATAAGGATGCGTTCTTCTCCCAGCAAGACGTATCACTGTGCTTGTCTCAAATTCACTGGGTGTGTTTTTCCCCTTTTGAGAGAAAAAAATACAACTCTTTGTGAAGAGTATTTACATTAAAAGTATACTTGGCACGTTTGTAACATACTACAGAATCTTCAGTGCACTCTGATGTGGCGTGGTATAATATTCTAATGGATAAATACACATTTTTCTAATAACCAATTGCTTTTCTCAACAGATGGATCTGTAAGGGAGGTATAATAGGGCAGGGGAAAAAAATCCCTTGTAACAAAATGAAGCAAGTCTGAAGTTCTGACAGCTTCTTCCAATGAAAGAAGGTTAAATGGGTCTTTGAATGAACCAAACTCCGCTGTTACCTGCTTGTTGTGCTTGGAGAATGAGTTTTACAAATAGTTGCATAGAACAAAATCATTAGAAAGGGAAGGCTGAGATATCACAGTAGCGATCGAGGGAAGCGCGCTGAGTTTAATCAAATTCAGGTGAGCTCTTTTACAAAGGAGGGGGACTCCATCATTCAAGGAAGCAGCTTGTAGGAGCCCAGTACTCTGCACCCTGAAGGAGGAGGACCCGTGTGCAATGCGCAGTAGGCTCTCACAGCCAAATTAGAAACAGCATCTACTAAGTGCCAACCATGTGCCGAACATCGCAGGCTTCACGTACACTAACTCCTATAATCATCATAAGGGTATGACCTTCCATAGAAAGTGCCTGCTGCTGCATCCTGGCCTCTCGAATCACTGCTCAGTCAAGACATCAACCTAACAATAAATTCATAAAATTGATACCCGGAGAAATGATGATACTGGCTTAAAGTCATATCAGTGTTCAAACAATACCTGCTGAGCGCTGGAGTCTTTATAGTGCCTACTTCCTTTGTTAAACGTACGTACGTGTGTGTGTGTGTGTGTGTGTGTGTGTGTGTGTGTGTGTGTGTGTGTGTCCCTCTATGCATAGAAGAAAGGCTGAGGGATGGGAAATGGGCTCTGAAGAAAAGGAGACTGATTTCTTTGTGAGAGAAGGAGGTAGCTTAAGCTGAAAAATGATTTTCACAGATCATAAAATTTTTTCCTTTCATGGTTCCCTTCCTCTAAGAAAAGGAATTAAAATTATATTCTGTGACTTAATTAGCATAAAAGTAAATATAATTGAATCGGACGTTTTCTCTGATTTTAAAAGAAAGTAAAACATTTCCACCGACATCTAAAAGTATCTTGAGTCCAGGCATCACATTTCCACCAACATCTAAAAGTATCTTGAGTCCAGGCATCACACGTGCTGTGCCTCATGGAGAAGGATGCCCTCACAGAGCCTGTGAGAACATCACCCACGGGCAACGTGGTGGTGACTTAGTGACACCTGCTTCAAAATCAAACAATAAAAGAAATTTTTAATGGCTTGAGGTAGTCTTTAGTATGAAGGCTCTAGGGCCCCGGGCTCAATCCCTAGTAAGAGAAAAAAAAATCTTCATTCAAATAGGAGCACCACCCCTCCCAGAGATTATTTCATAAGATGGGTATATTAGTATAATAATAATTCTATGTGTCTGCCAGGTCTTGATGGGCACAACATTAACCAAACACCATCAGAGTAATTACCTCTCAGTTCAGTTAAGTGTAGCATTAGCAAACATGTCTGCCATACTACCACCTTCAGGCTGCCTATATATTTATAAATCATTTATTTCCTGAGACAAGGCACTGAGTTCTGGGTCTTAGGTCAATAATAATAGGTGTGTCATTTGCACTGTTTGCTGGGCTAAATCTTATTTACTGGCTAGCTTTGACGATTAGAATTTCTCTCTCTGTAGAAATCTTGCTACGTGCACCATGAGAGGCTGACTCTGCCCTTGGTGCTGGGGAGGCCTGCAGATCTGAAACTCAGCTCCTTGCTGCCCCTCCTACTGAGCCATGGGCTTTGTTGGACCCTTTCAGGTTGTGTACTACCTCAGTTATAAAAGTACGCCGTCAGCGTTTGGCACCAGCTAACACTGGGTGTGGCTAAGCAGAACATCGTGGCATCTCTGGGGTATAATCAGGTTGGCCAACTGTCCCAGAGGGTCCATGAGTGACAGGATTTCCAGGGTGTGAAATTTCCATATTAACAAGAAAGTCCTTGGCTAATCGGAGTGAATGGTCCCAATGAGGACAATGTTCTTGCAGCATTGGCTTAGAACCTTTTTAAAAATAATGTCATTTTATGGAAAAAAAATTGACACTTACGAAGTAGTAAACTTTGTATACCAGAAACGATCTTAAACACTATGAAAATTCTTAAAGAAAGGGATTGTAATGGATACAGGGAAGTTGAACTTTTAAAAAATTAGATTTCTTTTTTTTTGAGGTAAATAACTTCATCAGGACAATCCCCCCACCACCACCACCCACTGAGCACATAACCAATGTGGACACGGGAGGTTGGTACTTTTCCTTCCCCACAACAGAGAGAAGTCCTGCTGAGGATGGCTTCAAGTGATCAAGGAAGCTTAGAAAAGGACATTATCTCTCTGCATTCTCCTCCTCACCCCGGATGTTTCTTGCTACCAAAGACCCTTCTACACTTCCCTTCAGGGAGACAGTGAGTTGAGGAAAATAGACCACCCTATCACCCGAGAGCTAGCTTTGAATAAATTATTTTTCCTTTATTTATTATAATCAATGGGTTCCTTAGATTTGGTTAGCAGCAAACAAATAAACCTAAGCATAGGGTCCTAAGCACCTGGGAACAGGATGACTGCTGCTGTCATTTTCCATATTAAACCACAGAGGTACAAACTGTGTAACTGACCCAAGGATGTACATTTACCAGAAGTGCAGTATAGACTCTACCTTGGCCGTCTGGCTCAGGAAAGGCCTCACTCCCTCAGAGCCTCACGCAGGTCCCTCTGAAGATGTGGATCCCCGTATGCTAAGGCCCAGGAGCTACTTGGGAAATAGATGATCCACCACCCCTATAATTCCCTGAAGTGCATGGCGATTTTCATTTTAGGATTGAGAGAAACAGGAGTTTGCAGGAAGGGCTTTTTATTCACACGTAATTTCAATGACTCTCGACTAGGATTCCCTGATCTTGCCCCCAGGACATTTGGTAATGAGACATTTTGGTTGTAACAACTGAGGGGAAGATCACAACTGGCAGTCCTAATGAGTAAAGATCACAGATGAGGCCCAGAACAGACTATGACCCAACCCAAACTATATATAATGCCTAAACAGAGAAAATCTACTCTTTTTTTTAATGGTACTGGGAATTCACCCAAGGTCTTTACTCTGAGCTACACTCCCAGTTTTTTTCTTTTTTTTTTTTTCTTTTTTTATATATTTATTTTTGAGACAGAAGATAAGTTACTAAGTGGTCCAGGATGAGTTTGACATTATAACCCTCCTGCCTCTGCCTCTCAGAGTGCTGGAATTACAAACACGAGCCACTAGGCCTGGCTTCCTCTGCCTTATTTGGGTCCTCAGAGTATCTTATGAGGTAGGAATTAAGATCCCTAAAGCAGGAGAAAAAACTTCAGAGGCTGAGGGCCCCGTTCACAATCAAGGAACCTGAGGGGCAAAGCAGGTACTGGAATCTGTATGTGCATCTGCCACCAGAACCCACACTCAGCAGCTCAGTTGCATGTCACCTCTTATCTATGAGGAGAAATCATCAGTTTCTGCCTCCTCTGACTTGCAGCCTCCTGAACAGGTACTGGCATTTGCCACTTAATATTTGTGCGTTAACAACTTGATATTCAGCCAGAGGTAGATTGTTAAATTACATTTTTACAAATATCCTTTCTCTTTCCCAGCCTTACCACCTGTCTAACCATGTGTCCGGATTGGTTCTAGACTTAATTCCCCGAAAGAATTGTTAGGGTTACTTTGGGTATTTTTTTAAGGTTTTGTGACACAGGACAAAAATTCGGCTTACGATGTGATCTAGGACCCACACAGCAACATGTGCACACACACCTAAAATAAAACTGTGTCGAACATATCATTAGTAAATGTGAGTCACTCTGATATTTTCTATCTTCTTTCATTTATTAAAATGCAGATTGTAACATGTTAATTGTCTCTCACAGTTTAAAGTCAGTTCATATTTTATAATATTGGTTTTATGTGAAACGCTAAGAAAGACTAAACTGTAGGACAAGTTAGCAGGTAGATGGTTTTCCAGAGTCAAAGGAAAATGACAGCAAAGAATCAGAAGGAAAATGAAAACTTTATAGACAACCAAATAAAATCCTAGTTTCTACTCTGTGGTGGAGGTGGTGTGGCTGTACGTTTGTTAATATTCATCAAACTACATTGTAAAAAGGACGACTATTATGTTCTTGAACTTTGTGAAGAGTGGTTAGTAAATGCTAATGATTTCTTCTGCTGGGTTTGGAATTTCCCAGCATTCAATTATATATTATAATATCTGATTAACGATCTAAGAGGCCAAGAACCCTGCACGTCTACAGACCAACCTTCCAACTGGATAATTGATGGAGCACAGGGCACACTGCCCCCAAGTATGATCTTGGCATTTGAGAAACAGTAGAACAAGAAAGACCACTCTCACCCCTTGTCCCTCTGGGTTGCAAAGTTGAACTTTAAAAGTTAGATTTCTTTTAAGGATAAGTGTCTGCTCCAGACTTCCTCCCTCCTGCATAACCAACCATCCTGCTTCTCCTCAGCCCAAGGACAGATTATGCAGACCACCACCCCCCCCCCCATCACAGCAGATCAGGGAACCCGTTTTCTTTCCACAAGAAAGGGAGAGGCAGAGCTAAAGGTGGCTGCCAGTGACGGAAATAAGTTTGAAGATGTGCATTATCTCTCTGTATTCCTCTTCCCTTCTATTCCTTAGTATAAAAGACCCTTACACATCTGCACAGAGGGAATAATTGCTAGAGTTGCAAACCACAAAGCCCATGGGAGACAGCATCTCAGTCCAAGAGAGGTCTGTTAGCAGCGAGTTCTCTCAGGCTGCCCTCTGAGAGAGATGCAGGTCTGACTGAGAGGGGTGAGGCCTTATACAGGAAGTTGCTAGTCACTGGCTTTGCTCAAAACGAGAGGAGAGTCGTTGGCTGTGTATGTGACAAGAGCAAAGGTAACGGGAAAGGAGAGGAGGTTGCCTGGGAAGCTTCTGTAAACGACAAAACGGTAGCTAAGCTCTCAAGATGACCGTGCTTATGTGAAGGTCTAACAATAGTGATTTGAGGCAAGTTGGCCCTATCGTTTCTGCAGAGCTATCTTCAAATAAATCACTTGTTGCCTTTTTCTTCTATCCAAAATAAATGACTTTCGTTGGTTTTGTTTGTTTGTTTGTTTGTTTGTTTGAGATAAGGTCTCACTGTACTCCAGGCTGGTCTTGAACTCACTATGTAGCCCAGGCTAGCCATGGTCTCCCAGAAATTCTCCTGCCTCAGCCTTCCCCTAGTGCTGGGATTACAGGCATGTGCCACCACGCCCGACTTTATATGGTACTAGGGAATTGAACTCAGGGCCTTGCACTTGCAAGGCAAGCGCTTTAACTGCTGTGCCACTTCTCCAACCCCTAAGTGACTTTCTTTGATTTGGTCAGCCAAGAGGAAATAAACCTGAAAGTATGGCCCTAAGTAGCTAGTTACGCTTTCTTTCCTGAAGCAGGCCATAAAACCTAGGTCTCTACCTAACCTTTTCCTTTTTGTCTCCCCTTGACACCTTCATGTGACAGGTGCTTTGTCCTCCAACCACTCTTCTATATGAGCAACAACAACAACAAAAAAAATTCAGGTGTCTCTGTTTCTTGGGGGTCTTCATTTCTGAAGGCTCTGCTCCACATAAAGCACTAATTTTCCTGCTTTTCTCTTGCTAATTTGTCTTTTGTTATGGGAGACTCAGCCATGAACTTCAGGTCAGATAAGAAAATGCTATCTCTGTTTCTCCCTTATATAATAAACCCTTATATATAAACATTGTTCAAAACTGAGAACTATTCTTGAGATCTACTCTGTGAGAAGTTCATGCTAGCAGCTTAGTGATCTCAATCACACTCTAAGTTAGGAACTGTTTCATGGTTTTATAGATGAGGAAGCTGAGGTGTGGACTAAGTTACTTGTTCAGGTTTAAGTAGCTAATAACTGGCAGAAGGTCAGCTTCAAACCTAGGCCCATGTGGTTCTAATAGGGACCTATGATCTTACCCCTACCATGCCAAGAAGTCTACTCTGTTACTTCATTTAAGTCCTTTCTCAGAATTCTTCAGCTTCAACAAGTGGTTGCCATTGCTTATATGTTGGGTCCAATCTGTTTTTGCCACCTCAAGGCCTTTTAAAGAATTTTGTCAACTACAGGACAGAGCTCTGAGTGTGAGAGCTTGGCTTGTGAGCCAACGAATGAGGGAAGAAAACTCACCCTACGTGTGGGTGGCCCAACTAATAGACTAGCAGCTTGAACTGAATAAAAAGGAAGAAGGAAGAGTATGACAGCTTCTTCTTCCCGGACACCTTCAGCCTTCGCCATCCTCACTCCTATTGTGACACAGCGATCTCCACGACAGACCCTCTCCAGTCCTCAGGTCTTTGCCATCAGCTGTGGACATTGACCCTTGGCGCAGACGCACACCACAAACTCTCACTGGCTGTCCTAGGGTCTCAGACTGGTGGTCTGTCCAATGTCTGAGCAGCTACTGGCCCCTCCAGCTTTTGCACAGGCAGGTGACCATTTTAAACTCTCTTTGGACTTATAAGCTGTCATAATAAATTTGCTATATAGACGTAATTTCTGTTAACTCCATTTATCCAAGCACCCTCATCAATATACACCTGAATGCATCTTACGTGTTTTAACAGATACTTTAGATGTTACGTGTCAGGTAATATCACAGGACCAAGCAACACAGTACCAGCTTTTGTTTTTCTATACCAAAGTGGATGAAGAAAACAAAACAACAGAAACTGCTTTAACTGACTTTGATGAAAACATCAACATCACGAACTGCTCAGTCTTTTTGGATAACTGTGGTGAAATTTCATCATCTCTATCAGTTTCTGAATAATGTCTGGAATAGATTTGATTACTATGTCTACAGTGAGTCTTCCCTTGCTATCAACTGAAGAGGAAGAAATAAGGAGCAAAACTTCAAAGTCTCACAGAAGAAAAATAAATGAGCAAAGTAAATAAATAAGTGGAATGTTTAGAAGAGCAAATTAGGGAAAACAGATTCCTTATCTTGGTCTCTGAATCAAACAAGCAGTAGGCGCCACGAGCATGCATTCACCTTTTCGTCTTTCTTCACTTGTACAATAATAATCTTATTAATGGCTAATTAACTGCATAATTCATCCCTGTGGCAACTCAATTTAGAGTACAGAATTTGAATGCAAGACCTCTTGCCAATTTTAGCCTACATATCTATTTTTTCCTACTATTTAACCTACAAGGCACTAACCAGCTCATTTTAAATGTTTTCAATTCTTAAAACTTATGAAATTTCGTAAATCCAGTGTTCCAGTAGCTGGTTAACCCAAAAGATAAAAAACAAAGCCTTAAAGATTTAGCAACTGTTGGACCCAAATTCCTCTTCCTTAACAACTGGCTAGATTTAAGTAAATTTGCCCATTCTAGGCAGGGGCCATGTCATTCAGGTCCTAGGATTCAGTGAATCTTGCTGCTAGAGTATTTCCTACCTGCCTCAGGAAATCCTTCCCACATAATGAGGTCATAATGTGGTCAGACTCCTTTTGGAAGGTTCAGAGCGGCTAGGCTGGGTGGCTTGAGGAACTCTTTCCAGATAAAGAACTCTGATAGCTTAAGAAAGACCATACCTTGGACTGGCCAAGGGCAAAGCTGAAGTCAAGTATGTCATGAGAGGGTCTGGGTTCTTTTCTTGGGCCTCAGAATTTGGTCTTAAGCCAATGAACTAGATTTATGGTAATGTGCACCAATCAGTAAAGACTAAATTTGTATAGTAAAATAAATATGCATGATTCATAGAAAAACTGTAAAAGATGTCTGTAATGGCTAAATAATTGCTGCTCTAGCCCCTCCCGTGCTTGCACAGGAGTTCCTACTGTCTTTGTATTTCCTTTATACTTCTCCCAGTAAGATTACTTTCTGCCTCTGATAATTAAAACTTTAAGGAAATAGCTTTCTTCATAATGAGACTGTTGATTAACTGGATAGATTCTGGAGAAACTGTGGAGAGTATCAGGTGTTTGCATAACTAGACTGTTGAGGGCTAGCTTGTCCTTTTTCATGGTCACATCTACTGTCCACTGTATCTGTTAAAGGTCAATATCAGGAGACTACCAAATACCAATTGTGGCAAGGTAAGTTTTCTTTCATTACATTCAGGATGTTATTATAGCCAGCAGCCGGGCTGTTCCTGGATTCCAGTTGAGTCTTCAGAGAGCAGCAACAAGCAAACTTTACACAGGTTTATATAGAGGATTTTCCAACATCGCATCCATCATTACATAGGAACCAATCATGAGCCAACACCCGGCCATTGTTTTGGCAGACTGTTGTGTTATTACAAAACAACCAATCATAATCTAACATTTATCCACTACCACTGGGGGACGATTTTGAATTTCGGAAGGCTATTCCTGGCTCAAAATTCATGACTCTCTCGGGAGTTTGCTGTGTGTCTGGAGTCAGAGGTGGAGGAAGAAGTTAAGTCTGCCCTTATCATAAGACTCCCGAGACAGCCTGATAAGCATACAGGCAAGGTTACAGAAGCCAAAAATGCATTTACTTAGTTCCTGGAATTCTTTGGGTACAAGTCAAGGCAGGCAAAGCATCACAAGACAAACTCACAGAGAATCTAACTTGTACAGCAAACTTATAAGTTGAATAGCATAATCACCAACAAATGGAGTCATTCCAATCCATGAGCGGTTTGGGTTATCTCATTTCACAACCTAGCTACAGAAAGTGAACATCAGTGGGATTACAGAAAAGTATAAAGTTACAAAAGTATACCTAGAAGTTGGATTGTTATGGCCCTATCACAAATCTCACTTAACATTCTGTGATAAATCCTTTCAGGTATAATATTCCTAGGATAATAAAGTAACTGTGTTAAAATGCTAAGCAATGACCTCTTGCTTTGCACCAACCCAAGAGCTCAGAATGTTCTTAGATGACACCTGAGGCTTATGGCAGAAGTGTCCCCACTTCAAGGTGCCCCACCTACCTGTTACTTCCACCAATGTCTTCAAAATGTGCTTTGATTTATGATTTTCTTCTGTTCTAAAATTGTAAATACTGTAAGTAACAGCTGCTCATTGGAAAGTGTCATTTGGGAAATCCTAAACTCATGTCCCCAGGCCTGGTCACTTCTATGTGGCTTCAGAATAAACCATCTTTTAAACTCTTTAAGACAAAAGTAACTTTTTTTTTTTGCATTGACATTTCCTAACTGCTTCTTTTCTCCGTGTTCATTCTTCAACATCTTCATAATCCCTGGTGCTTGGCCTCTCCGGTATCAATCTGAAAGAACAGAGATCTGCCTGCTCAGCTTTTATCACTCTTTCTGTGTCGGTTGGCTAAGGACTACTGCCTCGAGGTACGAGGGGCCACTATCCCATGGCAGAATTGAGAGCATAGACCCTGTCCCTACCAGCCTTAATTAACGGAGGGTACTGATTCAATAATAGCCACCAGGTGAAACCGGCTTAGGTTAGAATGGGCCAAGGACTGTGCACCTGATACACGCATCCTACATTGTTTAGAGAAGGTAAGAAGTCCACAAAGTAAAGAAACTGATAGAATTTAACATTTTCCAAAAATTCACTTGAAGGCAAATTTTTCCACCCCTCTGCCCAGGAGCCTGACAGCAAGTCTCCTGAAGACACTGAGGAAATTCTGGACTAGCCTCCTCTTACCGGCATGCTCCTCACTGACATTTCCTCCAGGCAAAAGAGGCCCAGAATTAGTAGACACCGGCTTTCGCGCCCTCAGAGCCAAGTTCACCCTATTGTTCTTCTCTCTTTTCTTCCTCCTCTCCGTAAATCACAGGATCATCAGAAGCCCTATTGAAGCCTCCCTCCTCAGATGGCTCTGTGATCCCTGGCTTCAAAGCCCTGTGCCAGGCCTCTGGCTGGAAATTTGCATGACAGCCGAAGGAAAGTAAAATCGGGGGCTGGCTCCCTTTGATAACCAAATGATCCCCTTTCTCTCTTTCTTCTGAAGGTAACAACTCTAAAAGGTATTCAGTGATGAGGAAAATAGCTCCACTGTCCTGCCTTCTGCGCAGCCGCTGTGACTGACTGCCTGGGAGCCTTTGCGCAGTCAGAATTGTACAGGCTCTGTCATCGGCCGAGGTCAATTATTAAATCACAGGACTGAGAGTCTTATAAGGTGAGCATCCTCCTGGAGCACAGAGAAACACAGAAGAGGTATAGGAAGTCAGCTAAACTGCCTTCTGTCCCTCACAGCTTGCTGTCCACTTGAGGAACCAACACTGGCCTCACAGGCTCCATAAATGTGAGACCCAGGCCAGGACCGGAGGGAATTGTGGTTCCTGGATCCAAAAGCAAGAAATGACCACCGTTAAAGAAACTAAATCGAATGCAAAATGCCCCCTCCCTTTTTCCTCTCCCTCTCTCCTCTCCCTTGCTCTTGTGGAAGGAAACTGTCTTCAATTTTCCCCAGCCAGAGCTCCGTGGGTGTCTTCAGGTATGTTTAGGAAACTGTTGCCTGTATTTGAGTAAGAGGAGCTATTTGCTAGGCTGCAGGGGGTAGCTGAGGAGTGGGCAGGTTAGAGTCTTGGAACAGTCATTTGTTTCTAAAAGAAAAGGAAATCTAACTTTTCAAGTTAAAACAAAAATAAGAGAAAAAACCCACCATGCTGGCTACACTGGTAGGGAGCAAAGATTCTACCATGTTTTTCTGCTCAGAATACACAGAAATTATTTCCATTGCATGCCAATGAGTAGCGTCAGGTTAGGGCTTGGGAAAACAAGAAAGTAACCAGACAAAATACCCAGTTAAGTGCGAAATTTTCTGGAAGGGTAAGATGGGTTGGGACCTCTCCAGCTTCTCAGCACTGTTTGAGTGTCCAATCAAGATCCACATTTCCTAGTGCCATGCCAGAATAATCCTGGGATTGGACAAGCTGCCTCTGCGTCCCAGCCAGCCAGCCAGGATTCATCCTGAGGGTCAAAGGATTCCACAACTCAGAACAGGTCTACAGGAATGGAGGTTAACCTTGAAGCCTTATAGAAAATGTAGTTTCTCTTTTAATAATCGGTGGCTCTGAATATTGTTATCATTTAATCTTTTTGCCAAATAACGCTGTGGGCTGAGTTACTGGAGGCTAAAAAAGACCTGTAGCTGGCCCACATAATTGAGAATTTCTAACTAGGCTCTCAAAAGGCCCCGAGGAGTGATAGGAGTCTAGTATGGCTTCTCCCAATTCTTTAGGAAAGTACCTGGAAATAAGGGTCCCCAGGCCTCTTTCCTGTAATACTTAGGCCAAAATCAGTATTTAGGAGTCCCACCTATTGAGTCATTATGCCCAAACCCTGTAGTAACCATTGATGGCCTATCAAATTATGACTGTTGACCTTTAAAATTAGATTTCTTCTTGTAGGGCTAAAAAAGTATAACCAGTCCCCCTTCCCCATGTGCCCCTCACTGCACAGGGGCAGACTATGCATATACTGCCCACCCCCCAACCCAGATGGTCCAGTCCAACTTCCTTTCCACAGGGAAGGGACGGATAGAGCTGAAGATGGCTCCCAGAGGAAAGCAAGCTTAGAGAAATGAATTATCTCTGCATTTCCCTTTGCCCCTGTGCATTGCTCTCGTATGAAGATCCTTACATACAGTGAGATGGTGGTGTGAGGCAAGTAGGATACTCCATCTCCTCAGAGCTAGCTCCAGTACATCTTTTTTGCATGGTAAATGGCCTGCTTTGACTTGGTGAGTGTATGGCCCTAAGTGGCCAGTAACAAAATGATAGACATTTAAATCAAAATAAAATATAGTTGTTATCTCATTCCGAAGAAAGCACCAACGCTTGCTGATGGGAGGTGCATCTATCAGGCACTGACACCCCTCAACTCGGGGAAGCAGATGGAGCCCACCACCCTCGCATCTTGATTTCCACACAGTATTTGCTTTATCAAAGCAAATACCCAAAACCCAGCTTCGCAACCAAAAGTGGCATCTTCAAGATGAATTCTGTGAGCTCTCCCACTGAAGTTTAACTACTTGATGAAGTCAGTAGTCCCCAGAGGTCCAACAGACATCTAGGATCATAGATCTTTGCAAAAATCTCAACTGTTTCACAGCACCTGTGGAACCTTAGTACACAGTTTAGGAGCCAAAAGTGCCAAAGTATGTGGACTCCAGAATCACACTAGCCTGGATCTCCCCGCTGGCTCTATGCTCTAAAGCCAAGTTGCCCTTGATCACAGTGCGTCAGATTGTACAGCATTAAACGTGGGGGTGGGGCTGAGGTGTGGGAACATCTTTAGGGAGATGGTGTTAAATATCTCACACTGTATCACGGGGGTAGGAGTTCCAGAAAGGGAAGTAGCATCTGCATTACCCCGAGCCCAGCCCTATCTCTCTATGCCTCTCACCTGCTGTAGAATCCACATTGCCTTATGCTGAGATCTATTAAGGTCCTACTTGCTGTCCTACTTTCCATTTATTTATTTATGGACTGAATAATAACAGCACACCTGCTGAGGCAGCTGCACATGCTGTTTGGTGCTGGGGTGCAGAGCTAAGCCAAGTGGATGTAACACCTGCACTCACAGGGCTGGCAGAACCTTGGAGAAGCAAAGAGTGCAGAACCAGGCAAAATATAATTATTAAGGGTTATGAGTGATTCTCCCAAGGAGGTCAGAAGTCTTTAAAGCTTATGGCTGGCAGCTTCATTGGACCTAGAGGTGTCTTGGGAAGGACCTCTGAGTACCCAGTATTTAAGTCTGAGCAATTGTCACTTTTTTGAAAGAGTAGAATAGCATAAGGAATATCTAGATGAAAGAAACAGCAGAAATAATGAGAACCGAGGAAGGGAGGACGGGCCTTGCTCCAGGAATAGCTTAGCATCCCATTCCAGGGGTACCTTACTCCTCAGACAACACTGTCACCAAAAGGGTCCAAGGCAGTCCTTCAAATAGGAAATGAGGACGCAGCTCACCCCCAGGATATGACGTAGGTTCCCTGACTTCTGTCACAGGCAAAGAAACTTAAGAGGCATCAACGAGAGATGCATTGGTGCAGGCCGTCAACAGGGAGGTGCCTTGGGGTCTGGAGCTGGGCAGATTCCTGTGGTCCTGGGGAGCCTTTAAGAATGATCTGGGATGTGGGTGTCTGCTGTCTCACAGCACCCTCTTAGCAGGCTCAGTTAAAATGGAACCACTTACATGAGCTTGATGTTGGAATAGGATGCCGTCCTCAGAGTGCGGCCTCCTTGATGATGGAGGACTGTGGGAAGAAGCACTACCTACAGGTGAATTGCTCACTCCTGTGCGCCCACAGCCTGATTTCTAGGCTCATTATGTCTGTCGGATCTCTAGGAGGGAAAAATTGCTTTGCATGGTACTGGGATTAAATCCAGAGTTCTCTCACTAAGCCACATTATAGTAGTCCCTTTCACTTTTGAGACGCAGTCTTACAAAGTTGCCCAAGCTGGACTTGACTTGTAGTTCTCCTGCCTCAGCCTCCCAGACTGTTGCTAGGATGTATGACCAATCCCTCTTCATCTTTTTTTTTTCTTTTCTTTCTTTTTTCTTAGTTAGTTTGTCTTGAGCTTTCTGGAAGGGAAAAGGCACTACAAAGTTGAGTAACTTTGTATTCTGAAGCTGCAGTTTTTCTTAAAAGTATAATATTAAAATCATTGTTTTTTCCTGGCTCCTTTCTAAGTACCCTCTTTCTTCTACCCTACTCCAGTGCCAGTGGTGGGGACATGTGTTCAGCACACTGCAGCTTTGATGACCTATTTGTTCTCAAGGACGGGTATTAGTGCAGGCTCTGGGCACCAGATCCCTGCTGAATCACTCATCTCTGCTGCAGCGCTACCAAAGTCGCCACACATAATACCTACACAAACAAATGTGGGGTCTGCCAATAAAACTTTATTTACAAAAGCAGAGAGCAGGCTGCCTTCGACCCTTTACTAGAGTTTGCAGATCCCTGCTAGAAAGGACGCTTTAGTGTCCCTTATCTGTCTTGCTATAGAGTCAGGCTTACAGACCATGACTAGCTGCTGAGAAAATAAGCAAATGATCAAAACTCAAAGCCTTGGCCTTTAGTGTTTGTGGTGTAAACGAAATGCGATCCCACTATAGAAATTCGACTAGGAGCAGTAAAGTTCCGGCAAAAATGCCCAGGGCCAACACCCACAGGTCCACCTCTGCTATTTCAGTACAGCACGCAGCGCTAGAGAGAGCCCCACATGCTAAGGTTGCTACTGTGTGTGCACCGCGAGAATGGAGAACCCAGGAGAAGGAGGCAGGGCGGTGATGCATGGGCGACAGCAGTCCCTACCTTCTTTCACAGTCCGTGCATTTCTTGCAGGGCGGCTCCTGCCTATTTTTTTCCTACTAAAAAGAGCAGTACAAGCAGCCTTGAACTCCAGACATCTCCAAGACGAAGAGGGTCAAACTGCGTCTCCTTCTTGGTTGTTATAGCAACACTGAAAATGCAGCACAGGCGCTGAAAATGCCACGCAGGACCCATTCCCTAGCGGCAGTCGCAGCACATCTTCCTGTCCCTCGTGGAGCTCACGCCCAGAGCCGGCTTTCCTCCCTGGGTCAGAGTGCCACAGCGCCTGGCTTGGGAAGCTACTGAAGCGTCCCTTCCGGTTCTCAAAGCCAAGCAGCCTGCTAGCTTCGTCCAGCTGTTTTCCCACAGATGCTGGTGGACCGTAGGTGTCAGTCCCAACCCGATGGGCACTCTCCACTTGTGTCACCTTATGGTTTCTACCTCCTACATTGGAATTACCCGAGGTGCACAGTGAAAATGTGGATTTGCAGACTCACCTCAGATGGGGAATGAGTACCTTCTGCCGATATCTGAGAACCGCTACTTGAGAGGCAAATGCAGGCAGTGGTGCCTTATCTAGCATAATGCAGGCCAGAAGGATCATCAAGCTGACCTGCCTGGGCTGAATCAAATCACAGCACATCAATCTGAGCGGCTTACACTGAGATCTGCCAACGGCTGCCTTTCATACCTACATTTAAGCTACAGAACAGAAAATGTCCTATCGTGAATTCAGGCCAACCTTCTTGCAGTAACGTCCAACATAAAATACCTATAGAGGATACGTAAAGATTTAGTAAAAAGAGGAATGAATTTCAGAAACTCAAGAAGTCTTATTGTGGAGAACATTTTAATAGCTTCGCGTTCTTTTCCTTTAACTGAGTGACTTATCTTCATCCGGGGCTGAAAGCCCAAAGGGAAATAGCAATGTGCTTCCCTGTGTCCCACCTCCTTTCCAATAATGTCCTCACCTCAGTGTCACCGTTCCTAATATACAATGAAGGTGTCAAGTATGTCCAAGAATTCTATAGTTGAGCCTCCAAGTTTCAAGTTATTGGTGGGATTGACATAAGTGCTTTAGAATTCATTCCACTTATAAGCAAGTCCAACAGGCCTTCTTGCTTCCCTCTCCCTCTCTTGTACATTAATTATGTGGATTACAGATTAAGGACAAGACAAAATCATTTCAAGTCACCTGCCCCCTATTTCATGGGTAGATGATGAAGTGTTTAATTATTCACGGTTCTGAAAAACTAATACGCAACAGTATTGGGAGTTTTAATTGTCTACATCAAGTTCAGAGGCTAGAACTACAGTGTGGGTGGAGCCAGCCTGCTCCATTGTGTTTTTGAATGAATCTTCATCAAAATGCTGTGCCCACTTGCTTCCGGATTGGCTACGGCAGCTTTTGCACTAGAAAGCAACACAGACCACGTGGTGCAAAAAGCCTACCACCTTTACAACTAATCCTTTGTAGAAGGAGCTAACTTTTTACCATGACAGCCTGTCTTAGGAGCTTAGAGAACATGCTCAGGAATGTGATGGACTGGGTTTAAATGTGAGTCTACCACCTGATAGGCGAGAGACCCTGGGCAAATAATTAGATTATTTAGATTTCTTGAGGCTTTTTGTCCCCCATCTGTTAAAGAGGGGATGATAACGATGATAGTTATTTTATAGGACTATTGTCCTATTTTTATTTTTAAAATGAATAAAACTATACAGTTAAAATACTTAGAATTATGCTCGGCAATAAATTAAAAATTGTTAGGACCACCTAAAGGAACTACCTTTTCTGTCAGGATGCTTTTTGTCCTAGGCATCCTTAAAAAGATCCTCACTTGTAGTTAACTACATTTGGCATTCAGCAACTTTTTTTAACCCACTCATTAGCTTGAGACTTGCTTCAGCAATTTTGACTTCATTAAAATTATAATTATTTCTTTAATTCCATTTTCTTTATCTGTTCCCACTTAATCCCTTCCTTGGCTGCCAAGGCCCTGGGAATCAGAGAGAAACTCTTATGAGACAGTCTTAGAAGGACAAGAAAGGAAGCGGTAGATAAGGTCAGAGAAACGAATAGCGGGGGAATTATCAAATGTGTGTGGCAAACCAAATTTTTAAGAGATGAACATGAACACAGTGGGAAAAGAAAAATAAGCCAGAATGACATAGAAAGAAGCTACAGAGATCCCAGAGAGAGCACAAGTGCATTCCTGTGAAGCTATTAGCTCTAAACTATCCATATGGCCCTAATCCATTAATTAATTGCAAGCTCAATTCAATTCTCCCTGTCCCAACTCTGGAGAAAAACATCCTGACCACCATGTCCTTGGAAACCTAGCGAAGGCAGAGCCAAGGCTTTTGGCTCAGCACACTTAAGATTTTAGCAGGATCAAGTATACTGGATATGACTGCTGTTGACCGCCACGTTAGGAAGTGATGCACCTTTTTATTTTATTTATTTATTTATTTATTTATTTATTTATTTATTTATTTATCGAGACAGGCCCAGGCTGTCCTGAACTCACTATAGAGCCCAGGCTGGCTTTGGACTCATGGTAATCCTCCTGCCTCAGCCTCCCAAGTGATGGGAATATAGACATGAGCCACCACACCCAGCTTATTTGGTGCTGAGGAATCAAACTCGGGTACTTAGCACTCGACTTAGTGCTTGCTAGACAAGCGCTTTAAACGCTTAGCTGTTCCTCCACCCCTGATGCACCTTTTTAGAAAGAGAATAAATAAAATAAATCCTCATGGCTTTTTTTCTGGGGATGGTTAGTAAAATTTATTTTTCTCCTGAAACTACAAGAAATTACTTTCTGATGAACATAATAGTTTTACAAGGGCCGAGGGTTGGGCCAGTGCCTGAAACAACCAAGGTGAGTGCGCCTCTTCATGAAGAAAGAATCCCAGTGATACAGAGTTTATTCCTCTATTAACTCAATAAATATTTAGCAAAGGCAATAATTACCAGAATAAACTATAACTACCCAGGAAAATTTGAACTTAAGATCTACAGTGAACACTTACAATATCTAATCCTGCCCACGGACACTCTGAGACATTCTGTAAAACTATAGGGATTGCTGATGTGAAATCTTACTTTTCTTTATTCTGTATCCTCGCTGGCGACCCACTGGACAGACAGGTGAAGAAGATGAACATCATTGACAATTGCCCATGCGACTCAGCAGGGTTCCTCACCCGAGATGTTGTACAGGATTCAGTTCCCATCTGGCCCTTCTCTGGCAAGAAAGCCTGGGCAACAGAGTGGCCTTCTTTTCAGAAGTTCATCCCCACTAGGAGCCCATTAACAGGTGTTACCTTGTGTCATACTTGCAACTATTTACTTGTCACGATCCTCTGGTGCTATGGTTCGGATCTGGAGTGGCCCCAGAAAACTTCATGTATTTGGAATCATGCGCTGCTGAGAAGTGGGGCCTGGCTGGAAAGGCCAGATGTTTGCGATTTGACCTGAAAGGATTGTGTCAACTTGTACAGGTTAGGTGGCTCCCAGGGCAGAGCATTCAGTCCTATGTTATGAACTTGCTGGCCACAAAATGAGGGAGGGGCACCCCTCTGGGAATGAACTAAGTAAAGGGAAAGTAAGAACCAATGCTGCTCACTGACTTGGCTTCTGTCTGCATTGCCACAGCAGCTGTCCAGCCTCTGCCATGTCCTTCTACCATTGCCGGCTGCGCATGGTTGAACTGTGAGACCTTCTGAAACCGTGAGCTGAAATAAATCTTTCCTCCCTTAAGTTGTGGATGTTTGGTATTTTATCCTAGCAACAAATAAGTAACTAAGACATCAGAGACAAGGTCCTTGGCATCAGGGCCTCTGCTTTTGTGTCTCAACATTCCTGGACTCAAAGAGAATGATGGGGACTTGCACATGTGCAGTGCAGAACAGTTTAATAAATGAGTGGGCAAATGCAGAAACGCAGAAAGAATGAATTTTCTCAAACACAGATCAGGACAATGATCATAGCTTATAAAGTTTTTTTGCATGTCATTCAGAAATAGTGAGGACCTAGAAAACACTGCATTGCCAAAATCCAAAGACGATATGGGTGAAGAATGATCTTTTATTTTAAAACATCTTACGAAGCTACTCAAACAAAATAAGGAAAGGCTTTAAAAAGGGGGAGGGTAGGGCCTATAAGGAGCATAAAACTGTAACCTTGTAAACAGTACTAATAAGTGTCCCTTGAGCAAACAGTTCTAATCGAAATGGGTATAAGGAGCAAAAGCACTGGCTTAACCAACTGGTAAGATAATCAAACATGATTTCCAGGAGTTAACCATAACCACAGCATCGGTAACCGAGGAACAGGGTGCAAACCAATAACAAATAATTAAGAGCCATTTTATTGTCAATACTGGCTGTCATACAACTGAGACACTCAGAGGAAAATCACACAGATTCACAAAAGGACAGATTCAGAGAAGCACAAGGGCCAGGGCACCTACAATAGAAAATCGTTTTGTGGCATTGACTCCTTTCTGTCCAGCTGTAAAAGGAAAAAAGAGTCGATATGTAGAGAGCATGTTTCCATTAGGCTAATATAATTTTAAAAAAGGAAAAGGAAAAGAAAAAATATATATATTGTATTGCAGAGTTTCCCAAGGACCACACAACTAGCCAGGGTTTTATAAGCTTCTTTTCTTCTTGGTGGCTTTCCTGCTGTCATCCTGTGACCTCCCACGTGGGTTTGTGGCAGGCACATCCAAGTGTGCTAAGACTTCTTGGCAGTTGCTGTCAGTGCTCCGACCGGTAGGCGGGAAAAGTCTCTGTTCGATGAAGCTTCAGAGGGCTGGAGACATCTTTTCCAAATAGAATAGAAAAGCAACAGTTACATTTTAAGAAAACCTAAGATCAAGTTAGCTAGTAACAGAAATAAGGAACTTACAATGTAAGTGTTTTTCCAAAAGTCACTCACAGTCATATGCAAATAAGAGGTATTTGCATATGACCTTTGCACTTTGAACTATGTATGACCACTAGCAGATTCTATTCCTCTTTAATTCTTCATGTGTATCAAGTTGTGCAGCCATGGTATTTAGAAGACATGACATAAAAATATAGGGCTATGAGAAACTTTGGCAGGGACATTCTTTGCAAACCTGAGCAGAAATAAGAAACTATTACACTCTTCCATGGGACATCTTGTATGTAGAAAGGAGAACACCTTAAAATCCATTTAGCCTTTCTTTTTTATTCAGCTTAGGTTTCAAACCAAAAACAAGCTAAGAAATTCAAGAGAATCAGCCTCCTTCATAACAACACAAGGTTTAGCTAACTTTTTCCCTAAAAGACCAGAAACTAATTAGATCCCTGCAGGACAAAAGCAATCAGAGTTAACGCATAATGAATAAATATGAAAGTTCCAATAAAACTTTATTAAGGGAAACAGACAGCAGGCTGCCTCCCAGCGCCAGCTTGTTCCTGACTGTAAGGCACATGCTCATGACTTCACAAAATCAAGATCTTCTACTGCCACCTTCTGGCTAAGATTGTCCACAGGTTGAGACAATCATGGCACTAGGTGGACTGGGAACTGATCGGAGCAGGCCAGCTGCTGTTAATCATGACCAAGCAAAAAGGTTCATGATGGCCCTCAGGCATGAAGTTTCTATTCTGTGATGTCACCACCAGTTGTCCAGCCCACAGTCAACCTTCATCCAGAGTCCCGCTGCCCTCCCTACCAGGCGTGTGAAAACAGCAAAGAAGGAAATGGTTTGTGTTTCATTTTCCACAGTTATAGACTGAGAAAAACAGGACCGCTGAAGTCTTAAGTGCGCTACGCTGGTGACAGCATCGGCACGAAAACAGTCACACAGAAAGTCCTGAGTTCCGATGGTTATGAGCCTCAAATCAGAACCAGAAACAAGCAAGACGTCTAGCCAACTAATCTCCGGTGCACCTCACAAGAGGCATGATGACTGCAAACGCACCCCCAACATCAGAGCTCACTTCTTGCCACGCACAGCCATTTAGAAGGTGTGGTGTATCACACACACAAACCACAAACGGGACAACACAGAGAAATGGCTCCACGGGGTAGAAGCGCGAGCAGACAGCATCCAGGTCTCCTGGGTTACAGCTTGGTAACATTTCTCCCGGAGCTGACAGCACACAGAGTCCATGCCCAAGCCCTAGCCTGCACCTTCAGCTAGAGCTCCTTCAGCTCTGAACTTCGAGTGCGAATCACACCCTCTGCCGTCAGAAGGAAAGCACAGCTTCTCCCAGAATGCCCGATTCACTCTTCCGGGCTTGGTTTGAAAGCTGTGCTTAGCTTAAGGACAAGGAGTGGATTAAAGATAGACTGATGGTGCAGGCCTGTGATCTTAGCTCTCCACGAGGCTGAAGCAGGAGGTTTGCAAGTGTGAGCTCATTCTGGGTAGTTCAGCAATTTTGTGAGGCCCTTGTTCCAAAATAAAAATTAAAAAATTAGCTGGGGATACAGCTCAGTGAAATCTCCAGTTCAAAAAGAAAGAAAAGAAAAAAAGAAAGAAAGAAAGAAAGAAAGAAAGAGGACTGAAACTGAAAGACTTTTCAAGTTTGTCATTCGCCTGCAAGTCACAGCCGTTAGTAGCCCAGAGACCACACCTGGGTCCAGGTGCTCTGGCTGCACAGGCCTAGATTCACACATCAGGTGGATCCGCTTGTCGGTATTTGATGACTGTCAACTTCCCATAGAAGTGTCAGTTGCCCCATTCTCTTGAAAACTAGAAGAAAAAACTGACCTAAAGAAACCACAGCATGACCTCGTAGGGATGATTGCAGAATGCACTCTGGCTGGAGGCCCACGGCTTTCACCAGGGACCCGCCACTCCCACACCATCCTGTCCCTCACAGCCGCGTCCTGCCTGGAGTCGCCAGAGGGGTTTACAGCCTGATTTATATGTCCTTCTTCCACACGGACTCAAAGGACTCAGATCTTCATGTGTGGCAGGTCCTTGGCTGCCATGCATACAGTGGATGTGAGAATTTTAGAGGCATATCATAAAACAACGCTAACTTCTCTGAAATAACCACTTGCTCCAGAGCCTATCATCCTCAAAATAAATATGTAAGTGCCACAGGCTGGAATCAATCCCGAGCACTATTCCGGCCTCAGGGCATGTGACTGAATCCACCGGTGGGCAGACTTCGTCCCACAGGAAAGATCATATAACGGAACAGCAGCAGCGGGCTTAGAACACGGAGCCCCAAAGCCAATGCCTCCACCTGGATGACAAGCAGTTGACCTCCTTGACCTCGTGGGGCTTGGCCTCTTTTCTCACTGACATAGAGAGGGCAGCAGGGACCTCGCCACTCCAGCTGCTGCCAGGGAAATGAAAAAAAAAAAAAGCCATTTGGAGGACGCTGGCAGAGAGGCACATGTAGAGGGCCACTATTATTTTCTGTCGGAGAAATTAGAGAAGTGCTTTCTCTGGGGAATAAGGTTACCCCAGCTCTAAGTATAACTGTGTTTTCTACATTTATGATCTTGCAGTAAATGCTGAAGCTGCTTATGGTGACCCCATCTAAAGAAGTACAATAATTTTCTTGCCCAAATTAACAAATTTGTCTCATTTTTTTTCCTCAATTTGTATTACTTTGTTTATATGACACACAATGGTCACACTAGGCCTGAGAATTTTGTGCACATATATAATGTGTCAACCTCCCCTTCCTTCTCTCCCGCTTTCCGCCCTCCTACCCCCCTCTCACTCCCCTTGACTCTTAACATCTCTCCCATTTATTACTTATTTATTTACACTCTGGGTTTGCCATATCGGAGAAAATGCTCTCTCGGGTAGGGACGTTGGCATGTAACTAAGATTCTGTATGTTCCCTACACAAAGCGGAGCACGTATCACATCCTAGGAAAGAATGGGTAACACACAGACTCGGGGACTAGGGCTGGGCTTGTCTCCCATGCGGGGACCCGACCAGGGCTGTCAGCACTCCCTGGAGGCAAGGCCGTGTGTGTTCAGAGAAAAGAGCGCTGGTGGCCAGGTAAGCTGATAGAGCCTTGGTTAGGGCGGAGCATCGTTTACCGAAAGGACATGTGAGAGCCTGGAAAACAAGGCTTTGCATACTGAATGTCAAAAGGAGAATTTACAAGGCAGCATTTCCCTCAAATTTTTGGCCACAGTATTTATTTATTGGGGGCTTTACCTCCCAGATTCTGAAATACTACTCTTCCTGATTTCTCAAATAGAGTCCTAAACGAATCCTGCAGAGGCAATGCTCAATGCGGAATTTTCCTTTTTCATAAATTACTTCCAACGTTTACGCTAAAGCCACTTCAAATATTGTTTCTTACATGGACTAAATGCTGAAGTAAAATCCCACAGGGAAACTGGAAAATGGAACGGGAGAAGACAAGGAAGATGAATGAATACGTCTGCGTTTTTGTTCAAAATCAGCACTCCCTGCTTTCTACAGTGAGAAACTTATAATTTCAAGACTGACCGGCAGGTGGCAATGTAAGATAAAATTTGGGAAGGGATTGGCGCAGCTCTCAAGCTATTTTGATGTATTTTCCCACGGGCTTGTGTATGAATTCTAAGATTAATCTCAAAATCTGCCAGAAGGGTCCAGCTGGAGCTCCGTTAAGGCAGATAACTAGGCCGGATATTCTCACATCCCACAAGAGAAATAGTCAAATTTTGTTTCAGTAACTCTATCACGTGGCCACCCAATTTCTACCTTTCCCCCGACTTCACGCCTTCGGTGGTGGTAGAAGGGTGGGGGTGGGGAGTCCAAGGGCGCATAGCCTTTTCTCCCTCGTTTGTCACGTAAGCAACGACCCCAGGTAAGACAATATACTTAAAACTTCAATCGTTCTAATTTATCTTACTATTAGAACAGGATCACCGGTAGTTATAACCATACAAAAGCAATAAAATACATCCTTTTAAATATATACGAAAGTGAATTTCAGTAGGAGAGACTGAACACGGTTGGGTAACAGTGTCTGGTAGGTACATGACACAAATCACGATACTATGACGCAAACGCTGCAAATATTTCTGAAGCTGCACTGGTAATAAATGGCGTCTGCGACAGCCTGATCGACCCACTGCTGAGCAGACGCAGCGTGGAAGGTGAGGGTATTTGCCCACTACGTGCCGATGACTCAGCCCTTGGCCCTGGGGTCTACCTGGGTGAGGGGAGGGAAATGCTGTGCGCATGCTCACTGCTGGCGAGCACAGAGTAACGATGAAACCTGGCGCGGCTCTCCTGCCCTCCTCCACGTCGCTGCTCCCTGGGGCCGCTGGCCAAGCGTGGCCGCACCATTAAATATGAAACCCAAACAGCATAATGAAAGCTATCAAGAAGGGGCCGTCACCTTCTTATGAACGCGCCTAATTAGAGGACTGCAAGCTAGACTGACAGCTGTGCTGCTGTAGAGTCGGAGGGCACTGAGGGGAGATCGCAGGGCAGGAGAAGGGCACAGAATTCCACCAAGAGCTGTCCAGGGAGGGGTGACCAGCAGGGGTGGCCGTGCGGAGGCTGCTGTGAAGGGGCACAAAGCACTCAGGGGTGACCCCGGCTGCTGTCTTCTTCTGTCATTCATTTATTTGTTCTTATATGCATTGCTTCAGTGAAGTTCTGCATGTTGGCTGGGTACAAGCTAGTGCCCAGTGCTCTTCCAAATTTGGGGATCTCACGTGTGCACAGCCCTTCAGCAAGGACCCCCCACATAGGTAGGCTGGTTTGTTAGTTTGTTTGTACTTAGATACCCACAAAATACACTCTAATCTGTAAAATGTTTCTTACTTTTTTTGAGACAGGGTCTCACTTTGTGTCCCAGGCGGGTCCTGAACTCGCTATATGGCTCAGGCTGGCCTTGAACTTACAGCAACCATCCTGCCTCAGCTTCCCAAGTGCTGGAATTGCAGGTGTGCTGGGATTATGTGGTGCTGGGGAGTCAAACTCAGGGCCTTGAGCTTGCTAGGTGAGTGCTTTAACCACTGGGCTAGTCCTCCAGCCCCCGTGTTCTTATACTATAAAATGTTAGAGGGGCATAATTAAAAGGGTAAGAAAGGGATCAAACAGAATGTTGGATTATCCTTGTCTGACCAGTGAGCAGGTGGGAATCAGGCTCCTGAGACCCTTTTCCTGGAGGGGGTTTCGCTAGGATTTATTTAAAGGCATACAGAGGACCAGAAGCCAGGACGTCCTGCCCTCCCCACAGGACTCCGACCTGGGAACAGTGGCCTCTACAGGAAGCTGTGGAGCCCCCAGCATGCCCAGCAAGATCCCCCGCAACGCTGCTGCTCCTGCTCATCAGCGTGCTCTACAGTTTCTCCACGCCGAGATCCCAAACAGACCCAGGATAAGGGTTCCTTCAAAAGCCAAAATGCTTCACCCACATGCTCCACCATGAGGTCTGCAGTCTCTGGGGCCGAATCTCAATGATCTGCCTTTTAAACACTTTTCCTCTGGACTTGGATAGATACAATAATTTGATGGCCAGGGCTCTAGAAAGAGGAAGTGTTCTGTGTCAGGAGGTCCTGCAGGGTTCCCTTGCCTTGGGAGGAAGGGGACTCCCCGGTGTGCACTCAGCAGAGCTGGCCCCACCTGCTCCCAGGCCCTCACCTTGCAGGCGGTACAGCTGGCCGGTGCTGTGCTGCCGAGTGATGTGCTGCCAGTAGGCGCTGCGAGGCAGCGGCACCATGGTGCTCAGCGAGGCAGCCCGCTCGCTCATCTTCATCTGGAGCTGTGGGGAAGCAGAGAGAGGGATTCGTCAGCAACGCTGGGGCTGAAGAGCCCCGACCATGACAGCGAACAAGAAAGCGCAGAGTCCCAGAGCGTCGGGACCAGCCACTCTGACATCGTGCTGTCCCAGGTGGCAGTGCCCAGCCAGGGGGCTTACTCGGCATCTACCCTTCACCCTGGTGGCGGCAGTGCCTCGGCATTACTTTGGGGGACCTCGCTGAGGCCCCAGGCCAGGCCAGCAAGGCACAACCCCCCGTGGCAGGTATGAGGTGCTTTATGGAAAAGCCAGTGGAGTTGTTCTATACTCACTCTGTCCCCGGTATCTAGAAGATCTCTTGGCACACAGTAGGTACACAATAAATAACCACCAAAGGGAACCAAGGGTGGCTCAGAGGCAAGAGACAGGACCACAGGCTGTCTTGAAATGACAAAGGAACAACATGACAGCAAAGAGAAACCACTCAGAAGGAGCCAGCTGTAGAGAGAGGGAGATGGGACCGGGTCTACTGAGACCATGGAGCCCGCCCCAGTCTTCTCAGTCATGTGACCCAATTACATCTTTTCCCTTAAGCTACTTTAAGCTGAGTGTACCATCACCGCCATTAGGAAAAACTTTGTCTGCCTAACTAAGGGCCCTTCTCAACTGAGTACTATTACAGATACTGAGGGAGAAAACAGAAAGACATAGTGCAATTCTCGGGTCCTAGGGAGCAGCCAGCGGCTCAGTAGAAGAGCTGTTCCCACAGGGAAGGACACTTTGAGAAAGGAACAGCCAAGGCTTCGTGGCAGGGGCAGGATGGGTAGAATAAAGGAAAAGGACATGGGAACAGCACACAGACACCAGTCTTCTGGTCACAGTTGTCATAGTCCTGGCCTTGAACACAGTCATAACACAGTTTTATCACTCCATGCCGCAAGTGACCATTGGCTAAGTTCAAACAACCTGCGTCAGTCTTAAAAAAAAAAAAAAAAAAAAAAAACTACCCATGACTATACAGGTTTGTTCAGGATGTTTCGTGGACACAGCTTTTTACCAGTGAAAACTGGAGGAAACTTAAGTATCCCTCCGTGAAGACCGGGCTTGTTGGGTATAGAACATAGTACTATAGCTTGCTATGGTTGGACCTGAAGAGGGAGGCTTTGTGTACAGTGAAAACATGCCCATCATGTACTGCGACGGAAAGAGTATGTCGCAGGCCACTGTACCTAGAGAAATGCCACCTCAGTGGGAAAGAAAGAATGGGGACACCAAACACTTGCCCAGCCAGCACACAATGGGGCATATGAAAGTTAGATAATCCAGGCTCAGCCTTGCTTAGCACGAAACAGGTAAAGACAACAACCATTCACACAAAAGATAATTCAATTTATATGTGTTGCATCTTGAATTCCTAGCCCTGAGTATAGAGGCTTAATTTCCAAAGCGTGTCCACTTGTGGAGTAATGAGGCTTCTTGGGGATGGTTTTTCTTAAAAACACACGCTCAGATCAAAAGGTCAAAAGCTGAGCACAGAGCAAGTATGGAAGCTCGGTGGTTCTTCACCTATTTGGAAAACCTCCAAAAAAAAGTTCACCAGAGACGTGGTGACATTCAACCCCACTTACGTGGAGCCCAAGAAATGAAAGGAGAATAAAACTGAATTTAGAAGCATTGATTATTTGATTTTCTGAATGTAAGAAGATTATATTTAATAAAATAACGATTTTAATATAAGGGAAACACTTGGGGAATAGCAGTCACTCCAAATGATTCACTATTTTTCTGCAAATACATATGGGCAGCCTAGCATGATTTGGTTGTATTTTTAGGAAGCTCATTTCAGATTAAGAACAGGATGACACCAATGCCTTGTTTCGTAGAGAACCGTGCCAAGCTTGACTTTCTACCTCCTTCTCCACGCTCTAAGAGCTACCTTTTATGAAAGGAGCGTCTCGGTTGTCCCTGAAGACGAAGTGTTAGAAAAGCACTCTTGTTTAATATTGTAAGACAGTCTGAACGACTCCCGAAGGATGTCTCAGAAAGTCACGTAGCGTTCGTCTAGCAGGAAAGTATTGTGTCCCCCCAGCCCTGACACTCTGTAGTGCTGCCAGTCCTTCCAACTGGGAAAGAACTGGTACATGATTTTCACGTCAGTCACCAAGAGAATCGTAAATTAGCATCTTTTGGTGGAGGAGTTAAAGTTGGGTGACCTGGACTATCTGGAGAGAAGAATTATAGTCTTTCTTCTTTGTAAATAACTTAACATACTTCTTTTTTTTACAGTAAACAAAATACCTTCACATTAAAAATTACTCCAAACCACAGAATTGTAATATATAAGAATTTCTGCCACAATGGGACTTTGGCACTCATGAAAAAAATCTCCCATTGGCAAAACTGTGGGAAAACAGCTCCAAGGAAGACCACACCAATGTGGGCACGTTTATAACCATTGTCACTGTGACTTGGGGGGTGGCCTGGTCAGCCCAGGGAGGTGGAGCTCGGCAAGGGGCCACAAAACATGCAGAAAACGCCTGCTTACAATTGCTGCTTAAGGAAGTCCAGGGGTAGGAGTGGATGAAAGGTCGTTTTTAGAAGCTGGTCATATTAGCCAACCCAGTAGTACAGGCCCGTAATCTCACCACTCTGGAAGGCTGAGGCAGGAGGATCACAAGTTACTGTCCAGCCTGGACAACTTAGCAAGACCCTATCTGAAAATCAAAAACCAAACTGGGCTGGGAATGTGTAACTCAGTGTGAAGGTCTTGGGCTCAATCTTCAGTACCACAAAAACAAACAAACAAACAAACAAACAAACAAAAAACCCAGAAACTGATGGAAGCACATCTACATGAGCAAGACTGCACAGGCTGGGGTCACCCACTGCAGAGCGACCCCTCAGAAACCTCAGGTACTTGCTCACCCCAGCAAGTTTTTTTTTCCATATTTTCCTGTATCTTTGTTGTTATTGTTAAACCTGACCTTACCCACCAGTTCACATTAGAAAATATCTATAAGCATGTAGTTCAAAAGACTAGTTAATTTGGGAAAGAAAAAAAATAAATACATAAAATTCAATTGCCTTAGTTGAATACTGGAAGGTGCATATTTGTAAGTTATAATTTTCCTTGTGCTAATCTGGGTTTCATTCACGTAGGGAAAATCCCTTATACACCAACACAACCTCCATTTTACATTGAGTCTTTCATTTATCAAATGCCTCTGAACTCTGTGGGTGCACAGACATGGTGTCACGGTGGAACACACTACATTCCGTGCCTGACCCACACTCTCCCTGTAACAAATACATGTCCCTGGATTCGTAATAACGAACAGCCACAATAAAATCATAAATCTGCTATTTCCCTCCACGTCAGCAACCTGGGCAGAATCATGAAACATTACAAGAGGCATCATGTGGTACTCCAAAGCGAGATCCTGTCTCAAATAAAGCAGGTGGTGAGCGTCCTGCCCAGTCCCTTGAGTTAATCAGGCATTGCGGAGTCAGGAAACCGGGCCACGTTCTCCGAGAGGGGGTCCGGACCTCACTGTCCCTCTTGTCGTCCTCCTTGCCTGGCCTACGAGCTCAGCCCAGCCTCGTCCTCCTGGAGGGAAGCCGGGGCACCGCGGGTCCCCAGCTCGAGAGCTCTTCCTGCGTCCCTTTTGTGCTACTGGGACGTGATACAACTTAAGGCAGGAGAGGCTTACTTCAGCTCACAGTTCAGAGGTCTCGGTTTGTCCACCTTCGGCAGGCAAGGATGGCACAGTTGGCCTAGCACCTGTCCTGAGGGCGGCTGTTCACTGAGTCCCGACAGGAAGCAGAGAGCAAGGAGATGCTGGGGACAAGACTACATACCCCTTCTATGGTAGACCCTCCGTGACCCATCCCTGCAGCCAGGATTAATCCACTTGACCTAAATTAATCCCTATAATCCTGTCACCCTCCAGATACAGCAGGCGGGCGGGGAACATTCCAGATACAAACCGCAAAATGAGATGAACAGAAACAGTCGGAGCGCGTTGGAGGAACAGGAAATAGTTTTTGGAAATAAATACTCAACCCAGCATGAAAGAAGCGCAGTTAGCCCAACACTGAATTCTGAACGCTGTAACTTAGGTCCAGGCCTAATGAGCGTGCTGTTGCTGCTTTGGGGCCACGTGGTTACAAGAATCCTCTTTGCCGCTCAGATGGTGAGCAGAGTACTTGAAAAGACCCGCTGCTGGGCACACGTGCCATTGTCAGGGGAGCCAAAGAGCACGGGAGCTCAGCTCCGCGGTCACCAGTGTCGGAGCAGAACGCCAGCCGGAAAGGACGACAAGGCTTCAGGAAGGTCAGTCCAGTGCTATCTTGTACCCGGACACTCACACTCTGCCCTACACAGCCACAGTGCCTGTTGGCCTCTTCCTAACTCAGCCATGGCAGGCCTGTCAATCAACCCATGTAAACAATAGGTTTTCAGATACACAAAAAAAACATCACACTGCTGGAAAAAGAAGCAGACGGTGGGCTAGGAAACCCATGTTTTACAATTTAAGTTGTCTCTGTGAGTTGTTTGGGTTTCAAAGTCTCTTTTCTCTAGGAGCTAAGAGGTAGACAATAAAACTGTAAACAAGAAAAAAATCAGATTGACAAAAAAGGAACAAACTCCAAAACATGTTGTCTTATGTATAGGCATGACTGATGAACGCTATGAATATTTAAACTAAAAAATATTGGGCTGGGACATGGCTCAGTGATTAAAGCACTTGCCTAGTAGATGCAAAGCCCTGGGTTTGAGGCTCCTGCACCACATAATGATTATCTTGGCGGTGGATGGTGCACACCTGTAATCCCAGCAGGAGGGAGGCTGCGGCAGGAGGATTGCCTTGAGTTTGAGACCAGTCTGGGCTACAGAGTGAGACTCTGCTTCAAAAAAAATTTTTTTTAATATAGTAAGTAGCACATTGCCAGTAATCTCCCTCAAAACATTCTCCCCTGCTTCGAACATACTTATCCCGTTGTTCTTCCCACTTTTTGCAGCAGCTCTGGAAATCATCTTCCAAGAGCGCCTTTAGATGAACGGCTCATTAACAGTAGTTTTTTGATCACACTTTCAATGAACCTAAAGTGATTGTTCTACGTGAAAAAGGCCAGTAACAGAAGACCATATACTGTACTATTCCATTTATATAAAAGATTTAGGACAGGCAAATCCCTGGGTAGAGAGAAAAGGCATCAGTGGTCGCCCAGGCTGAGGGCATTGGGCTGAAGAAGGCAGAGGGTCTTTGGGTGACAATGCTTTGCAAATGGCTGTGACGATGCTCCCACAACTCTGAATGTATTAAACCCCTTAAATTTGCAGTTTAAAAGGGTGCATATATGGTACGTTTTTATATCTCAATGAAGCTGTCATCAAAAATATAAAAAAATATGATATGGTGGGTCAAGTGACCTCAGAGGAAGTAACGATTGAGTCCTAAGTCGAAACTGGCTCAAGCATTTATTTTATTGGCATTGTCTGCAGCGTGGTCAGGTGTTGGCAAGAGAAGAAAAAGGAACACCGTGACTAACCTGCAGAGCTGGTCGGTGAGAAAGGAGAAACAACTGCTCTCCATCCAAATCCCGTCCATCTACCGGCCCCATTTCTGGGTTCTGGCCCCCCACCCCATCTGACTGACACTAGCTTGTTGCTCCAGCACTTCTGCTATAGGCGTGAGGCCCAGAGCCAGAGCAGAGCCAGCAGTCACCGCGACACTGCTCCATATTGTCAGTATCCGGAATCCAACTGTTTTTACAGCAGAGTGCTGTGTTTGGAGAAATTGAACAGCACAACAGGATGTAACTGTTTGCCGCTACAGCCAATCATGAGCACTGTATGTCGTGTTTGTGACCTTGCACTGGACTCACTCAGAAACCAGAACAAATATCACAGTGTCAGACAGATCAGGACTTCAGGACCAAATTCCATCCTCACCCTGGTCAGCTTCCCACCACAGCTGATGATCCTGAATGTAACTCATTTGAGGTCCCTGACAATGGCCACAGTGCATATGCAAACCATATTGCAGCTTTCCATCCGTTCAACCTGGGCCCTCGAGGGATGAGACACGACATTGTTTTAACAAGAAGAGTCACCTGGGAGTGGAAGCCACAGCCCAACCTGGATATCTCCCCAACCTGAGAAACTTCCAGTGTATCCAATGCTGGTAACATTCATAGCTTTGGGATAGATGTATGCATAAAGTCAATAAATTTCTGTGGATATTTTTCTGTCGAGTCATAAGGAAGAACTCTGTTTAAGAGAGACAGTAATCTATTGCAGAGCAGAGGCTAAGCACCCTTCTTTCTGCTCAGTACTCCAGTACCCCTTCATCTTGCCTACCATGTTCAAAGGCGGCCTCCGGTTGGCCTCCTGAATGACAGATACCATGAGTTCTACTCACCTGTGCTTTCTAGATGCTTTGTCGATGGTTTGCCAGGATTAGCAAGCAGAAGTATTACAGGAGGGATTGCTAACATACAGACTCCTGCCCCACCCTCAGAATTCCTGGCAGGGAGGGGGAGGCGGGGATGCAGGAATTTGGATTTATGACCAGTTCTCCAAATGATGCTGATTCCAGTGCCCTGTGTTGTCAACTTTGAAACAACGACTATGGGAAAAAAAAGCTCCCCGCTGTGGTAGGAGCCCAGACTCAGAAAATCTTTGTTAGCACAGAGCCTCTGCTCAATAACCGCAGGACCTCAGAGAGTTGCGTAACCACTCTTAGGCCTCAGTATCTTGCCAGTAAACAAGAGAGAGAATAAATAGTTCCCATTTTGCTGCTAATTCCTAAACATGCATAGCTCATCATGGTATTCCAGAGATGCAAACAATATTTATAATTAGTCCCGATTGTGGTATTCTCTTAGGCAAGTTTTTAAACAAGATTATGTATTTATTATGTTCAAGATTTTCAGAAAAGTGCTTATGGTAGATTTTAAATCAACCTTGTATCCATTACCCAGAGGAAAAGAAAAGAAAAGAAAAAACACAGACAGACAAATAAAACCATTTACTATATTGGCATATTCTCTTCTAGTCTTTCTTAAATGTGCATATATAAATTATGTGTAAGGTATAGTACATAACAACGTTCCGACTGCATGCCATCCTGCTTTTTCCAGTAATATACGACAGACACATCCTAACATTGCTAAACACTGTCAACTTCCACACTAGCACTTCAGGTTCTTTGTTTGGTTTGGCTTGATTTTGGGATTATTAGGGAATTAAACCCAGAGCCCCATGCGTACTAGACAAGCGCTCTACCACTGCGTCACCTTCTTAGTCTTTGACGCCACATTAACATCTGTTTCATAATCCACCTTTGCCAGCATCATACATACTTGGCCCATGTTTCATTGGTCATGTTTTGTTTTGTTTGTTTTTTGACACAGGCTCTTGTTCTGCAGTCTGGGCTTACCCTGAACTCACGACACAGCCTAGTCTGGCCTTGAACTCCCAGCAATCCTCCTGCCTCTGCTTCCCCAGAGCTGGGATTACAAATGTGCACCACCACACCCAGCTTACATGGTGCTATAGACTTTGAGCCACTTCTTACTCATCAAATGAGACAGTAGACTCACATTTTCACCCGATCCTATGTTGTTTCCTTTTCTTTCCTTTTCTTTGGCTGACCAGAATTTTTATTCTGGGACTGGCTATGCGGACAACTATTCCAATGTGTAGCTTTTAAATTTTAAAGAATAATTTCGAATTGGATATCAAAATTAATTTTCAACTGGTTCAGAAATCAGCCTTATATATTGTTACTCTATCAGAAAAGCACATGAGTTGGGAATTCTGTTTTTATTTTTAATAAGGAAATCTTACCGTCACATTACTGTACAGCAGAATAATCCGTAACCATATTTTTTTAAAAGGCAGTGAAATGACCTAAGGTGGTAAAGATGGTTTTAAAAGCAAAGGAGCACCAATTCCCTACCTTGGCTCTCAGAGAGAGTTTATAACCGGGACCTGGGGTGAGATTAAATGCCACCTGGTCACAATCTGATGATCTCCAAGAGCCAATCTGACAAAACCATAGTGGCTTCCCTAAGCTTTAGACATAGTGTGTCTAGAGACTCTCCTCTCCAACCTAGGCACTCAGACCCACCTCCCACGTGACACGCCCAGGCTTGGGCTCTGCTGTCCGGAGCCCGTGTCCCTCAAGTCTCCTCCCCTCAGGGTGCACCCTTCTTCCATTCTACCTGTTGCTTTGAGGAAAAAAAAAAGGCAACGCAAGCAAAAAACATTAACAAAACCAAAAGAGATTGATCTAGAAATACCTGGAGACTGCTCCGCTCCTACTCTCTAAGGCTGCTCCCTGACCAGCAAGTCCTGTTGGTTTGCACTTCAAAACAGATCTAGAATCCACGACCTCCCCTGCATCACTGCCACCCCGGTCCACCCCGTGACCACACAGACCTGGTGCCTAGGTGACTTCGGTAGCCCTTTAGCTACCTTCCTGCCGAATCCCTTGCCTTTCCTACCCCCAGGCTTCTCCAAACAGCTCCCAAAGTGATGTTTCCAAAAGCGAAGTCAGCCCTGCCTCACTCTCTCTCAAAATCCTTCAGTGACTTTCCAACTCACCTCCAGAGAGGTCCACACTTCTCATCGTGGCCTCGAGGTCAGGATCTCTTGTGCTCTTCTCTTTCTATGTGTGCCAAAAGCACCGGCCCAGCCTCTTTGCAGATGAGCAGGCAAAGCACAGAGCTGCCTCAGTGCCCTTGCATCCCTTCTTTCCTCAGCATAACTGGCCTTAGACATTTGCAAGGTTTCCCTCTCTCTTTCCTCAGCTCTCTGCCTGAGTATTACTTTGCCCAAGTGGCAAGCCCTGGCCTTTGTCTCTTACTTCTCACTGCCATCTTCCTCATAGCAGTCATCAAGTTTTGGCACATAGTTTCACTTTGACTACTGATTGTTGATTTCCTGCCTTTCCCCCAGACAATGCAGTAACCTCTTTGGAAGACAAGGACCACTGCTCGTTCCTGCTGCCAGAAGAGGACGGGACACGAAAGTGGTCCAGCCCTCCCGCCTTTCCACAACTTCACATTCTGTGTTTCAACCAGCCACACTCAAGTGTAGCCCAAAAATAGTACATGGAAATTTTAACAGAATTTAATTTTAATGAACAAACAATTTATCTATTTTAAATAGCTTTATAACAGAATATTGTTACTACTGTTCTGTTTTCTTACTAGTTAATCTCTTGCTCTGACTAATTTACGAATTAAACTTTATGATAGGTGTGTATATATGAGGAAAAAATCATAGCATTTATAGTATTAGGTCCTACCCATGGCTTCCTGTGATCTTGGAACTTTTCTCCCATAAATACAGCAGAGCTACTATACTCATACCTGTAGAATGATTTATTAATAAATAGCTTATAATTTTCATGTCATCTATATTCTGAAAGGATCCAAAAGAGCCTGGTGAAATTACTCACTTGTTCTGAGAGTGTAAAAAGTGAGTCTCTGGGAGATGTAAGCCCAGGACAGAGACGAATTTTGTAGCGCATGCTCTTTAGCCCTATTTGCATTGGACACAGTGTGCAAGCTGGAATTAATACATTCAAACTAGGTCACAACTCCCTTGCTTACGCCCACACCGTTCTATTCACTTGCTTGAAGAATTTGGTTACAGTGTAACTACAGATAAGGTATGGTAACATAGGGGAGTACACCAGCTTTCCCAGCCTTCCGGGAACAGCTCGGGAAGAGATCTTTAACCACTCTGTTCACTGTGGAGCTACTCGCCCCCCTCCCAGCTCCTTTGATCTCTTCCACATGACATCAGAACATGAAAACTAAGCTGGCTGTGGTGCCCCATGTATGCAATCCCAGCACTCTGGGAGGCTACAGTGGGAGGATTGGTAGTTCAGTCCCACCTGGGACAATTTCACAAGATCCTGTTTTCACATTTAAAAAAAGAAAGAAGAGAAAAAGTCCGGGGCTAGCTCAGTGAGAAGGTCCTTGGTTCAATCAACAGTACCCTCCTCTCCACATTCACGAACGACACACAACAAAGATAGGAACCCAACAGTTGAAAACACAGGCTAAAAACAAAAGTCTCAAAGAAACCAAACACGATCAATTGAAAGAAATGTTCCGAACGTTTCGTGAAGAGTAAATATGTTCTAAATCAAATCTTAAAATGTTTTCTAAATGTTACTTATTTAAATCTATAAGAGGGTCTCTTAAAAGAGACCAATGGTCTTACATGCTGAATTTTATTGAAAAGACTACAAATCAAGATAAATTTGTGCAGCGTGTGATCTGTTTGCTAAGTCTGACAAATCTGCATGTTTGAGGTATATTAAACACTCTCTTAAGGATTTCACTAATGTATTTTGCATGGTTTGGGGCTGGGTTCCATTTATTGAGATAAATACACCTGATGCGTTTTGGGGGCTCTTTCGATTTGATGAAGCAGGTTCATTTAATCAAGATAGACTGCTTAGAATGCTAATCGCTGTGCTATATGGTGGTAGCCAGTTCCTCAGAACAGAGATGCAGATGATGCTGAACAGGTTTTGTAACCGCGGTGGGGCAAGCCACCAGGCTGATGAGAACAGCAAGCCTCCCTGTCTGCCTGTTCCACTGGGTGCACTCCCCTTTGGGTTAAAGACAGAATTCTTTCTTACAAGGATCTTGCTGTCTCCAACAAGAGAATTAAAAACTTACAACTTGTTCTTGCCTCCCAGAACATATGAGACCTTGTAGACATGCAGTGCTGATACATTTACAAAGACTGGCTAATGTCCACCGTGACTAGACAAGCAGGAATCACGCCCGAATTCTGCTCTCAGCGCCACCCTCGTGTTTACTGATTGCACCTAATTGTGAAGCTCTGTCCATTTAAGAAGTTTCTGTCACTTTCATTCTATTCCTTCTTTCTTCCACAATTGTTATTTTTTTCTGAGAGCGCAGGTCTCCCCTGCTTCTTCTACCACCAGAACCAATAAGCTAGGACCTCAGACTCACGTTCAAGCATGTATCAGTCAGCTTTCTTTTCAGTGAGACAAAATATTCAACACCTACAACTTGAAGAGGCTTCATAGCTTCAGGAGAGCTGGTCCATGATCTGCCAGATCCAAGGTGGAGCCATCATGGCTGAGAGAGTGGTAGAACAGAGCTGCTTGTTCATGATGGGAAAGCAGAGTAAGGGAAGAGCACCCCAAAGGGAAGGGTGAGGGACCCCAAAACCATGTCTCCGTGAGCTACTCAGACACACTTACAAGTGTGCTCCATGCATCTCTGTGGGGAACCCCCAAGCTAATGAAGTTGAAACTCCATGCTGCCCACCACAGAGCACAGTTCTCCAAGAGTCTTCCTCACTCTGGGGACATCAACATTGCCTACACACATGTTAGAAATGCCCTACCCATGGCTTGCAAAACTCCTGGAGGTGGAGGCCAGCAATCTGGGTTAAATAATTCTCATATGACAGCCGCATAGCAAAGTTGTGATCCACTCCACCTTTTTTCCCCAGCTTTTACCCAGCACCATTACTCACACCAGGCACTCTGACCCTAGGGCTCTCTGAAAATCCTTCCTGGTCCTGCTGAGTGCAAGTCCAGGGCCTGAACTTCCCATCTTGGTTCTCCATTTATGAACGGTGAGTCATTGAGCCTCAGACACCTTCTCCATGAAATGGATATTATGATATTACCAATAAAACACAAAGTACTCTAGGACTTTAGAAGGCAATGCATCAGCCTTTACTTAAATTTAAAATTATATATATCTCCTTTAATTCAGTAGTTCTGCTCCTCAGTTTAGAATATTTAGCTAAAGTTTAGAAGCTCAGTTAAATAAGGTAACAGCATCCATGCACAGACAATGATCTTTCTTTAGTATTGTTTGTTATTAATGGTGGAATAAACCTAAGATTCCCTTAGGGGGATTCATAAGTCGGTACACTAAGTAAGGCCCTAAAGTATCATACAATATTTGTTATTAAAACAACAAATAAGGCCATGAGTTTGTCCACCTTTACCTCGTTCATTATTTCAATGGTGACACGGTCAGACATCAAATGGTTTTGCAGGCCAGACAATCCCATTCCAAACTATTCTATTTTACTGTTTTAATGTAAAAGCAGCCATAGCAATTCATAACTGAATAGGGACATACTATGTTTTAATAAAACTCTACACAAAACAGTCAGGAAAACACAAGGACACATACAGATTTCTCAACAAAGTTTAGAAGTTGCTAAAAACAAGAGGGAGAAAAGATAATTAAAACTAAGAGGAAAATGTATATCGTTATTTATGTGGCCATAATTTTACAGTTAAATTTTACATGCATATGTTTATACAAAAACAAATTAAGTGGGATTTAAAAACCAGTCCCTATATCAAAGCATGGTTGCGGAAATTAAAGGAACTAAAGCATACAGACTCTTATCAAAGAGCCAGATGGAGCCACCTACTCCTTGCAACTCTAATTGTCTCTCAATTAGATGAAGCTTCCTGACTGGGCTTTCTGTTTATAGGTTCCCTGCCTACGAACTTCCTCCCTTTTCAACTCCTTCCCTCACTTCTTTCAATGAATCCTACACCAACTTCTTTGGTTAATTCATTCATTCATCCATTCCATCCACTTAGATCCTGTGGGTGTGCTCAGGGATAAAAACAGTACGCAACCCATGCAATAGACACAGCAAACTTGGACTTTAACAGGTTTTTCCTTTTAGAGATAAGTGACTTCTTCAGACTTCCTCTTGCTGATACCCAGCGTGCTCTGCTCTCCTCAGCCTGGAGAGCCAACCTGTGGATGCTGCCCCGGGAGGTCAGGGCTAGCCCGCCTTCCTTCTCACAATAAGAAAGGAGAGATCAAGCTGAAGGTGACTAGAAGGATGAAGTAGGCATGGAGACGTATGTGCTTTGTGTGTCCTCCTCCCTCCTGTTCCTTGCTAGAAAAAAAAAAAAACCCTCACACACCTATATGTGGTGAAATGGTGATTTGAGGCAAAAGATCCACCTCATCTCCTCAGAGCTAGCTTTGAATAAATCCATCTCCTTTTTTTTAAACCACAAAAATGGCCTTCAATTGAGTCAGCACTGAGCAGATGAACTTAAGCATGTGGTCCTCAGTTGCCAGTGACGCCGGGTGGGTAGCTGTACTCCTGGGATTTCCCAGTACTACAGGTCCAACTAGCAGCCCAGCATTGGGTAGACCACTGTCTACCTCCATGACAGGGTTCCTTTCTCTATGAAAGAGAGCTGACCCTCTCCTGAGCAGAGAGAGTCTGCCTTCCTGGAGACAGAGGACATTTCTTATATATACGTCTCCACTTAATACCTTCCATAATTCTAGCCACAGCATAGGTGCTTAATAAAAAGTCACATCACTGATAGATCAATTGAACAAATGAGTGAATGAATATTTAATGTAAATGAGAATTCTCCATAAAGAATTTCTATCATACCTACTGAAGTAGCGTAGAAATAGAGATGGGTAGAAAGGAGACAAGGAAAATTATAATTTTAGAGTTGTATTTTTGATAGAGGAGGCTTCAGGAAACAGGGAACAGGCCCAAGTTTCTTTCTCTCTCTCTCTCTCCCCCTCTCTATCTCTTTTCTCCCTCTCCCTGTATAGCAAATTCCTGGACAGCATGTAACTGGGCTCTGGGTCTGAGCCCTTCACCTATAAGATGAGATTCATCCTATCGGTCTCCACCCTCAGGAAGCAGCACTGTTAAAAGAAAAGTACGACTCAGCTTCAAACACATGTAAGTGGTATGCATTTGTACCCCCAAATTAAAAACTTCTATAGACAAAGGACAGCTCTCATCTTAGGAAGAACCAACCCCAACAGGTGGTGGCCCTCCTTTTACCTTTAATATGTTAAATGGGCCATCCTTCCACCTGTAAAATGAGCCATTAGCTTTCTCCCTGTGGGTGGGTTCAAACTTAAACTTTATAGATTACAGATTTCCACCCCTTACCCCTATAAAAATACCCAGCCCTGGCCACAGAGTGCACCTCCATTACTATCTCAGGAAGGCCCACACTCTGCTTCAGCAGATACTTTTGAGTTTTTGTCTAATCAATTTTTCCAGAGTGTCTTAATGACTACCCCTGAAGATGCTTTTTCTGCAATGTGAGTCAGTGAACCTGTTCTTGGGCAAGGGGAACCTAAGTTCCCATGGTGGGTTGAGAGACCACTTCACTGAAGCTGAAAGATGGCCAATCTGGATTTTCTGTGTCCTCTAACCCCAGGGCCATAGCTCATGACATTATCACGTAAACTTCTCATAGAAAGTGCTGAGGAAGTTACTGGGTTAGGATAAAATAAATACACACAGGCAGAAAGGAGGCAAGGAAAATCATAATTCTAAAATTGTACTTTTGAGGAAACATTGTAGCTTCAGAACAGAAAGTGACCCAAGGTGTCTTAGTCAGTTTCTCGTTGCTTAGGATTCAATACTCAACAGCCACAACTTAAGGGATGAGAGGTTTATTCTAGCTCACAGTTTCAGGAGGTTTCAATCTTCTCGTGGGCAGCCTGCAATGCTGGAAGATCCCGGTGGAGGGCCTAGCAGGCCAAAGGCAGTTCACACCACGGCAAGACAGGAAGCAGAGAAAGAAAAGTATGGGCAGAGCTGGCATAGATGCCCTTTCAATTCAAGCCCCAGTGATCTGTCCCCTCCAGGTCAAGCCCCAGTGATTCCAACCAGGCCTATCTCTCAACAGCACAGAAAATCAATGAATTAACTCCCATGATTGAATTACCTTCAAAACACAAGACTTTAGGGGAGTATTGCAGATCTGAGCCATAGCAAAACGCTGTTACACCTTTTCTCCACTTAGAAAACACACTTTCCCTCCCAAAAATTCCTATAAATCGGGCCATGCTTTTCATATGTAAATTGACTCTAATTATTCATACACCTAGACCTCCATCAAGCAGCACAATTAAGTGGGCGGGCATGCCTCTAAACTCCAACACAGTCTAATGGCTTGCATTCGAACTCAGCCCACCAAAAACTGGATAATGTGATAGCGGGAACAGACACTCTGTTTCACCCACATTGTGGACGTCTCCAAGGTCACATAAAGACACCCAACTCCAGACCATAATGTGACCCTCTGGACAGCCCTCACGCCATTTTCTCCAAGTGAGAATCATCTTAACTCTGCCTTATAAATCTTCAAATGCCTCATACTAACTCATCCTAGAATTCTTTTTTTCTGTGATATAAGTCAATGAAACTACAATCTATTCCTACTCCATGGGTAGGGTGAGTTGAAGTCCCCATCTCCTCTTTTGGGGGAACTCCTCAGACTATCCAGTGACATTATGATGACCCTAAGAGATCAACTCTCATCAATTTTGTTCATGACAACAGCCACCTGTATTTCATTTCCAAAGCTTAAGTGACAGCTGACCAAAAGTCTGGGCTTTATAGGGATAAGAGTACCCCTGCCGCCTTAGGAACAGGATATTAAAACTTGGACCAGGCACTTGAACCCACACCACCCCAGGATCCTTCTTTCAAGTGGAAATTGCTGCCAGACATATATTTTTCCCCCTGGGTTTCTAATGAAGCCCACCCTCACCTTAGAAACTGCCAAATACTGATTCCAGCTCTAACAGATGTTGGGGAGCAACTACCCAAAGAGCCGTCTTTAGTTTCGTCCCCTACTTCTCTCCCTCGTTCTGACATTTGGAGGGAAACTGATAGGTATTCCTATTACCAAACGCTACAACGCTATCACAGGATATTACTGAACTAGCAAAGACACACAGCAAGCAGGGGCTTACCTCTTCCATGTTCAAAAAGAAAGGAGAGGAAAAAGAAAAATTGGGTTAAGAGAGAAAGATTGCTTTCCTTCTAAGGCAAAAGCAATGCAAAGAAGCGAACATTTGGCAAGCAGAACTTCGGCTAAAACAATACCTCCATTGTAGCTTACATCTTGACAAGCAAACTGCTCACGAAATCAACCATTTGGGGTAAAATTTCCAAGTGTGTCATTTTGCGAGTGCCAGATGCACACCAATGGTTATTTTCATGGGGAATGAAAGTGATTTGCATCAATTTATTCAGAGCCATCTGAATCCTCTGCCACATGCACAAAACAGAATCACTGCTCCCTTTGTTTCTAGGAACTTTTTATGCCTCTTTGGTAAGGAAATCCCCACCGCACCCGGACATCTGAAGAGCTGCTGTTCTGGGGTTAGCTTGCTTGCAACCTGAGCCTTGCTTGGGCGCTGAGAGGAAGCTGGACCTAGTATCCCGGCTTTCATTTTCTTTTCTTTTCTTTTCTTTTTTTTGTGCTCATAACATCATGCATTTGATCCTCATTTTGCTCATTCAACAAAACTTTAAGCCCTGGGCTATCCCCAGGAGTTATTTATTATAGATAAATTTATGGTAGACATGTGAGGCTTTGTCTCTGTCCTCCAGAGGCTCACATCTTAGTGAAACAACCACTTTCTCAGGAGGTCAGTTTTTAAAGTCTATGCATAAGGCAAAAGCATCCCATCCGGTCAGATTAACCTTATAAACACCAGGCTCAAAGTCAGTGGAAACAGGTGCTTCTGTGATAAGACAGCAAGGATTAATTCATGTCGAGACAAAGGGATGATCTGTGTATCCTGCTCGCTCTGGGGCTTAAGGTCAGAGTGAGTGAGTGGTGGGGTGACAGATAGAACTTCCTAGACCATGAAGATGCACTCAGCACTTTGTTTTGTTGCTTGGCTGCATTTTGCTGGGCTGGGCAGGTACCAGTACCTGTGCATGTTTATGAAGGCCCTGCCCAGTGCTGGGTCCTGCTGTGACCTCACACAGGAGGCAGGATCTTACCTCATAATCCTAAGTAGTCATTTTTGCTCTGGTCTCTGATGATTGTACAAACATTCACAAGGTCTTAAGGAAACCACACCACACGGCTCCATAACCCGAACTCTCTGAGTTGGGAGCTTACATTCCCATTGCTTCATGGTGAGTCTGTCTCCTGGTACATCAAACCCCAGGTTGTGGAGTGAAAAGGCCATCACTAGAAAAGCTCACATTTGGTGAATTCTATCATGTCATTTTCCCATGATCTACAAGGACCAGCTCAGGGGAAGCGCACACCAATGCAAAATGCAGACACTACTAATACTACCTTCCAGGTGTCATACGTGATGTAAACAAGGGAAGAAGAAGCCAATTGCGTAGCTCAGAAGTGGCATCCAATTCCAGACATACTGTCTTTGTCACTTATTTGTTGCTGTGACAGACTTTCCAACATCTACAACTTACAAGGGGAAAGATTTATCTTAGTCCACAGTTTCAGAAGGCCTCCGTCCATTCATGGGTGGCTGGCCTCGTGGAAGCATGTGGCAGTCTATTCACAGGGGCAGCACATGGCAGAAAGGGTCTGGTGCTGCTCACAGCATGGCAGGCAGGAAACGCAGCAAACAAGGGAGGGTGGAGCTAGCATATATCCTTCCAGGGCATGTTCTAGTGATTGTTCCTCTCAGGTCAAGCCTCAACATTCTGCCACTTTCAGGTGAAGCCACAGTGATCTCCTTCTTGCAGGTCACATGCTCAGCAATGTGCCACACACACACAACATACTACACTTCTGTAATCTACCCTTCCTGATCAGACTCCACCTCTTGAAAACATACAGTTCCATAGGCATTCATTCTGCAACATCCAAAAACACGAAGCTTCTGAGAGACATTCGAGATCCAAACCATAACAATGATCCACCAATCCTGGTCCCCTTCAGCCAGGGTTTACCTATCTTTAGAACCTATCTTCTCCACGCCGGCATTACTGGCCCCTGGGACCAGGTTACTCTTTGTCATGTGCACTGTGGAATGTTAGCATTTTCCCAAGCTTCTACCCACCGGATGCAAGTAGGACTGTTCATGTTAGCAGCCAAAAATGACTCTAGATACTGTGAAATGTTCTTGTGGAAACAAAATCGCTACTCATTGAGAATCAATGGTTTAAAGTGACTGTACATACCTGTCTGCCTGGTAGGAGCCTGTTTGTATTTATTATTTGGGAATCACTTTTAATCACGGCTGGTTCGGTTAGCACTTGAGCTGCCCAGCTGCATGGGGGCCATGCTGGGAAGTGACTCACTCTTGATGTGATGTCGCCATCATAAAAAAAAGAAAAACTTTAACAGTTTTTAAACAGAGATCTCCATACTTTCATTCTGAAACTACAAATTACTTGACTGGCTTGGTTTTATGTGTTTGTGCATGCGCGTGTGTGTGTGTGTGTGTGTGCGTGTGTGCATGTGCGTGTGCGTGTGTGTGTGTGTGTGGTACGAGGGACAGAGGCCAGGGCCTTCGCACTGAGCTTTATATCTCACCCTCTTATTTTTGGTTCTGAACTAAGTGTCACTAAGCCACTAGGTTGCCAGGCTGTGCGTGAACCTGCTGTTCTGGTGTACCAGCCTCTCAGACTGCTGGGATTATAGTTCTGTGCTGGCAGGTCTGACTTCAGTTTTAGTTGAGTTCAACTTTACTCTCACTTTCAAAAAATGTCCCAACTTGGAAAAAAAATGTTCCATGGTCAACATTCTGTCTATACCAAATTGAGCTTTTAAAAGCTTATCATGGTGTTTTCGTCTTGATTGAATAATACAACAGCCTGCTGAATTTGTCTGCAGCAGACCATCTAGCTAGTTTCAGTCAGTGACCACAACCCGCCCGCCCCCCACAACCACACACTCACACCCACCCACACCCACACACGGTTTTTTGTCTTCTGTCGTTAACTCTTAGATGCACATCTGACATCTTCTGCAGTAACAACCAGACTTTTCTTTCAGAGAAATAACTATGAACTTCAATAAAACAGAAAGAATGGAAATAAACGTCTTGGCAAAAACACGAAAGATTAAAGGATCGTGCTGTTCTCTTCAACCCCAGGTTGCAAATTTGAAGGCCCCTATGGGGTACACAGGTGGCATAAATAAGTAAAACCTTCCGGGGGCTGAGATAACAAGAGATGGTAATAATTAGAAAAACTGAGGAGCATTTTATAGTTGTTATTAAATATTAACTCAGGCTCAGTGTCAATCAGATATCCTTCTGTATTCCCTGTGGACTTTCCCACGTTAAATATTGGTAACAAATTTCATTATTTAAAAAAATATCATCTCATCCAATGCTTCGTAGACTCTCCCTCAAAGAAGTGGTCTTCCTGTGCCAGGTCAGACACCTCCTCTATGAGGTTTGGGTGTCTTATTCCTGCCCGTGGAGTGCCCCTCTGGGATACTGACCAATGTTTCCCTGCTGTCTAAGCTTGAGCCAGTATATCCCCTTTTATTCTCTCATGATAAGTAATAATGGAGGAGAAGTTGTTCTTCATTCGTAGACAGGTCTGTAGGCTCTTGGACAGAAACTTATTAAGGGACCAATTTCTAGTTCTGCAGAAACCATCAACAGATTGCCTCCAAAGCACTGAAACGTTATCGTTGGTGACAATCACCCTGTGTGTCCTCTCCACACTGCACGCTGGTTGTCAACAGCTGGTCATGGCTGACACCGCAATACTACAGGTCAGAGCTCCCCTTGAATGAGGTCTATGGTACCTTTAAAAATGACTCATTCTTGTCAAAACTACAAGCGGCCTTTGATTTCACTGGGTAGTTGGGTGATTATTGTGGCTGATGGTAAATTTCTAGGAAGAAAAAGTGAATTCACATGGGCTAGAGGGGAGGGACGGATAAGCAAGTTATATTGTACCTAATACCTAAGAACTCGGGTCAGGAAACTACAATCTGCAGGACAAATTCAAATGCCCTTTATGGCTCAGAACTAAGACTATCTTTTAAATGTGCAAAAATAAAAGTGAATTGAAAGAAGTACAGGAGGAAGCAGAGGCAGGGAACAGTGACATAGATCACAGGAGGCTTGCAAAGCCTGAAATATTTACTATGTGGCTATTCACACAGAACCTTTGCTAAATGATCACTTATCTCCTGACTTTGCAAAACAGACTAGAAACTGCACTGAGCTGGTTCCATTCGTCCCTACACCCTCATCACCGTTCCACTCTCTACCTTCAGGGTCTTAATCAACATTGGGAAATCCACATTGCTCGCCTGGTGGCTCCCCACTGTGAAGAAAGACTTTTGGCATGGCCTGTGCAGCCTTACCACTGTCAGGGTTTCATCGTGGGACCTACTTGGGAGCCACTTGATTCTCAGGCTTCGATACTTCCTTTAGTTTTTGAACAGAGCCACACTGTTTTGTTAACATTTGATTTCTTTTTCCTAGAGAGGCATAGTCAGGAGCTACATAATAACTATGGCGTGAAGGAGCTGGGGTGGCTTACAGCTCTGGGGAGGAGCTATGATAACTGTGGCGTAGAGGAGGCGGGGCTTACAGCTCTGGGGAGGAGCTATGTAACGGTGGCATGGAGGAGGTGGGGCTTACAACTGGGGGAGAAATTATCAAGACTGTGGCGTGAAGGAGACAGTCTTACAGCTCTGGGGAGGAACTTCAGCAAGCAAGGCATCACTTAGTCATCAGGTGAAAGGACTAATAAAACTTACGTTTGCACATTGCAACTTTCTAAGTTACAACAAGTAAGTGCTCAGAAAATAGGGATTGTGTTGGGTTTTCTTTTCCTAATACACAGGAACAAAGTCACAGCAAATGCAGGAAAGAGCACTGTGGTTCATCTGTATCTACTCTTTCTGAATGAACAGTCTAGGCTGTCTTAATTACCGAACGCAAGGTCATCCCATTTAATTACCTTTAACTTCTAAGGAAATCATGAAGAAAATTTTGAGCCTAAATTTAGTTAATTTAACCTCAGCTGAGTAAATACAGCACAGGGCCCCGTGTGTGGGCATGGAAGCCTGTAGTTAACTGTTTCAAATCTTGGTTGCATTGCTTCCCTATGTCCATGCAGAATCATGCATAAAAATGGCATGATTCTGCACACAACAGTAGAGCCATGATACTAGCACATGCCCAGAACTTAAATTAGTGCTTTGCACACAGAAAATTCTCAGTGCATTTGACTTATATTAGCAGCAACTGTCGCTTGTAGCTAATTCTTATTCCTACTAAAACTCAGCTCAAACAAAAGTTTCTCCAAAATGCTCTTGACTCTTGATAGAAACTCTGAAGAGCCCTGAAAATGTCCCTATTTTTACATTTGACCATATAAATAAATGGAGAGAGAGAGAGAGAGAGAGAGAGAGAGAGAGAGCTTTCCAATATCCTGTTGCTTTGTATTAGTTTCATGTGCCTTGTGCCAGATTTTAACTACTATTTCCTTTCCTATACATATAATGATGTGGCCATGACTTTAAAAAAAATCAGATGGAAGAAAAGACATTAAATGGCCTTTTCAGATTCTCCTACCAACATTATTCTCTGGGTGCGACTTTCTTCACACAGCCCTTACTATAAACAATCTCTCCCTATCTCCTTAACTACCGCAGAAGATTCCTGTGACAATGTGTGTCTTCTGCGGTTACGCACAAGCTCCCTGAGAATGGGGACTTCACTTTCTCCGCCATTTCTTCAACACCATGTATAATGTGCAGTGAATTCAATAATATCAGCAAATACACATTAAAAAGAGGAATATAAGAATTTTTAAAAGGATCCTCCTATGAACACTGAGCATGAGTCATTGTGGGACCCTGCCCAAGCTGAGAGATAAGGGAAGGTAGAAGGTGACCCAGACCCCAGCAGGAGTGGGGCCACTCCCTTCTGTCCCTGGCCCAGGATGGCCCACAGCTCAGGTTTCACCACACTCAAATTCCCAATTTTCCCCTGCCCCAAGACCTTTACCACAAATCACGTGGTCAGGTTTCCAAAGACCTACCATGCAAATTAGGTGACTTTGAGACTCCAAACTTCCTCCAATCACCCTACAACCTTGGCTGACCCTCCACCCTCCAAATGCTTATATGCCTGGCCCCCCTAGACAGTAAGCAGGCTGTTACACTGATTCCGTTTCCTGGGTTTTCTTCCATAATACTCAGAGCCACTCAAGACCCTATCGCCCAGATTTCACTGGTCCCTGATCGCCAGTGGCCAATGACGACTAGAGACCCCAGAAACCCCAAAAGATCATCTTCACTTCTGCCAGTATCTTTAAATTTCTAGAAATGTGATCGCTGTGCAAAAAAGATACCTAAATTTAATTTTGATAGCTAAGAGCATACAGTCTTCCAAAGAAACCCTAGCAGAGCAAAATCCTATAGAACCATATTTTGACATATTTTCAGGATTAAAAATTTGAAGTCTCATCTAAATGTGAAGCTCCTATAAAGAAATGAAAGATTTTGTCTGTGTCGCTCCACATTCTCCGTAAGACCTACCACATTTCTCTGTAAGTAGTTGACAGATATTTCATAAAAGCTTTTGAATAATTAATATGACAGGATATAAAAAGAGTTTAACTCATGAGGGGACTTTTAAGCTGATAATTTCTTTAAGCAGTACATTAAAATTACCTCAGTTAACAAACAAAACCATCCTGCATTCCTGGCTCCAGTAGTAATGTAAGCCACAAATAGAAGAGGTAGGAACTTAAGATTTTTGAGGGGAGTGTGGCAAGGGGGAGAGGATTGTGGATAATGAAGAATTATTAGGACAGTATTTATACATCCAAATCCCCACCCTGCAAAGGGTCTATTTCAATGTCTGAATGGTAATTAAATTGATATTGTGACTTCCTTGATGTCCTCTATATTTTAAAAAAGTATACCATTTTGCTCTTAAAATTAAATTGAAAATAAACTTATTTGATTTCAAGAACTGTGGAAAAACACCATGGGAATTCTATAAATTACTTAGCAAATTTTATTTGGGAGATCCAGTTTATAATTAAAGTAATCCATGAAATAAACCAAAAGAGGCATGGAAGGATATCAGATTCCACTCTGAAGTCTGTGTAAGCAGGAGTCAGAGTAAAGAGAACAAGTGACCCTGGGGCCTGAAGTCCCAGTCAGTGAAGCTTACCCTGCTGCCCCCGAAAAAGCCCTGCTAAGTCGTAGGCGTTCTTCACTCTGAGGCTCCTGCCTTGAAGGAAATTCTAAAATATGACAAGGCTAGTCATGGAATGAGGAACATCCCACACACTGCCACTCCCTGTTCCATAATTAGATTTTGCCATAGACACTGATCTCAGAGGCGGCAAAAATAGCTGGCTGCTCAGGGGAGGACCCATGCTATGCATAGGGCCCGCTGCTTCTCCAGGAAGGCAACTGGCCGCACCCTCATGCCCAGCACCCGTCTTCCCCAACAGCAGACGTTCCCCTAATATTCCAGGACTACACTTCTTTTTTTCTAAAAGGCAGTATTTTTTTTTAATTTCAGCGATATATGTTGACAGTTCTGTCTAAAAGGTACAATAATATTCAAGGTAATTTGAAATTCTAAGATGGCTCATGGGGGACACGAGAGATTTAATACCCTCTAAGGGAATGAGGCATGGTAACCAGAGTAAGGGTTTAGGAACTATCCTGGCTTCCTGGGTCCTGTAGTGACAGGCTATAGTTGCAAGCCATTGGCTTGGCCCCTCTGAGCACCACATCTACCCTTCTTATGACAGGAAACTGACTCCTTTCAGGTCAAGGACCATGAGCAAAGTATCTCCTTCCATTGTAAACCACATGGAAACAAATGCCTGTGGGTGTCCTCCCCGCTGCACCTTACGGCAGGTAACAGAAGTAGTATGTCCTCAACAGACAGTTTTGAGAGAATGGATGGCAATGAATGAATGAACTCACAGAATTGCTGTGTGGATTAGATAAAAGGCTCGTAAACTACCTGGCGTGGCACAGGAGGCTGGATAATGGCAGTGTTGTCATTATGGAAGAGCCAAACACAGCAGATGCTCATCAAATAAATAGTATCATTAGCCGTCACCATAAAGTTGAAAAAATATTAAAAGGCAGAAATCAAAGGATTAAATAATTATTTCAGGGGACAGAAACTAAAGTAGCTCTGTGACGTGGTAAGGAGCTGGGTATAGCCTCCCTGGTAAGAAACTAAGGCCCCAGATCCTACAACCACAAGACACTAAATCCCACTAGTAACTATGTGACCTTGGAAATAGGTCATTCATGAGCTTAATCTTCAGATGAGTCTGGAGCCCCACCTGACCTGTGCACGGCAGCTTCGTAAGACATCGCAGCAAAACGGAAAGCTGAACAAGCCAAACCTCCTGCTCCACAAAAGTCATGAGGTCATGCGTGTGCATCGCGGGCTAGAGTATGGCTCAGCACGAGTGAGGCTCTGGGTTCCATTCCCACCACCAGATAGACAGGCAGATAGGATATATAGATGATAAACAGATATATACATACATAGGATAGATAGACTGATAGACAGACAGACAGATAGATGATAAATATGTGTTATTTTACGGCACAAGTTGTAGTTATTTGCTGTCAGCAATAGAAAACTGATAGATGTACTGAAACAGATAAGACAGCCACAGAGTTAGGAGAGAGTTCCTAGAAACCACCTGAATGTCTAAGACAGAGTGGGAGGGGCTGTAGGGAGCTGCAGACCACACCTTTGTATGCAGAGGGCAGACAGCACTGAGTGTACCCAACAGTTGGTGCATTAGGGTGTGAGATTCGTGTTGCCAGACCTGCCCACTTTTCAAGTAAATACAGAGATCTGAGTTTGATGTAAAACCCCTTCATTTTTAAATACTGGCCCCTAATTAGGAGTTTTAAAAACTATATGAGCAACTCTCCTGCAAGGCAAAAAGCCACATGAAGGAATTTAGCTCAGACATGTAAGGTAATGCAGGAGTTACCACAGGGCACCTGTTTCAACTCTGACCCCCAGTGCTTCCAACCACTGGTCTTGGACTTTCAATGGAAAGGTCCTTAGAGAGTTACAAAGTAAGCAAAAAGTCTTTTAAAATGTTATTTGTTACAAATTTTTAGAAAGTACATTTTAATTTATTATTATTGATGATGGTATAATATTAATTTCCTGTGGCTGTTACAACAAGTTACCACTAATCAGTGGCTATTAAAAAGATAAATGTATTATCCTACAGTTCTGGAGTCAGTTTCGGTGGGTTAAGCCAAGGGACCATCAGGACTGGTTCTAGGGAGTCTAGGAAACAATCAGTTTCCGGCCTTTTCCAGCTTCTAGGGACAACCCACATCCTCTGACCCAGGGCCTGTCTTCTACCTTCAACACAACAGCAAGGCGTCTGTAAGTCTTTCCATCCCTCTGCTTGGTTTGAAGACACTGCCCCTTCTGACCCTCACTTCTCCTTTCCCTCCCTAAGGGCTCCTGTGATGACTTTTGTGGACACACCTGGAAAATTTAGAACACACTCCCCATCTCAAGATCAGGTCCTTGTCTCAATCTCACATGTCAAACTCCTTTTGTCACATAAGGCGACCTTCACTGGGTCTGTGGATGAAAACAAGGGCATCTTGGAAAGTCAGTAGTCAGCTACCACATCGCCTGTCTCTACCTCTAACCCACAGCCATGTCCTCATGTGCTTTGGGATTCATGGTCACAGACATGACCCAGTCCCTTCATGCAAGGCTGTGACCTCAGCCAGGCATGAGTCCCACAGCGGAGCATTCTGTCTACAGATGCAGTCTTGGGATCTTTCAACAGTGAACAGCAAGTTAAAGCTTCTTTAATAGGCCCAAGGCCTGAGATAAGGTTTCCGACTCCTTCCGTTGTAACCTTGGCTTTGTCAGAGAAGCAGCCAGCAGTAGGAACCCATTCTCAATGACAAGACACTCGAAAGAGTAACCTCAGGAGGGTGGGCTGGCATGTTGTTTCATTTCTCCATGGTGTCTTTTCCCCTAAGTAGGAACTGACCAAAATACATCGACTTTTTCACAGTTCCTCATCTAACTTCTTGGACAGTCACATTGCATTTGGAAGTCCCCTCATTTCACCTGAAACAGGATGCTGTGGCCTTAAAATCATGCTCATTTTCTACAATTCACGAGTTGAACTCCACACAAAGAGCAAAGAACGTATTTTCTAGTTAAGGGTGCAAAGGGACGCTCTGAGTGGCTTACTCCTATTCCTAATTAATTCCAGTGGAAATAATGAAGAGGCTGTAAATGGGGAAACAGGTGTGTACAGAACCTGCCTTTCAAGCATGAGCAATTTGTGTTAATTGTAGCTTTATAAATAAGGTAATCTGGGAAAAATTTCTTTAGGAGCTTAAAAGCATTTAATGGACAGCTACACAATTCTAATGCAATGATGTGTTTCCCAGAATGTTTTCACTGGCTTAAATTCTACTCCACAACTGTCTCTCCGGATGCGTGTGTGCCTCTCCCTACTCCACCCTTTCATCATCTGACTCACCTGTCCTCATCGCAATATCCAGGATTGGTAAGTGGATGGGGAAATGGATACCCATAACTTGTGAGTTCAACAAGGAAATTTCAGGAAAGTTATTTGAAAAGAAAAGAGTCTTAAAAGCATTCATAGCCTTGATTCAACAATCATCTTTTCGAGAATTTATCTTAAACAAATAAGCATTGACGCAGAGACTGAAACATTGTTTTAAAAAATTCATGGAATTTCCAAACGTACAGAGATAGTACCATGCTTTTGCAAAAAGCTAAACAATGTGCTCCACATAGTCCTATTTTCTATATCCATGTAGTTCAAATACTCCGTGCTACACAGTCAAATGTTAGCAGTACTCCCGTGAGGCAGGAACGCAGGTGACTTCCTTTGTTCTGGTTGTTCCGTATGGTCTGCAATTTTTCGGTGAGGTATGCAGATGCCTTTATAAATATGTCCATTAACTATGAGTTTCTTGGTGTCTTTAAAAGCTATCAAATTGTATCATTTTGTACTCTTTCTCAATCTTATCTTTAGGTTTGCTATACTTACACACATACCACACACAGAGAGAGGCTGAGACAGAGAGAGAAACAGAGAGACGGACAAGCAGAAACAGTGAAGATACGTTGGTGACGTACATAGAGTTGTTGCTGGATAACTATCTGCTACAGCCAATCACATCAGCTCTTCCAAAGGCCAATAGGGACCAGCTAGTCTGCTCAACTATCAAAACGCTAGTATCGGCGTGGTTACTAATAGCTGTAACAGTAAGAGCTACCGTTCACTGACACCTTTCACGTGGTGGACTGTGTGGAACACGTTACCGTTACAAGCTTCTTTCGTGTTACCCTTACAAGAGGTCTATTACAAAAATACTCTTACCTGCCTCATTTTACAAATGGGAAATGGGAATGTGGGCAAATCAATACCTGTGTTCACCCCCAGGAGACTGGCATTGAACAAGGTCTGGCCCCAAGGACAGAGATGCTACAGATGCTATAGCTGTACATTATTTGTGTCTACCGCTGTGCTGACCAGATTAGCTAAAATTTTTCAAAAAGAGAAAAATTGAGGAGACAGAGACAGAAAGACCACAATAAATTAGCTTCTGCAACTATAAAGGCTGAGAGGCTCCAATAGCTACTGCCCCAAGATGACAGACCTGAGAATCAGGAAAGGTGAAGGCATAAACTCAAGCCTGAATTTGAAGGCAAGAGGAGACCAATGTCCCAGCTGAAGGCCATGCAGCAGACAGACCTACTCCTCTCTTACTCTTTGTTTCATTCTAAATAGGCCTTTAATTGATTGGACAAGCTAGCCCACATTATGGAAAGCAATTTGCTTTACCGAGCCCCCCAATTTACACACTATCTATCTCAGAAACATCCTCCCAACTGCAGCATATTAATACATAACCAGATATCTAGACACTGCATGCCCTCCACATATGTGATCTCCCACCCTCTCATTCATCCCAGGCCAGGCCTCCACAGCACACATGTTAACACCACCTAGAAGATCATGCCTACATTTCCAAGTGCCAAAGGGGACTCTCACAAAGGCTCCTGTCAGCTCTGACTCTCTTTGCCCACAGTAAGCAAGCCCTGAGGCCGAATCCCAAGCACTCTCTGTTTTCATATGACTCATAAACCACTTAGCAAATAAACAAAACGAATCAATAGTTTCAAATAATAATTACCATGATCACTAATAACGTTTGTTTTCACAACACACAGCCTTTCCTGCCTGATTTCACAGCAGCTATTACCATGCTACAATGACAGTCGAGTAATTGCAACAGAAATCACAACTCTGACTGGCATGTTTATACTAGGCGACCCGTTACAGAAAATCTTGATAACTTTTGTGCTAGAATCTCAGGAACTTCCGCTTGGGTGCACCAGTCATTGGGAATGCCATAGGTCTGTCCTGCGGAAGGTCACATGACTGGGGGCTTTACTTCGTTCTCTAAATCCAACTATTCCATAGGTTTAGATATAAATTATTCAAACCACCTTAATCTCACCATGAAAAGCCAGTGTCTTTTGATTTATTCCTTTCCACTCTTATGTAGATGTTTACGGCTACAAATGCATAGCTTATTTAACTATGTGCATTCACATGATCTCATGAATTTATTCTAACGTAACATAAGACACTGAGGATTTATAATTCCTTACTCAGTCTGCCATCGCTAGCAGTGTGCAGTGGAAAAGGCAGGTGTTCTGACGGCAAATCTGGGTACATGTTTGTGGCATCTTTCTACACTGGCCAATTCCAGGCTGTGTGTAATATGTCAGGTTCTCTTTTGGCACATAAGTGTCGCTATTTCAACTAGAATTCATTGTCAATAGTAAAAGGGTAGATGGTATCACACAGAGAACCAAATTTTTGACTTCTCTCGAAAAACCAAGTGATCTGTCTCTATAGAATTCACAGCTCCTACTAGTAACTGTCTGGATTTTTGACATTTCATTCAATTTTTCTACAACCTTCTTCTCTCATTTTTCTTTTAGCTTCTATGGAGATTTGAAACTACAGCTTGAAGAATGTACACATAAGTAGTAATCTACACCACATATCTATTGATGTCAGATACACTCAAATTGACTTGAATGCGAATGCATGTGAGGAATCATACAGTAGATGAATACATAACCAGGAAAGGATGGCTGTGGGTTTACCAACCGGCCACTTTGGAAATTCCAAGAATGGAAATTTAATCTGCATAGTACACGGTTGAAGATAGAAATAAAGCATCTGCTGGAATAACGCTGGCCGTGTTGCTGAGCAGGGCCATCGCCAGGCTGCGACCTGAAGCAGTATACGCCAGTTCACAAGGGAGGGATTCCAAACGTACCATTGAATTTTTCACGCTCTGTAGCAAGCGCTCATGCTGCTCTGCGATGGCCAGGGCAGCTGAGTGGACTTTCTGATAGATGGCTTCCCCATCTCGCGTTTGAAAGATAAACAGCCCTTCGCCGGTCTCACACATCCTGTGAAGACAAAAACGAGAAGCTTCTGAAAATCCAGCTCCCGGAAGTTTCATGTGCTAAGATCTTATGGCTTTTTTTTTTTAAATGAGATTAAGGTTCTCATTTACTTTGCTGAACAAAGTTAACTAGAATCAAAAGACTCAGAGGGTCCAGCAAGTGCAAATATGGGCAAGAAACCAATCATTCGAGGCGAATACGTATTGATTTTTTAAAATCACAAAACAAAATAAAAGATGTATGAAAGAGCCATTTCTCGATTTTCAGTACAACGCCTGCATTTCAGTTTCCATTGCCTGGGCGGAGAGCCGTGAGCCTGTGTTCCTCCTCCCCACCCAAGAGCAACATGGGATCAGAAGCCATGGTGCCCAGCTTCATGGTGAGGAAGGGCCCTAGGGCAATCAGCACTCCGTCCTCAATTTTCCGGACACAACCCCTTCAAGGATTCTTTCATTCTAAGATTCCACATCAAACTTCACTCCAGCTGTCACTCAATGTGATAGATCAGGAGCACCTAACATATTTAAAAATGAGAATGATTGTGCTGAACTAATGCTTGGAACATAGCGGAAATTTTTAAGGAAAGTTGACATCACCTTCACCACAAACCATTTAAACCTGGAAAGAAATTACATTATTAAGAGGAGACTGTCACGCACAATTAGGCAAGCACTACACAAATGCTCCTTAATTAAATGTATATTCCTCCGTATATGTACCTGAAAATATATTTAAAGACTGTTTATTTGTTTCTGTGGTACTGCTAGTGAGCTTTGAGACAGGGTCGTGCTAAGTAGCCCAGCCTCGGTTCAAACTTGTGATCTCGTGATTCTCCTGCCTCTGCCTCCCAGATTACTAAGATTATAGGCCCAGTGACTATGAATATTTCAAAGAATTTGGACAATATCGTAAGAAGGGCCACTGAAAAGAGTTCTAACTTTGATGCATATATGTGGTAAAAGTAAGCCAAGAGGGAGTTTTATTTATTTTATTTTTGAGGAAGAGTCTTCAAACTTTTTTTCTTTAACGAGCCAGGCCCAATGGTGCAGGCCTTTATTTTCTATTTATTCATTTATTTTCCACAGATACGCAATGTGCCACAATGTCCAGCCACGTGGTACTGGGGAATCGAACTCAGGGTAGGCAAGTGCTTTAACTGCCAAGCTAAGCCTCCAACCCTGTTTCATTTGCTCTAAAAGATATAACAACTTCAGTGTTTCCCCTTCCACTCCAGAGTCTCTTGCTGAAACACTGACCACAGACTTTCGTATCTGTTTCGCTCACGTTTGAAAAGCGGCTTGCCATGACATGGAAACTAAGCAAATTTCCAGCTCAAACCACTGTTAATTTCTTAAATTTACTCCAGTATATGTAACTGCTGAAAGGCAATAAGAAAGATGACCCCCGTCTAAATTTTCACGGTTGGCTCAGTACCATATGGCCAGATGATGGTTCTCTGCAGATACGCCCAGGACTGTGGAACTGATTAGTTTGCCACACTCGCATTGCACAGACATGGGCTATGTAAGAAGATAAAGAAAATGATAGCTGTTCCACTAGGCTAATATAGAGAGAATTAGCTCATAAAGTTGATCGTGTGTTTTTAATTATTAAGCCATTCTAATCTAATGAAGAGCTGAGACTACAAGGCATTTTTCAATCAAGTCTCATTTCTTTCCTAAAGACACCCTACAGTACCTCCAACAGGACTGCCCCCTCTTCCCATGTGTAAGCCACCATCAAAACTTGATCTGCTACCTGGTGCTTTGTTCTGAAAGACATCATGGCTTTTGTACAGCTTTTTTTTTCCAGAAAGTATGAAAATATTAACTCTTTAGGAGGAGCAAGTAGCTCTCTACTTCTCCTCACAAAGACGTCATTGTTTATTTACTCACTTAAATGCCAACCTTGGTTCTAGAGAGGATGAAGGTACCTGTGACTCACAAACACTTGCAAAATGACTGTTTAGTAGCGAATTTTGCCGCAATGTTTCTTAAGCCTGATGATCCAATGGCCCTTAGAGGTTTTTTTTTTTTTTTTGACTGTAATATACAGTAAGAAATATATCTTAGGCTTTGATACAGGGTGTCTGTCTATTTGTGGATATATTACAAACTTATTGCATGCCAATGCTTTCTATCTCAATTTTTTCATACCAGTAGTGGAATGCTTCATCTATTAATTATAATTCATTAATTGGCAAGATCTACTCCTCAAAAATCACTTTTACTCATTGCCTACTTTTGATGAACAGTGAAGCCACATACTACCTTTTTTAAACAGCATTATTTAACTCTGTAAAATATGGTGATAAATATTGGGATAAAATATTGCCATAACTTGGCAGTACCGACTCTTTGAAAATCACTTTTATTCATCGTCCACCGTCATAAATATAGTGAAGCCACATACCGTTTCTAATGGCATTTAACTTTCTGAAATATTGTGATAAAAACAAAATCAGAACAATTGTAGAATCAAGCATTCTTCTTTGACTTATGTCTATACCTCTCATCGACAACCGAGGTTCTAGAACACACACACGTGTGTGCACATGCACACACATACACACTAAGCTCTACTTACCACTTGCAGAAAGAATTAGGAATCACAACCTCAAACCCTATTGGAGCTCTGTCACAGAAAGTGAAAGGACAAATATACTCAGAACCCATATGGGACAGAGGACAGTATAGGTTCTGTTTAAAGCTTGCAGCCACAAGTCAGCCCTTGTCAGGTTTTACACGGGGGAAGTTGGAATATAAATAGTCATATCTATCTTTTTTGGTTGTTGTTGTTGTTGAGGCAGGGTTTCTCTCTGTAGCCCAGGCTGGTCTTGAACTCGCCATGTAGCCCAGGATGGCCTCAAACTCATGGCAATTCTCCTGTCTCGGTCTTCCAAGTGCTAGGATTACAAGCTATGCATGTACCACCATTCCCAGCTTATATGGCACTGAGGCTTGCACTTGCTAGGTAAACACTCTGACCTATGTGCTACTCCTCCAGTCTCCACATCTTCTGGCTATGTAAGAAAGGCCAGAAATCTTGATTGTTATGCGATGCCACTTGAACATCAGTAATCTGTGTATGCATGTGCGAGTGTGCATGCATGAGTATGTTTAAGCCATGAAGGCCAGAATGCTTTGATGAAACAGATCTGGCCGAGACGTCCCCAGTGTGCACTAAAAAGACAAAATGCATTAATGAGCTCAGAATAGAGTACAAAATCTGCCTCGGTTTGATGGTTGGGACTTTCATCCATCTGCTCAAATGTGTGTGACCTTCAGTTGGACAGTATAGTCCAGCATGCTGCAGATGAACAAAACTGCCCTGCCCATGCAGCCCTTCCATGAGGTCCCATCTGACCTCTACCCACAAGCTCTTCCTCCATCTTGCCTCCCCCAAGTGATCTGGTAGGAGCTGTTTCATAAGCAGCTTTACAACACATTAGAGGTTACCATTGACTTTTGTCAAAATAATGCAATAGGCTAACACCCCAAGGCAGCAACAAGGAAACAGAGAGGACCAAAAAAAGAAAAGAAAGCAAGACAAAAAAAGAAAGAAACACACATCAAAAACTAGGCTAATGGTCTTATATAACCGAGTATAGCAACATCTGATCTCTGGAGAAAATGCACACACAACAAAGAAGGGATAATGGGTTCACCCAAGGGAGAGAAGCAAATATATATGTTTTGAATTGTTATGGTCTCAATTCTTTCTTTTCATCCATTGAGTTTACCCTTGAATACTTTTCCAAAAATGTCCAAAATGAAACAACACTTTCCTGTGGCCTCACATTCACAGGAACCAGTGAACTAGACTTCCAATGAGGGAAAATAATGGGTTTATAGTTGGCCTTTCTGGTGTTTCCTGGGAAAAAAAGAGCTTAGATATTGTGACCGTATAAATGCAATTATAATTTTAAGTTTATCAAGTCTATTTCTGCAGAATGATATACTTATCATTCCAAAAGTGGATGTTTCCATTACTGAAAAATATAAAGAAAAAAACACAATAGTTCAGAAAAGAAACCCAAGAAATTCATTAATTCACCCACACACCTAATAATGTCAGGACAATGTAATTAAGAAGCAAGAATTCAGGCTGAGGAGCATCTGGTCAATGTTGCCTCTCGATTTCAAGCTATTTCACCTTGCTCTACCTGCACCTCCATGCATAAAATAAATATAATTACACAAAGTCTCTCCTGGGATTTATTGCAAGCATTAAATACAGTAGAGTCTAGAGTATACAATTAAATTCTCAAGGAAAGGGGAGCTTCAATTATTCCATGGAATGTAAGCTCTGAGAAAACAGAGAATGTTTGATCTTCCCAACAGCCTTTCCTCTTCTGACTTGATGCCAGTAGCTCCCGCTTCCAACTGTGACACCCAAAAATATCTGCACACCCTGACAAATGTCCTCTCCTTTCCCCTGTTATCATTCCTCCCTTTGCCTGATTTGAATACCACTGAAGTAGACCAAAGACAAAGGAACAAGGGAGAAACTGAGTTACGCCTAAACAGTAAGAGGTTCCATAGACGGGACAGCTTTTGAGTTTAGAGGATATGTGCCCTCACCACTTATGGGGAGACGAGGACCTTCTGCCAGCCTGTCTTCCTTGTCTGCCTTGTTCCAATCAATGGCATCTGCCTGGCTGGTCTTAGCTTCAGCAGAGGCAGTGTATATTGGCTGGAAGTGAGGGGACTTGCCCCCATACTCTGCTCTGGAATTGTTTCCTGAGCCCTCGCTATGAGCAGTGGGGCCAGAAGTAGGAACCACTTAAAGGCACTACATCCCATTGTCCTGTACCACTCAAGTTCTGAGCAAGGAACTGCTCCTGTGAACATCCATCATTGGCATAGAACTCTGGTTCTGACCAATCTCTATGCCACCTGTGTGAGCCTATTTATATCAACTCACTTCTTTTCCTTGAACAAATGTATATAAATTGAATCACAAAAATCAATGTTATAAACTAGTGCAGTGAATCCAGGCATGGTGGCCCAGGCCTGTAATCTCAGCACTGTGGTACGCTGGGGTAGGAAGGTTACAAGTTTGAATCCAGGTTTAGCAATTTAGTGACTCAGCAAGAATTTGTTTTAAAATAAAAATAAAAAAGGACCTGGAATGTAGCTCACTGTGAAGGTCTGGGTTCAATCCCCACAGCCACAAAAATAAATAAAATGAACCGGTAAGATGTTCCATAAACTGAAAATGAAGGCACACACACACACACACACACACACACACACACACACACACAACAATGCTATTAAACCCTATCTACATCTCCTTTCAGTCAAAGACCTAAGCTAAAAATTTGATTTCTCAATAACAGGTAAATTAGGGTACTGGAAGGTATACTGGAAGGTATATCTATACCTTCCAGTACCCTACTGAACCATTTTGCCATAATTTTATACAAAGAAATCAAAAGAATTGAAAAGAAAGACATTATCACTGTCAGATTCACATTTACCATTATGCCCGCTCTGAGTGGTGTCAGAGTGAGGTGAGGAGGATGGAATGTCTCGTCTCTACCTTCCTTACAAGAAGGAGTCATGATCTTGAGCAAATTTTTGACCTAAGTTTCAGTGACGTTATTTTTAAAACGTAAGTAATAAGACCAGCCACGCCTCAGGGGTCTTGGGTAGAAGATTACACTTTGTATTTATCACAGGCTCTAGCATCCAAAGAACACTGAATTACAATTTGTTGTGGCTGCTGTTGTTATTCTAACCCATTAAAGTGTCCACGCCAACGAGGAAAGAGCTCTCAAGGAAAACTTCAGAAACACGGCACATCCAACCTCTCTGTGTTGAAGGAACAGTGGGTGACCACATCCCAGCCCAATAGTTGGGAAGCACAAATGATTCCGATGAGCAGGAATAAAAATGCATGATTAAGGGTGATTGAATTACCAGCCTTAGCTTGGTTTGGGGGAACCGCTGGCCCTACAGTTGTGTCAGAAGTGAGAGCCTTCGTGCGTCCTGGGCCTGTTCCTTAAGCTCTGTAATTGTCTAAACCTGTGCAGTCCCCACAGCTCTCTATCTCAGGGTAAAAGTTGCCTCCCTCAGGGTCACTTCCTACCCCTGGTGATTCCTCCCTCATGTGCTGCCCTCTCTTACTTTGTGCTCCTCGGCCCATCAGCCCTCAGCCCTGGCTCTCTTTAAACACTCTTCCCTCTGCACCTTTTCTAGCTTCGTTCCAGTTGGAGCTGTTCCCTCAGATTCCAACATGGCTGGCTCTCTTCATTCTTCTAGAGTTTTACTCAATAGCCCTGATTCAGAAAAGCCAGCCCTGCTCTTTCTCCTTAAAATTGCATTCTTTTCTCAGCAGCTTCTGTCTTTTCTCCCAGCTTCAGTTCTCACTGCGGTCTTACTCAACCTAACGTCTATGATTTTTTGTAATGAGGGCCATTGTCTACTTCACTTCTTTTCTATGGTGTGTGTTTCATAAGGACAAAGACCCTGGTGTGTTGTATTCACTGATACAGGTTCAGGGCTCAGAACCACACCAGCGTGGTTCTTACACAGAAGGCACCATTGTGCGAAAGAAAGAATGATTCATATCTACTAGCACTTTCTAGAATTCTGAGGCACCAGCACGTGCAAAATGTACTGTCTCACAGTGTGCTCCTACTTATAATGCGATGGCCACAAGACAGGGCACACTGGTGAGTTCCTAAATTAGACTTCAAGGCCAAATACAGGCATCATTTTCATTTAGGGATTTCCCATACTTTGGTCACAGATACTCTGAATTGGATAGGTCCTGGCTAAGCTGCTTGATGGTGGCCTTATTCTGCTCCTCTTCAAGCTCCCTCACCCAGCACAGCACCTGGCAGAGTGTACTTGCAAAATGATAAACCATCCATCAAGACAGTTATTAAAGAGGTTAATCACTCTGCTTGGTGAAAGGGGAACTCTCCCTTTTGATTTTATACATGCTTCCACTACTGGACTATTATGTAGGCATTACTCTTACAATTAAAATCCTTTTATAGATGAAGGCTAATGAGGTTGGAATGGCCATATAAATGACACGATCATAGTTTCTTTTTTCTTTCAAAAGGGTTTCATTTCTTCCAAGCAAGCCTGCATGAGATGCAGCATTCACATTTGAATTGCTCTAATCAACATGGTAGAAAGAATTGAACACAATCTTCATCTGTTTTCAATTCACTGATGAAAATGAACATATTATCTCTAGAAATCTCAAAGGTTAGAGATGACTAAGTGGCTTACAATTTTGGGAGACAAACAGAAAATAATGCAGAATATATCCATACAGTTGGTATTTACCCATTAATGCCTCAACTAGAGAAACAATCCCTGCCCCCATGAAAAATTATCTCATCGGTGACGTGACTTTTAGTACAAACTACACAAGAAATCTGCAGTTTATCTTCCAAGGCTGTACAGATGCCTTCATGCTTCTCCATCCCCCCAAGCCCCTTTTTTCACAAAGCTTGTGCACCCCATTTAAGAAAAGCAGTTGTATATCTATTTTGGATTTTCAAATATCCCTAGCATATCCACAAGTTTCTCTTGAAATGATGTCAAAAGTGCAAGAGAGTTTCTCGCTGGCAGATAAAGAAAGGCAGTCGTGTGTGGAAATTATTTAGCACATTCTGCCAAATGTCACCTGAGCTTTTCTTACACCTGCAGGTGCAAAACCCAGGGTGTTAATTTAAATTGGCCGGGAGGAAAGGCGGAGTCGACATTGAAGCAGGCTAGGTCAGCAGCCAGCTGTAATATTAACAGCAAGCCCAGTGGACACCTGCATCCTTCTTTAAACAATAACATTTCAAGACGGGGGTCCGTGGGGGAATGAGCCACAATGAGGACACAGCATCAGTTGGATCTTCCCTACGAAGGCTGAGCCCCTGACAGTCTGATCTGCTCAGGTGAGGTTTCAGGACTTCGAAGTGGAAACAAACAAATCAAAGGTTGAAATCCCCTCAAACCCAAAAGAACCAAAATGTCTCTCAGTGCCTCTACTTCCCACACAAATCATTCTGTATCTCCAGAGGCAATTAAGGAGGCAAGTGCTTCATGACAGATTTCATATCTCAACCCTGAATTTCCTCAAAGAAAAGTGAGAGCGCAATAATCAGATTTGTGTGTCCTGCAGGGAGGACAGAACAGTCTGTGGAAGGCTCTCACCGCCTTTGATCATCACATAGCTGGACCAGATATTTGCGATCCGAGCCGTGTGTGTCTCCAGCCTCCAAATACGAACAGGAGATCTCAAAATCAAAGTCAAATTAAAGACGTGTATATTCTAGTATACAGTTCTCAAGGAACACTCAAAGTAGCAATGTCTTTTCAAGTCTGTGGCTTATGGATAGATTCTGTCCTTAAACATACTGAGCTTGCTGCAGTCCTAGGTTAACATTCTGACAAGATCGTTCAGAATGGCTTCAGTGAGCTTCCATGTATAAGTATATTTTCTCTTCCTCTGTTGAGACAGAGGCTAGCATTCAGTAGAAGGGAGGACTTCTTAAAAATCTCCAGTTACGTGAAAGATCTGAGTGTGAGGCCTAAAGCCACCACTTACTTTGGACCTCATGCCTCTATGTGTTTCTTTTTGAGACAGAAATATTCATTGATATCGCCCAGCTTCAACAAGGAACTGAGGAACTTCAATAAGGCAGTACCTACAGAGACTTCCGTGGAGCAAAGGCCCAATAAATGTTGGTGATTAGCGTCAAAGGCTGATATACCTGTCGTAGAAGGGTTTCCCAACCCCTGATGATATAGTGCCACGAGGACCTGTGCTGTGCAGGGTAAGACAGTCCCTCTACGTGTCAGATGCCAGTAGCATCTGTGTGAAAGTTGTGATGAATCTGTCTCCACAAACTACCTGATGTTTCCCGGGAGCAAAGGCTCCTGATGACGAATCACTGTTACGGAGATCAGTGCCAATATGAGTGATATCCCTAATTATGGTTCAAACATCCTCTTGCCCGTATTTGCTTTGACCAAATATTAAATGTTATACTGGTCAGATCTTATCAGTTTCTTGAAATCCTACATGAATTCTCCTTCTGAATGCAGCAACTCCCCTCTCCAGGCTGATGGTGTGGGAAGATCCCACAGCTCCTAGAAGTCACCATTTGAAGGCACAGCAACGACAATAGACAATAAAGAAACGGGATTCTCAAATGAAACCTAGGATTCTCACTTGGGCCCTGAACCAGGCCAACCCTGAAGCCATCTCTATTTTCCAGACTCCCACTGAAGAAAGCCAATGAATATCTTTTCTGTGTCAGCGTAGGTAAATTCAGCTGTCTCCTCCCTGCTAAGCATTACGCCAAGAATTTCTACAGGTACATTTACTTAATCTTTGTAGCAATCTCGTGAGACAAATAATTTATCTTCCCCATTTTACAGCTTCTATTGTTCCCCAAACCCGTACCTGGCGAACTGTTAACTTTGGTTCATGTCTCCCGTACCCAGCTCGACTTATTACACAGAGCCCCTTGTCAGCTTTGATGGGGTCAAAGGCTCTGAGCAGAAATAAGCTCAAGTTGATCAGATCTGTCCCCTAGGACTTTGGGAATGGGTTCTCTGTGTTCTAAAAAGAAAAAAATCTGAGATCTTCGAGATGCATGCTGGGAATGTGAAAATTATTTGCCTGAAAAGACTTAGCTCCTGCTCACTTCTTACTGTGGAAGAAAACATTATATTAGTTAATCTGAAACTGCCTTGTTTTGAACACATCCAAAAATAGCCAAGGAAAAAAATTATCTGCACTAATAAAGTATAGCAAATATGAAATCTTCACGCTTGGGAAAACACAAATGATCTTATTATCCTGAGCATCTTGATGGTAACTATAAAAATTCATCTTTATTTGAGTTTCAGACAAAATACAAACTCATTGCATTACCTTGTGCTTCCCACAGTCCGTATCTCGCAAGCCCAAGACCTGCTCCAAAATAATCACAACGATGTGAACGCTATGACTTAGGAGAAGCCCAGCGCCCTCTAGGTTAGCTACAGACACCACTGTTTGTACCTCCAGTGACCTTGTTAGGAAGTTAGTACTCAGATTAATATTCAAGGGAAGTCAAGAACTTTGTCCAACGTCAAAGCTCGTAAAATAAATAAGAATTAGAATCTGGATCTCTCTGGCTCTTAAATCAGCACTCCTTACACTTCACCACACTGCTTAAGAAATAAATTTGATCCTAAGAGCTCAAGCCTCGAACTTTCCCATCACTCACTTCCAAGTTTCTGCTAGCTTTGGAAACATGACCAGTAGTAGACAAGAACGTTATTCAAAATCAGCTAATATTCTACATCCCTACAGAGCTGGAGCCACTGCACCAAGCGGCCTGTTATAACTACCAAATTTTTGGATGCCATGAGCACAATTCGCAAAAAGACAGACTATAAAAAGGACACTAAAGTCATGGAACAAAACACTTTTCATTTTTTAGGTCAACACTATGCAACTTTGGTCAAAGACCACTGAAATGATTCTGGAATTTACATCCCTCATATATCTCCTTTTTTTTTTTAACTGACCATGTATCTTGCCTGAGTTTCTTCAGCATATTTCCATGTCCACACTTGCCCCTCTCCCCTAGGGTCCACCACGCAGCCAAAGTAATCATTACAAAACATGAACACATTTCCACTGCGCGCGCACGTGTGCGCGCGCGCGCACACACACACACACACACACACACACACACACACACACAGGCAGACCAAAGCACAATTGCTTATAAACCTTTCCAGTTTCTCATAGCACTTAGAAGAAATATCAGTCTGTCAAGTCATACCATAGACCTGTGGCAGTCCTTCCAAGTTTTTGTAGGACATATATAGAAGTTATTTCATACCTGAGAATTTAATGAAATCATTTCACAAATAAATTTCAAATAATCATGAGATATTAAAAAGGTTTACTTAAATATTCAGATTTTGGTTATCAAACATGACCATAAAAAGTCATGCTCTAATCTTATTACTATTTCACATGAATAGTAAATTAAAGAACAATTAAAATATTAATAGTTAGATAAATATTGCCTTTAATAGTCAAAGTTCCAAACAGATACAGAATTCTACTATGCATCAATACAAAATATGGATGGCAGTTATATAAAGAATATAGTCAGTCAAAGTGTCTATTTCCAGCATAAAATTCTTTTTAGACCATATTTTACTGATTATAGCTAATACACAAGCAATAATTCATAATAATTAACAAATCATATTTTCTGAGACCCTAAGGGGAAAATCCAACAACTTAATCAAGAAAATTCTAATTTTTATGTAGGCTATTTTCTCTAAAAGAGAATAAAGATGTAATTCTGAAAACAGAGAAGCATTGTTATAAACATTAAACGTTTGTTTGTTCGTGCTCCTGGGTATTGAACTCGGGACCTCACGAAAGCTAGGCAAGTACTCCACCCCTGACCTATACCCACTAACATACAGTTTTAATTTTTAAATGACCTTTGTTGTCTGGGAATTTCACTGACTTATTTCAATATTATTTGAAATAAATTAAACCAGGGGACAGCTTTAGGGAACAGAGGTATTTAAAAGCTTGCTAGGACAGTTGAAAAAAAAAATAAAATTAATTATCTTTTAAGTTGTGTTTAGAACTTGTTTTCACTTTCCTTATATCAAATACCATTTGTGTATAAGTTTTAGAATGGACCCCTTCCAACGTGAGTGCCATTTGTTACACTGTGAGCAACATTTGTGAGATTCACAAAAAGCAACTTGAATAGCGCCAATGGCACCTCAGAGTTTTGTTCTCCTGTGCCTGTTCAGATGAGGAAACATAGACTGACCACCAGGTGGCCCAGAAGGCAGCCTCTGTTTGACATAACCCACTAAATGGCCCCTTGGTAACATTTTTACTCAGACCCAGTTCAAGTTTATGGTATGGAATCAAATTGCGTAATGAAAATTCACATCTTATTGGTGAATCATCAGAATCCTGTCCAGGAACCAAAAGCCCAGTTGAACGTGCAAGGATTTTACGAAACTCCAATGTTATACAATCACAGCTGTATGAATTTCCCCAGGTTGGACCTCCCATGTGAATGACAATAACACGAGCCTGGAAAAATGTAATCAACAACAGCAGAGAAAAAGGAAAGAAAGACCGGTAAAGGGGTCATGAAACTCACCTTCCTGCCTCAAAAGTGAACCACGTAGTGTCACGTCCATACCGCCGCAGGGCGCTTAGCGGCCAAGAGATTAGTTTGACTCTGGGATTCTGGATGTCCCAAAGACAGATATACTCATATGTAATCTGCAAGGCACATTCGCCATGTACATCTAAGTTAGGAGATGGCATCAAATACACATTGAATCTCTCTGGGAGAAAAACAGAAGGTTATTCTAAAATCCCTAGGAACAAAACATCAAAGACATTGCAGGAACATAGAAGCATTTAAACATAATTCAAATTCATATTCTAGGATTCAGTTAAGCATTCAAAAGATAAACTTTCCTCATAAATGGACGGCCTCAGAAATATTTTTAAATGCAGACTTTATTATCGATAAATAAATTCATAAGAATAATACATTTGGTCATCAACATACACTAAATGCTATTTACATAAGTAAAGATAATTTTTAAATTTTTTAAAGCCCGTGTAATAAAAGCTTGCTTAGCAGTAAAAGATGAAAGAAACAAAATGATTTAGACAACTACAGGAGATTTTTTTCCTGTAGTGCACATATTAATTATACTCATGCTTCTGTGTTCACAAGAGATGCAAAATAATTGATTCATAGTCTAGTGACACAGAATTTATACTGCTCAACTTATAATTTCTGTAACTAAATGATTGAAGTTGCATCCAAATGTATTCAAATGAAATTCAAAACTTTGGGAATATGGCAATGATATTTTTGAACTAGTTTTAACAAAAGGCTTTCTTTAGCCAACTTCTGGGGAAAAAATTCGTTTGGATTATCATTAAAAATGTAACCAATATTACTGTAAATAAGGTGCTTCACTGATTAATACTACCAAATTTTCAACAATCACCATATTTTTGATACACTTCTAGAAAGCGCATTAACAAGAGCTCAGAATCAAAATCTTTAAGTGGAATGGAAACAAAAATATTACTATAGCAAATATGCTTCCACCAAGCCATCATTGTGGGAGACTGCATAAATCTGGCAAATAGTATGACACCAAATTTTAATATTAGTGGTGCTCTAAATTAGATATTTTATAGCATATTAATCATTAAATCTATCATAAATCTTAGTTTAGTAAATAGCAACATTATGTTTGTGTTCAGAAAAAAGTACCCATGAATCTGCTATTTAAGCTTTCTAAATCATTTCAAATCCCTAGTCATCAAATGTCTACTGATAATTATTATTATTTTAAAAGTATATTCTAATAGGCCAAATTTTTCCCCTGAGTACTCTGAACCAAGTAATAAAAAGTGTTTTCATTAAGTATGAAGCAAGATAAATCATTCCCAAAATATTTGCTCAGAAGCAAATTTATTTGTCATAACATTAACTCACACAGTAATAATAGGGTGGGAGTGACCATTTTAATTATAATCAAATGAAGTCACATAAATTAAGATTATAAAGTAGTTTAAAAATACAGTGGAATTTCCTATTAGTCCCTAGTCATTATATGCCAGAAATAATCTTACTTCCATTTGGCAGAAGAGGAAACTTAGGTACAGTAACCTAGCATAAAAAAAGTAAGCCGTAGGCATAGCCAATCCTTAAATTCGTTTTGTAGTGCTCTCAGGACACTGCTTCCCAAATATAAATATATTTTTTAAAGTGCTGATCTGAGCACTTTAAAAAATAATAGCCAGCCAAACCTGTTATGTTTTCTTTATGCTTGGCTTCCAGGCACGTAACTGCGAGACTACAGGGGAGTCCTCTCTGCCCAGGGCTGGCCCGATTTGGTGAACCATGGAAGGAGGCTTCTGGGGGCTGAGTGAATGACCCTGGGAAATGCCTTAGCCTCTCAGGGTCTCAATCTTCCAATCTACAAAGATGCTTCCTTTGAATTACCTAACACTTCCAGAGCTCGGTCAGTAACACTCCGGCGGAGATGGATTACGTGCATAAGGTGTGTCCGATACAGTCACAGATTGCAAATGTATCATGCAAACACAGTTCCGCTGGGGTGAGAGAACATTACTGAGTAACGAGTGGACTGCGTGCCTATTCGCAGGGTCAGCACAATTCCACCCCTGTGGTGTCCATCATCAATGCGGGTGACCTGGGGCCCTTTCCAACATGCTAAGTCCGCATACATCAAGTTAGCCACTAATGCAGAACCCTCGATCCAATCTGCCCTGCCACTATGCTCAGCTACTTGAAGATGAAGAAATTATTCCAGGTTTATACTGTAAGCCAACACTGGTTTTTGCTGAAATGTTCATGAATATTCTGGTCATTTTATAAAATGATTTATTCCTAGATTGCACGTTAAGCTCAGCCAGCTCAAGTGTTTCAGGTTTTTTTTTTTAATGACAGATTTTTAGGTGGGTTTAAGCTTATGAAACATTCATGAAGTTTTAATTTTATTAAAAGCATTGGAAAGTGCTCAGTAACACTGTAAATGAAGAAACAAGAAAAAAAAACCTCACTACGTTTTAAAATCTGTACATTGTAAATACAGGCCCGAGAGCACAGCCTGGAATCAGATGCTAAGTAGCTACTAGAGTCTGAGCAAGAAATTCAGCCCTTCGGAGTATAGTTTCCTTATCTGTAAGATGGGAGAAGTATTAAAACCTGTGCCAGGCACAGCTGTGAAAATTTAATTATCTGTTTCCAGAAAGGCATCTTTTGTTGTCTGGCACAGAGTAGGTTCCCAACATCTGCCACGCCACAACTAACGTAAATACTCTTATATTATTCACTAAAGATATTGCTGGAAAGTCCACTTCAAAGTTCACACTGTATATTGAACAAAAGTTATTTTTACCTCTTTGTGCATTTTTATAATTCCAAAATGTTCACTGATGAAAATGGCATATGCTTTATTACGTAAGGACAAGACAGTTTGTGTGGAAAAAGAAGGGGAGAATTTTGTGTACATACCACTCTGTTCTCTCTCAACCCCGGTAGCCAGCAAGTCAGGCTCTCCGAGGCTGATGTCATTGATCCGTGTCCCTACACACTCCATCTGGAGGACCTTGCACCACTCGTCGGCTTCAAGATCTGTAGGAATGGCCAAGAGATTAGCCCGTAGGCCCAGAGTCCGCTCAAAAGTGAAAAGTCCAAGCCACACCCCATCTCCTCCGACAAACCTGAGTCACAAGCAAAGGTCTTCGAGGTATCATCATTGAAATAAATCCCTATGGCATGTTTCTTGGTGCTCTTTGGCAACCGAGCTACGTTCTTCACGTTGTTGAGTTCTGTAACCTGAAAAATGGAGAATTGCAATTCTAGTCACACTATCTGCGTGGATGTTTACCATCTATAGCAGGACCGCCAACCTGTGGGCCAGGGACCCATACTAGTCAATCCGTGGCCTCGGGATTGGTGAGCCCAAAAGAAGGTTTACAATCTACGGCACCGGACTGAGACACAAAGAACAACAGGACCCGCCACATAGACAAGCACAGAACAGTGTCTATGGTTGAAAAGCCAAGAGTCGTTAAAGGGAATTCTCTAATGCCATTCACACCCAGCAAACAAGGATGTAAGGACAGCAAATGAGATTTCCCTCCAAACTTTCTAAAGGATATTAGGTGGGATGGGCTTAAAATTCCTCAAGGTTAAACTCATTTTTGTTTTTCTTTCTTCTTTTTAATTATCCAGAAGACTCTAACTATAGTTCTCAAGTACATTCCTGTCACTGTGGGCAGCTTTTCTCAGCCAACTGCAAAAACCTCTAAAGGCAACACCCCTTCTGAGCACACCCAGTGAAAGTATCTTTAATATGCCAGCCCCAAGAAAACGAAGGAGGAGAAGGGGAATGTCAAAGTGTCACTAAATTGTCTCATTCTTTGCCAATCAGAGATGGAGTGTCAGGAGTCTCGAAAACGCTTCCACGCTTAGAGTTCATAACGAATCGGTTTCCCAAATATTTTCTCTCTTTTGATCTTACTCCTAGCTTCCCAGGGAACATGAGGCCTCTATTTTAAGAGTCTGGGAATACTGCACAGAGTCCCCTGCTGCTACCTGTCAGCACGTTGCCCCTCAGTAGAGACCCGCAGAGCCCCTCCCTCCCCCACAATCCTGCGGTCTCTTTGCCACTTTTGTACAAAGGGTGTTGGCTCAGTGTGAAAGCCAAGGACGGTCCTGTGGGGATGGCCTGCTGCATCGGAGTGTTGGCGTATGTGGGTCCTGTCAGAAAGAAGGCTTAAGTGGCTCGAGGGTGAGAATTTACAAGATAAATAAGCCTTTCATACTGACAAGTTTAACCTCCCCTTAATATATCTCTTTTGTGCTGTTGTACAGAAGAATCTGCCTCCCATCAATCTTCGCCTGCAATGAGATTGAGCCACTTCTCCCAGCTGTTCCTCCAAATCCTATAACAGCCTGGCTCAAGAAGTAGGTGGGAAGAGAAATGAATATCCCCCATGCACACACTAATCTGATTATTTCACTTCCCTTCTTAACCTCCACTGGCCTCTCGTTATAGTATAAATGCAAATTTCTCAGCATGCACTATCTCTGTTCTCTGAAACACACCAGACGTAAGTACGGAGCTCGGGCCTGTGGCACCCCACCCTGACACGAGACATTTTCATTTCTCTCAACTTCCATTTTAAATTCCAGATAATTCACTGTACACGTGGCAGATGATCTTCTCAAGACCTAACTCTGATCTCGCCTTTCTCTGAAAGAAACACTTCAAAGATTTCCCCTCACAATTAGAACATATGTCCAAACTCTTTGACCCAAATGACCCCTAAGCCTCTGTGGCTTTCTCCCTAGCGGCATGTACTCTGTTACCTTTATACCAGGCTTTCTGTGCCTCAGTAAGGAAGGGACCTTACTCTATTCCCAGAAGGCACCACGACTCCCGAGGACACAGCTGTCTCTGCTTTCTCCCCACTTTGGGCCCACTCACTCTTCAGATCTTAGTTTAAGCCTCACTTACAGAAGCCCTCCTAGAAACCCCACCCTAATATCTTAAGAACCTCAAAAGGTAACACCCCAATATCTCAAGATTCTTGAAAGGTAACACTACCCCCAAACCATGCTGTGGCTGTTCCTCCTGAGCCCCCTTCTGCTGTATGAGTTATTGACTCGGCATTCAAGGTTCTACAGGACAAAGACAGAACTTTTTTACCATTTTTGTGTGGCCTGAGTCTAACAAACAGACTGTTCCATGGGAGGAACTTAATCAATGTACCCTAACCCTATGAACCAAAGATCAAACTTACCCACAAGTTAACTTGCATGGAGCATCCACAAAACAATTTCCTCTTTCCTCCAGGAAAATTCCATCTTTCCTCTGAGCCTACTTTCTCTGGGAAACTTGCCTTGACCTCCAAGTGAATTAATTATTTCCTTCTCTAGGATCCCATACATACAGCATGAAGTTCAATGATTATTGTGTGTGGCTGTAATTCATCTATTTATCCCTCGGGCTCCCCTCTAGACTTGCATCGCCTGGCAATGGCTTCCTGATGGATTGCATCAATGAAACACAATCTCAGCCAGAGCCAGCATTTAGAGTCCTACCATATGCCACATGCTGAGCTTTATGTTTTCATATAGAATGTCTCATTTGATCTTTATAAGAGTCTTAGAGATGCCTTTTGTTATTATCAGCATTTTTTAGACTAGGAAACTGAGACTGAGAATGGTTCAAGTTATGCACATAAGTTGACAGCTAAAAAAAAAAAAAAAAAGATGAGGGAACCAAGATGCGAAGGAAGGAAACTGGCCCCTATAGGCCAGACTCCTACTCCAGCTGATACACTAGTGACTAACACAAAAAACTTTCAGCCCAGAGGATCTTTAGTGCTTCAAATGTCACCTCCCACTCAAAGACTTCTTTCTTGTCACCACGATTTCTCTTGTGGGTAAAAGTAGGGCATGTGTATGGCAGGCCTTATGCTCACCCCCCCCACAAAGATATTATGGAAGTGTACTCCACTCTAGCCTGTAACACAGCCATTACTTTGAGATATGTTACTTCATTGAATACCCATTAAAGGAGAAGAGGAAGACATAAGTCACCCCAGACAGTCAGGAAATGCAGGGGGAATTGTATGAGTCAGAACCCAACCACCCATTCTGGAAATTGGTTTAGGTAATAAGGAATGGGACACCCCCGCTCAGGCAATGAATGGTCACTGAGCAAGAAGGCTGTGATTTTACGTGTCAGGCAAACACTGGTTCCAAGGCAACAGTCTGAGCCTAGCTTAGAGCTATGCATAGCATGCTAGCTCTGTCTCTGTCTCTGTCTCTGTCTCTCTCTCTCTCTCTCTCTCTCTTTCTCTCTCTCTCTCTCCCCCCCACACACACATCCACAAGCTTTACTTTCAAAAGAGTTAAAATATATACTCTTTTGAAATAGAACCTCCCTCAGCAGAAGGGCTAAAGTAGTAATTGTGGGACTGGAGGAATGCCACAGCGGTTAAAGCACCTGCCTAACAAGCGCAAGACCTCGGTTCAATTCCCCAGCACCACTTAAAGCTGGGCATGGTGGCACACACCCCTAATCCCAGCGCTTGGGAGGCTGACCCAGAAGGATTGCCAAATCCGAGGCCAGCCTGGGCTCCATAATGAGTTCAAGAGCAGCCCGGGTCACAGAGCAAGACTGTCTCAATGAATAAATAAATAAAGTAATAATTGCAACTAACATTTTCAGAGGTCTTCATAAATCACACACAACTTTTATATAATATATTTCTACTTCATTTTAAAAGAAAAACCAAAGCATATCATATGTTCTAATATTCCTTTTACAAAAAAATGTAATTAGTTCAACAAACGTAACTTTTGTAGCAAACACAGCTTTTGATAAAGTCTCCCAACTAACTTAACGTCAACGTTATTTGAAATGGGGCCTGCGTGTGTGTCCCGAACCATCCTCACCACTACATCACCTCCTCACCACCATCTCCAAGGGGACACACAGGACTATGAGAATGGTGTTACTCCCTCACTTGGCTTTCAGTATGAATTCTTAAGTCATTTCAGAGCTTCTGAGGTTATAGATTTCATTCTTCTTTTGTAGCATGAAAATAATAGCCTTTTCACGAACTGTACATAAATTATGTTTTTCACATTATTTTGTCCCTGTATTAAGCAGCTGGAACTATACTGGATGTCTCTGAGGACAAACTCACAGATAAAATCATTCTCCAGGGGGTAACGGTGTTCAGGGAAGAAACCTCTTCAGCATAACTATAGTAGAAACACACTCCTTCTGTAATCTGATCCCTTCAGGACAGTTAGTGACCAGTAGTTAAATCCTCAAACAAGGCAAGGCCTTTCCCATGATGGACACTACAGCTTCTCCAGATGCTGTTAGGAAATGTTGCAAGCCCCAATCTCTATAGACTGTAACCAAAACCAAGTCAGACCTCCTCAGCAGACTCACCGAAGGGGAAGCTCCGCCTCCTTCCAGAGAGCCCCCTTATTCCTTTCCTGCCCCATTGGCACCAGGACTAGTCCTAATAACCTACTCATAAATAAAGATTTACACGTCTTCTGCTTTCCATTCATTCTTTTCTACTCTAGGTCCATGAAATGTTTTTTTAATGACATTTCTTGAGTACTCCTCATTATAGCTCATATAATTGCAATATTCTTATTAAGTATAGAACATAAGTTCTGAAATACAAAATAACTCCAAGTCTGTATAGAAAGAGTGTGTTGTGGGTGGGTGGGTGTGTGCGCAAATGCGTGTGTGTGTACATGTGTGTGCATGTGCATGGCGACAGTTATAGTCCTACAATTTCACTCCATTGTATCTGGAAAGGATATTTGTTATGAACTCAATCTTCTAAAATTTAGCATCACATTCAAATGGTCACGATCAAGTAGAATTTATCCCTGGTATGCAAGAATGGATGAACATACAACATTTCATCATGATATTGTACCATCTTGACAGAGTGAAGTCTAAAAACCTCAGGCTCATTTTGGCTGAAGCTTGGGAAATACATTTAACAAAAATTAACATTCTTTAATGATAAAAAGTCAATGACCTAGACAGGAACTACCTCAGTACAATAAAGGTCATATATATGAAATCCCAAATGCAACAATTATACCCAATGGTGGAAAACTAGGAACATTATTTCAGACCAGGACCAATACAAAAATTCTCATTCTCAAGACTTTACTGTGGGAGAAAATGCTTGCCAACTATGTATCTGACAAGGAGCTGTTCTCCAAAATACACAAACAATCCCAACAACTCAATGACATAAAAGGCAATTTAAAAATTAGCAAAGCGTCTAAATAGATAGTTGTCCAAAAGAGTCTTTCAATGGGCAGTGGGTAAAGTTTCTCAGTATCTCTAATTATTACAAAATGGCAAATGTAAAGCACAGTGAAGCATCATACTTGTTAGGACTGCTATGATTAAAAATATAAAAGATAAACAGTTGTCAGTGAAGGCGTGGAAAACCTGAAACTCTGTGGGCTTGATGGTGAGAATGGGCGGAGAAAACATAACAACAGCCGCAATACCAAGAGCCGAGAGGATGGGGATGTCCTGTCAAATGACTGGGCAGAGAAAGTGTGGTAGATACGTAACAACGGAACACTGTCCCTACCAAAGAAAAAGGCACCGTCATATCCTACGATACCACACGGCTCAACCTTGAGCACGTGATGTAATGCATAAGCTTGTCACAGGAAGGGAGAATTTTCTGACTCTACTTATGTGAGATAAAGTAGTCCAATTCATAAAAGAAGACGGGAAGGTGGACAGTGGTTCCCTGAGTCTTGGAAAAGGAAACAGGGAATCGCTCTTAAGTGGGTGGAGTTTCAATCACATAAGATTAAAAATGTCTAGAGATCTGACATATACTAAAGGGCTCATAACCAATAACAAAAGACTGGATACCTAAACATCTGCTTTAAAAGGGTCAAAGATTAAGTCAGGGTTATAGCTGATTAGCATGTGGCAGGCTTTAGATATGATCTCCAACACTACGATTTAGAAAAATGTATTAAGAAGCTAGATCTCAGGTGGTGTCTATGTATGTTCTGGGGATATGGATGTGTGTGTGTAACCATATACCTACTTAGGGAAGTAACAAAATATCCTTAAGATCACTATTTCCTTTTCATTGTCTTCTTTTTCCAATGTCCAATTCTGCTCATTGCAAGTGGTACTAGTTTTCTATGACGAAGAGCAACAAAATTTTCTCTTACAGTGAATATATTTAAACAAAAAAACTGAGCTGGTTTAAAACATAATATAAAGTAAATAAAGTAGAGGCCACACTGATTATAATAAAAATAATGAATAAGTAGCAAATTACCAAGAAATTAGAAAAAAACAGCATGAATCTTTTCCTACTCACCTAATTTGATCAGTACAAAATTGGCTTTCTTTTTTATTTAAGTTTCTATTGAGTCAAGAGCCCTGGGAACTGCCGGGGAGTCAGAAAATCACTCAGTAATTCCCATGTTCCTGGCAGAGGCATGACAATAGATTTTAATAAAACTGTGGCAAAGATTTGGTTCCCATTTATGTCCCAAAGGAAGACATTTGTTTACTTTATGCCTTTTTTTTTTTTTTGCCCTTTTTGCAACTATTTCCCAAGTGGGAAAGAAAATAAAGCTTCATGACCAAAACCTGAATATCTCTGAAAATTATGACTTCAAAGACTGAAGAATTGTTGCAGAGAGCTCTCACACAGGATCCAGCTACAGATGGTCATGACTATTGGGAGGGTTTTGTCAGTTAGGAGAAAGGACAGTTAAACTTTGTGATTTACAATGAGGCATAAAGTCAGTTTAAGTATTTTACCCAACTGTTTTTTACCTCACATCCATGCTAAAACTATATCCCACCAAGTTAGAAAAAAAGAAAACAAATAAAGAAAACCTTGGGCTGCAGCCTTGGCTGTTCTTTTATTTTAATCTCTGACCCTTCAATCGCTCAGGCTTTTCTTTTTCCAAAATGTATAGACAGGCATACAAATGTAATCATTAACTCCAGAGATCTTTCCTTTCAGATGGGGGCAAAATCTGTAGCTCTCAAAGATCAGAAATGTCTATATGACTTACAAAATAATGCCAATATGAGGACCTTTGAAATGCTTGATTTTTCTCTAGAAATTGTCTGCTTACTTTCAATAGCTCAGGTTAGCTTCATATTTAAACTGATTTTGGACATCCCGGGGTCCTTTCTCAAGGAAATTACCATAGGATAACTTAGAATTCACAGAAGATAATGGTTCCTTGGAAATTCAGTTGGTAAAAGATAATGAAGTCTCCGTAGGAAGTTTTCTTATGCATAAAAGATACTTCTGAGCATGGGCGTTAGAAGAGATGGGATAAAGATAATACTTGGCAAAATCATTTTCTCTCTAGGATTTGGAGGGTTTTAAATCAAACCAAAGGCAAATTCTGTAGTTCACAGGGAGCCTCGTTTTTTGACATAGCTTGAGATCCTTATGCACAATTCATTTTCTCCCAGCCCTCGGACTCTTCCTTGACGATTTTGGACATGACTGAACTCCTCACTTTGAACAGAAGAGTGTGAATTAAGTTATGCCTAAGAAGTCTCTTTAAGTGCAGGTCTCATTAGGCAGTCCTTCCCTCCTTCACCTTCAACCTCCACTGTGAGAACAATCTCCTTCTGTTTTCTGGGGTGTAGGCGCAGGTACGTGAATCTCAGGAAAGTCAACCTACTCCAGCATGCTCAGTACACCCACAGCCAGACCAAGGACAAAAAGAAGTCAACAGGTGCTGTGCACTACCAAAACTTGGAATTATTGCTACAGCAGACATTGCATAATACACCGAATCTTTTTTCCTTTTTGCCAAGAATTTGTAGTTTTTCCTTCAAATTTCAAATCATAGAAAAACAGTGATTTATAGAAGAAGGAAACCAGATTTCCTACCTTGTGACAATGTCCTAAAAAATTAGCATACTATTAGGTATACTTTTGTAACTTTATAGGTTTTTTCGGTACCCCACATTAATGTCAACTTTCTGTAACCAGGTTGTAAACTGGTATAACTCAAACTGCTAATACACTAGAGTGACTCCATTTTGTGGTAATTATGCTATTCAGGTTATGTGTTTGCTGTGCAAGTTAAAGTTTGCTACGTAAGTTAAAATTTGCTTTATAAAATAGTTAACCGTGAGTTTATTTTATGAGGCCCCATCCACCTCACCTTGGAACCTGGCTTGTGCACTTGCTTATCAAGATGTCTACGGAGTCTTATGATAAGGACAGAGGCTTAACCTCTTCCCCCTCCCTTGACTCCGTGGCAACCTGCCAAAAATCATGTATTTCACAAGAGTCACGTATTTCACACCAGAAACAGCTCAACGAAAACAGCAGCTGGGTGTTGGGTTCTGATTGGTTGCTATGCAGTAATGTACGAGATGATGTACAATGCTCTAAATAATCTTTGTGTAAAGCTTGCTCGCTGCTGCTCTCTGAAGACTCACAGAGAGCCCAGGGACAGCTCGACCACCGGTCATATTAACATATCCGCCGTAATAAAAGAAACCTTACGTTGCCCAAACTGGTGTTTGGTGGTCTCTTAATTTCAACCTACAACTCCCCATCTATGTAACTTTCAAGAAACTCAACTAGAACCTATGTTACCAGGTCTATTTTAGCAGTTAAATCATTTGTATTTAAAAATAAATTCTCAAAGGAAATCTTACACAGTAGCCGATTTTATAGAAGTAGAGCTATTTTCATTAAGGAACAAAATAAACCCCTTTATTCCACATTCCAACAGGAAGTTTTAAATCTACTTCTCGGAAGGACGCTCACTCACTTAAATCAGTCACAGAGTGCCAAATGCTTCCACGTGATTCTAAATTCTCTGAAAGACATAACATCCTTGATACTGCTATTAAACAAGTTACAGGAATATGTAAATTGAGAATCAAAGAAAAAACTTAATTAGGATTCCACAGATAAAAAGGAGAGGAAGGGCTAGATGCAAACCTAGAACTTCTGGCCGCTACTTGGCTATTTCTTCTAATACTCTAGCCCCATTATCAGGGAAACAATAAAAAATGAACAAGTAAGCAGCTGGTTGTGTAAATAAAAATGAAATGAAATATAAAACCAAAATGCAAACCTTTTTGAAGATAATATATTGGTTAAGAAATATTTCTGCAAAAGAAAAGTTAAATCTTTAAAATACATCGTTTAGAGAAAACAGAATGCAGCCCTCATCTTCTAAGTAGGGATACAGTGTTTGTCGACTCTGACAAAGTCTGAATTGAACTCCTCATTCCCACTTGAATCTCAAAATACTAAAGAAAATTGAGCACTGCAAACCACTTGCTTTCGTGTAGGTACCCACGGCACCCAGGCGGTCATTCAAGTGAAATTCTGCCGACACCGTGAGCAAAGGAGCCTGAACACCAGACCCTGTGGATTAAGAACATATAATCAAGAACAGAAATCTCAATGCGTCTTCACCATCATACGCCTTCATGTAGCCACCACCCAGATACGAACAATTTTGTCAGTAACACTTCTTCCTGGTCAGTACTGCACATACTAAACCCCTACTCTGATCTTTATCATCTGATTGGTCAATTTTGTCATTTAAACACTTTATATAAATCGAAGGAATCATAAGCCATATGATTTTTCAATATCTGGGTTCTTTCACCCAGTATTATGTTGGTATATTTTGTTACCCACGTTCTTGAATGTGTAAGAAGGCTTAGTTTCTTTTTACCATTCCATTGTATGGATGAATATTTTATTTTAAAATCTGTTAGCATTTACTTCAGATGTAGCTCTTACAAAAATGTAATTCATTATTAATAAGCTTATATTAGGATTATTGTACTTACACTCAATTGAATATCTTATTTTTTGTATAGGCATTAAAACTATTTGAACTAATTATTATGACAGATATTTTCAGAATTATTTCAGCTCTTTTTTATCCTTTTAATTCCCTTAATGCTTCATTTACAAACAACATTTTCTTTGTTGTCTTCTTTTTCCAAGAATTTCATACTTATGATTTTTCTTTTAAAAAATGTTACTTTGAAGATAACCAAACACAAAGAAAACGCTGAAAGAGAAATATCACATGCAGTAAGGTGTCCTCTTCTTAAATCAACATTATTAGCGGTTTCCACCTTAATTTTATGAGCATTATCTCTCTCTTTGTGTATGAATGCAACTAGCATATGCATAGATGTATTTGATATTGGTTTAAATATTTGAAAATAAGTTGCAGGCATACATCTACATCATCTCTACAACTTCAGCAAATATTGTTTACAAATAAGATTGACTCACATCACTTCAACGCTACCTGCACAACTAAGAACACAGGCAAGACTTTCTTGTATCATGTAGTTTATACCCCATATACAAAGGTCTCTAAAAGTTCCCAGAGGGGCTGGAGGAATGGCTCAGCGGTTAAAGCGCTTTCCTAGCAAATTCTAAGTCAAATGTTAAGTACCCAAATTCAATTCCCCAGGACCACATAATCCAGTCATGGTGGCAAATGCCTATAATCCCAGCATTTGGGAGGCTGAGGCAGGAGGATTGCGGCGAGTCCAAGGCCAGCCTGGGCTCTATAGTGAGTTCAGGACCAGCCTGGGCTACAGAGTGAGACCCTGTCTCTAAATAAATAAATAAATAAATAAAATGAAAGTCCCTGCTCTCGGTTTCCTGGGCACCACAAGTTGAGCAGTTTTTCTCTGCTGTGTTCTATGACATAACATTTCTGCCAACCGACCATAGCCTGAAACCTCCGAAATTGTGAAACAAAAATGAATCTTCTCCTCCTTTCGGTTTCGAGCATCAGATGTTTTGTCCCGGCAACAAAAAGCTGACTACCACACCTACTGAGAGGAGACACGGGCAATGGCATTGGCACATCGTTAGCAGGGCCTCCGAGTCCTCCCTGCCTCACAGCACCGTTCCTTCAGCACAGACTCCAGGCAGATGGCGAAGGCGGCCTGGCTCGCCTTTCCTGGAGCAAGGCAGCAAATGACAGAAGGCTACCTCGTTGGGGGCGCACTTTTTGGCTCCCGCATGTGACTATATTGGATGGCACTGCCTGAAAATCAGTCTGGTAAAACTTGGATTCACTCATCTAAAGATGTATTCCGGTGGCACGTCTTCCTCCCACACACTCTGCATTCCTCTAAGAGAAATGGCTCTCTTTCCATAGCTGCAAGGAGTAAGCTCCCTGTGGAGCCCTGCTTATCTAGTGGACAGCTCCTAGGAAATGCCAGAGTGCTTACCCAGCAGCCCTCAGTAAACCCAGTCTGATTCTAATGACCTCGCTAGAGGTCATTTCACCCAAGGAACATAACTCTACTGAAATAACATCAATGAAGAACTGACTTTCTCATCTTCAAAACCCAACTTGAGCTTATTCCTGGATATCCACTTTATTTACAGTCTTTCGTGTCCCTCTGAGCAAGCCCACTTCCACGCAGGAGCTTCGCATTTGCTCTTTTCTTCTACCTGGAAACACTTCTTCTCTTCGGACCGTTGGCCCGCTCTCACCCTCGAACACTGTTTCTCAATGACACCATCCTTGACTATTGACTACCTATTTCTAAAATGTGTGTGTGTGTGTGTGTGTGTGTGTGTGTGTGTGCACAAAATACTCAAGTTCATTGTCAACATTATGTATCATTCATATATATATATGGTGGGAAAACTTATTGCAAATATTTAAAACCACACCCCTTTTTCCCATACCTTCTATGTGATTTATCTGTTTTATTTTTCTCCCTGGCATCTGTCAGGTACACCAACGCACTATGAACTCTGCTCATGCATTTCCTTCACACCTGTCTTTATCTCTCTGGGGGCAGGAGGCCACCTGTTTAGTTAACCACTCTGTTTCCAGTGCTGATAATGGCCCTGCACAGAGTAGACCCTCGGTAAATGTTTAAATAATTGCTCTGCCCCCTAAGGTAGATATTGTCGTAATGCACACAATAAAAGCAAGGAGGCTGAGCCACCATAATTTCAGGGGCTTGCCCAGGGTTAGACCATCCCCTCGGACACTGGATTTGACTCAGAGCACAGATACCAGAGAGAGATGATTATTGAGACCAAGTCTACACAACTGCAGAAAGGGATAGGATTTGGTGAACTAATCTGTCATATAAGGCTGTGAAGGTTTGGATTTGGAATGTCCCCCAAAGCCTCATGTATTTGGAACTGTGTGCTATTGGATGGTAGGGTCTGACTGGAAAGGGCAGGTGTTTCAGGTTTGACCTGGAAAGGTTAGGGTGATTTGTTGAGACTGGGCATTGTCTAGGGCAGAGATTTCAGCTGTTTATTATCGACCTGTAAACCAGGAAGTGAGGGAGGGGTGCCCCTGGAGGGAGGGGCCCATCTGGCAGCTTGAAATAATTAAAGGAAGGAAGAAGAGACGTTGTTACAGCTGCTTCGTGCTCCTGCTTCCCTTGGCTTCTGTCTGCAACGGTGTGAGCAGGTCTCCAGCCTGTCTCTGCCATGTACCTCCATTGTTGTGAGCTGCCCCACGAATGGACTGTGTGTGTGAGACCTCCTCGAACTGTGAGCTAAATAAATCTTTCATTCCTTAAGCTGTGGATGTTGGGTATTTTGTGAAAGCAGCAATAAAGCAACCAAGATAAAAGCTGTGAGAGCTCTCAGGCTCTTACCTGCAGGTCACTGATAGAATTTTTCACAAAAGATACTACGACACAGTGGGACAACAACAGAGCAGCCTTAATAAATATTTAACAGCCAGCAATGAACAGTGTTTCCTCATTGTATTATTTAATTTTTTGTAGTTTTTTAAGAACAATTTGACTTTATTTTCCTATTGAACATAAATGTTAGACCTAAAGTACACACAGTGGTAAAGAGTAGACTGGTTTTTGCTAAACCACCAAGTAAACAATATACGGTCAACTTTTATGTTGCTGGGATAAAACATGTGACACAAGTTAAAGTAGAAAATGGCCTCTACAGCTCATAGTTTCAAAGATTTTAGTCCATGGCTGGTTGGTTAGTTGGCTCAAGGGCAGAAAAAATCATGGGAAGGACACAGAGGAGGAAAGGTGTTGCCACTTCATGGCAGCAAGGAAAGCAGAACACAGGATAAAATTACTAGTGAAAAGCAGACCCTCTGAAGGCATACCCCAGGGACTTACCTCCTCGAACCTCCCCCCCCCCCCCCCCCCCCCCCCCCCCCCCCCCCCCCCCCCGGCCAATAGCACATTCAGCCACAATAATCAGTGGACTTATCTATTGATGAGTATATTGATCTAATCACCATCTAATCACCTCTCCAGAAGTCTCTTCAGCCAGCCAAGTTGACAATTAACATTAACCTGAAAAATCAGCCAAGAGATACAAAGAGAAAGATCAAAAAGGCCACTAGTCTTGAATTAGGTCTTGTGATTCCTGGTACGCATCTTAAAGAACGAGTTAGGGTTCATGAGGCAAAGAGTGCATTGTGTGTTTCCTCATAAACCACACGCATACAGACATGAAGCCGTGTGGTCTGGTATGAGAGAAACACAGGGAAGGGGTGGTGTGGTGGCTCGGATTGTTAATTTTGTTTGAGAGGCTTAGTTAAGCACACTTCTGGGTATCTAATCTTGGAGAGGAAGGGAGCGAGATCAGAGGAGAAGAAATGATGTACAAGAGTCTAGCAGACAACCAGGCAAGAAATGATTAAACTCACTTAGGTGAGAATTGAGAGGAAGAAAGGGGCTTGAGGAGTTTGTTACTCTGCCTGCCCTGGCTTCCAGGTTTCTGAGTATCAGATAACCAAGTACCAAGATTACATCAAGGAAAAAATACATGCACACTCTCCTAAATTTTTGACAAAACTTTTAACTCTGTCATTCAATTAGGAATTCCTAAAAGTAGACTGCAAATTAATTTGTCTGTTTAAAGCCATACTCCAGATACCTTATTCATCATAAATGATAGTATTCATGGAAATAAATATTTAACAGCCAGCAATTAACAAAGTGGTCATACTTTAAAAGCTTAATTTGCTACCAATATAGTTCTGCATTAACAACTTAGAAAACAATTGCAGATTACACAATTCAATTTTCCAAATGGATTATTTTGTTAACTAGGTGGAGAAACAAAATTTCTTCTAGTGTTCCAAGGGACAATTAATGCAATAGTATTTTTAAAAGCGTATTCCCTTGGGAACTGGAATATCGCTGTCAGAATTATGCAATTAGTTGGTATCATGTGGGAATGTTAAGTATGTTTTCTAATGTGCTGCAAAGTCAAAACCATTTAGAAAAACAAGAATTTGGTTTCCAAATTTTCCTCTTCTTTTGCAGACAGTAATTTACAGATGATGATTTATTTATGTTTACCAAATAAAAAGGAGAGTGCTACCTAAAAGGCAATTTTCCACCCTGCCTTCGTAGGCTATATCCTAATTATTTTTTCCCTTGTGGGACTGAATGAATTAAGTGAGCAATTCACTTTGTGTATTCAGATTGCAAAGCTCCGCAGAATCTTCAAATTACTTCAATCTTTAAAAAAAAAAAAATTGAAGCTATTATCTGACTGAAAAGGAAGAGGCCTAAGTTCCTTCAACTTTTACACATTAACTTTGGACATAAAAATTACATGAAATCAATCTATTTCTGGGTCTATAAGGTTTTGTTGAAGTATTAACAAATACTCTTAAATTATGATGACTTTATTATTACATGATGATTATGTTTAAAAAGTCAGGGTACTCTAAGAAACATTTCTATTAAAATTCTAGAACACTTTATACAGTATGTTCCAAGATGCTTTTTCATTTGTTTTTTTTTTTTCTATATAATCAAGAGTCATTTAAAGATCCTTAGCCAATAATTAGGGGCAAACAAAAAGATGTGACCAGTTCTTGCCCAAAATTCTGAGCACAGACATTTTGTTCACATTCATTTCCACAGGACCACGGGGAACAAGGCAGTTTGCACAAACATTTTTTTTTTAAATATCTCTTAAGAAAAAACTTGTCTAGACAGTCATATCCCAACCCTCGTATTAGATGGCTTCATTTGTTACAAAAATACCTAAATGCCCTTGGTCACTTAAACTGGACTAGTGCCTGTCTGAGTTATAAATTTGGATTGTCTTTCCTGAAGAGTGAATCTTTATTTGTGCCCACGAAATAACCAAAATGCCCCTTCAAAAGTGCACAGACTAAGAACTTTGCATGTAAATATTGTGGAATGGAATCTGGCATGAGCGACATTTTCCTACATTGTCGGTAGGTGTGTGATTCTGAAAAACCTTCCTAAAAATCTCGTAATAGTTACAAAAGGCTAAAGATGTAGGACTTCAAGCTAAAGTCTTCAATAATCTCATATTTAAGACTTCCATTCCCAAAATTAACATGTTATGAGCATTAGGAACAGATGCATGCGTTCTCCCTGTAATAAAATGTGTAGAAGTGAAACACTGGAAACCTTTGTTCCAACAAATCGGGTATGCATAAACAGATTATGGTGTAATGAGAGTAAAGAGTCCTGTGCAGCTCTCAAATCAGTAAGGAAAAACCACTAACAAGTGACTTGAATTACAGTCCAAGGGGAAAAGACTAGTACAATTAGGGTGACCATGTAATTTAATTCATAAGCTAGAATATTCCAAATGTCAAAATTTACATACCAAACATAGGCCACCAAGACTATCATAAAAACAATGGATGGATGTCTGCACTCCTTGAACGCTGTATGTAATGAGTTCCTCCACTCTTGCTTCAAAATATATATATTAGATTATTTTGCCATTTGTGTAGACAGAGGGAAGAGTTTAAAAACTATATATAAGACTGAGTATTTTTTTTTCTGACAGAAGAGGGCCACATGAGGTTTTGTTTTCATTGTATCACCTACATTTTATAATTGTTCAAATGTTCTGTTTTCTTAAAGTAATTTAAATAAGAACTGTGAAGAGAAAAAATGGGAAGGACTAAAAACAGTTGAAAATGAGCTAAGCGGATTTGCATCCTTTGTCTACACACCTTTGCGAGCAACAAATCTCCTGGCTAGTAACACTCTGTGATTCTCCCAAGCCCCCAAAAAAATCCTGATTACTTTTCCACCAACTGAAGAAAATACACCATTTTTCTCTTGACATCATTTATAGACAGCTTCTGTATGGATCTGAATTACAGTCAAATGCTTGCATATGCATACAAACACACAAATGTGAAACCAAATGGATTGATTCTCAGAAATGTATACTATTGAGAAATTCACATAAGAAAAAAAGACATTCATGGAATAATTGCACTTAACTAATATTTAGAGTGTCTCATCCAACATCAACAGAATACACTTTTTTCTCAGCAGCAATGGAGCATTTTCCAAAATAGACCATATTACAGGACATAAAGCAAGTTTAAATGAGTACAAAGGATTCTAAAGAATTCATTGAAATAATGAAGAATAATAGTTCTCTACGTTCAGATCACAAAGGAATAAAACTAGAAGTTGATAGCGAAGGAAACTACAGAAGCTATACAAATACATGGAAACTAAAATATATATTACTGAATAAACAATAGGTCACAGAAAAAACAAGGGAAGAAATCAAAAACTTCCTAGAGTCAAACTACAATGGAAGCACATCATACTGTAATTTGGGCGAGGGACATAACGAGAGCAGTGTTACGTGGGAAATTTGTAGCTATGCATGTACATATTAAAAAACAGAGCTATCCCAAGTAAGCAAATTAATGATTCCCCTCAATGTCTTAGAGAAAGAACAATCTAAATCCAAAAGAGTAATCTAAATCCAAAAGTAGGAGAGGAAAAGAAATGATAATGATTAGAACAGAAATTAATGAAATTGAAACTAAAAATTTTGTCAAAAGATCAACAAATCAAAGAGCTATCTCTTTGAAAAAACAGACAATATTATTAAACCTACAGCTAAGCCAAACAAAGGAAGAAAAGAAAAAGCTTATATCAATGCAATTACAAATGAAAAGAATGAATATTACAATGGATATTGCTGAAATTGAGAGAATTAAAATGAACTATTTTGAAAATTTACCCTACAACAAATTGGAGAACTTGGAAGAAATGCATTAATTTCTAGATACATACAAAATACCAAAAATGAACCAAGATGACATAATCACTCATAACAAGCATGGAAATTGAGGAAATTAAAGTCCCTACCTACCAAAAAATAATCCATAACTGGGTGGATTCATACCAGACCTTTATCAGTACTGATCAACATGTAGGTGTGGTCAAAGATTTAATAGGGCACCTGATGCAAAAGAAATAACTCCCAGAATCAACAAATGGGATTATGTCAAACCAAAAAGCCTCTGCACAGCAATGGAAACAATTAACAAGAATGCAGAGAGAACCAACAGTCTGGGGAAAAAATTTACCCTGTACACCTTGGATAATAGGCTAATAACTAGACTACACAGAAACTGAAGAAAACTAGACCCCTCAAATCAATGACACTATTAAAACCCTGGCAAAGGAAATGAATATACAGTTCTCAGATAAAGAAGTTAGAAAACAGGTAAAAAAAGAAAGTTCAACATCGTTAGCCACTAGACAAATGCAAAGCAACACAACACTAAGATAACATCTCACCTAAGTGAGAACAGGCACAGACCAAGAATTCAAACAACATGCCTATAATCCCAGCACTTGGGAGTCTGAGGCAAGAGAATTGCCTAGAGTCCAAGGATGGCCTGGACTGTATGCATAGTAAGTATAGGACCAACCAGGGTTACAACACGAGATCCTGTCTCAAAGAGAAAAAAAAATTCAAAGTCAAACAACAGTAGATGTTGACGAACATGCAGGAGAATAAAAAGGAACGCGTTTACGTTGCTGGTAGGACTATACATTGATACAACCAAGATGGAAACCAGTATGGAGACTTCTCAAAAAAAAAAGATGTCACATTTAAAAGAGCAATACCTCTTCTAGGTATCTTTAAAAGTTTAAAACAACATATAACAGAGATGCATCGGTTCCCATGTTTATAGCAGCACAACTAACGATAGCTAAATTGTGGAAGATGTTGAAACATCCAACAATGTCATGTACTTAAACAATCGAGTACTACTCTGCCGTAAGATAGGTGGATTTGAGTTATTTGTAGGTAAATGAACCCAACTTGAGACCATCGTGCTCAGTGACATGAGTCAGGTTCAGAATGTCAAACATCACATGGTTTTGCTGATATGAGAAACCCAGAGTATAAAATAATAATAATAGAGGTGAGATGTTGGGAATCTGAGGGATGAGGGAGGAGGAGGAAGAGTGAAAGAGGAGAGGAGAGAAATGGGAACTTGATGTGACATACATATACAAAATTCTCGAGTTCAATGTAGCCATATGTATCTCATATATACACTAATAAAAATGAAGGGGAAGAGGATAAAAAGATAAGTCATGCCCTGGGAGAAACTACCTAACAAGGACCTACCGTGTAGAAAAAATATACATACATATATGTTTGTATTCATGTGTAAACATGCACACACACATGAACATCTCCACACACACACTCCAAAAACTCAAATTTTAAACCCAGCTAAAATTGGTAACATACACAAAAGACATTTTTATACATTTATACATTTTTAAGCATAGAGAAAAGTATTCAAAGTCATTATCCATTGGGGTATGCAAATTGAAACATAGTAGGACTTCACTGTCAGAAGGACTAAGATAAAAATAGTGACAACAGCCGGTGGAGATGCAGAGAAGAGAAGTCATTCAGGCATTGCTCCTGGGAGTAAGAAAACAGAAAAGCCGATCTCAAACCAGTCCTGTTCTTACAAAACTATATAGAAGGCTACCATATGATGTGCCGATTGCATTCTTGGAGATTTATGGGGGAGAGTGGGTAGCTTAGGCTCTTAGAACAACACGTAAACACACGTTAATAGCAGCTTTATTTGCAACAATTAAGAACTACAAGCAACGCAGATGTTCTTCAGTAAGTGAATATTAAACAAAGAGTGGCCGCCCATACTGTGGAGAACTATATAGCAATGAAAAGGAAGCAACTGTGGAAACACACAAAGAAGAAGCCACTCTGAAAGAGTTACTTTAGGCAAAGAATGCAAATCCTAAAAGACTGCAAACTGTCTGGTTCTATTCATAGAATATTTTCTAAAAGAAAAATTATTTCTGTTTTTATTATGTAAATACATGAATTCCAAATTCTATAATACATTAGAGATGTAGGGTTTGTGGAGTCGGTGAGCATCTATACCCACCCCGCTATCAGAGGTCCGCTCCTTTCCTAGCCGCTCATTGCCTCACTTCTGCCCTGTCCTTTATATTGCAGTCTTTTGATGTCATCATTTTAAAAACAGAAACCACATCAGTGCTTGGAAGGAACCAACTAATGCTTGCTAGGCTGCGGGAGACGGTTACATAGAGCCAACAGAAACGGTCATTGCCAATGGAGCTGCTCCGTGTCTTAACAAGTTTTGGTAGTGTACACGGGTACCTACAGGCCATAACCTTGGACAGGATGAAAAACAAACACCACATGAGAACAGGTAATTCTGAGGAACTCCTATCAAGATCAACAAATTATATCAACGTCAATATTCTAGTCATATCACCTGTTGACCTTTTCTTTCACATTCTTCCTTTATTATTAATTCCAGAGCAAAATCGAGAGACTGAAAAAGGGGAGCTTTCCAACCTCCCAATCGCATTGGAGGTAAAACGTTTTATTGAGTTCATATGGTAGTAAACAGACACGCTTAAACACCTCGCTAAGAAATCCAAATTGAAAGAAGCGTTTGAAAACCGAGGTCCCTCATTTCTATAAGACAATAACAGCCTGGTGTTGGATAACCTGTAGTAAAGCCTAAAACTTGGAAAAGAGACAAGCAGAGGGTAAAGTCAACTAAATCTTCTATACATGAGGTTGGTGTGAAGGAGCCATTCTTCACATTTATGGGAAAAAGCATAGAAGTTTAAGTTTGTTACTGGATGCTACACATACTATTGATAGGAAACAATGGAGTCACCAAACTTGTAACAAAGACAAAATAGCTGAAGAGACACTGTGCAAATGACTCAAATCATTAACTTTCTAAACTGGGGAAATCCAGAGGAAGTACTGGATGATAATACTCAAAGAGATTATAAACATACAACATAGAATTATAGAAGCAACCATCAGAAAAACCACCCCATGACATAAAGGTGATCATCAGGCCCAGGAAGATGTGTTATTTTCAAAGTGACAAGAACTGACTGTTATGATCAATAGATAACAGTCTCCAGTTTTGAAAGCCAGAGTCCGTAATCCAATGATTCCTCCTGGAAGCACTGAAGGAGAATCTACTGTTGCTCTTCTCCCGGCTTCTGGTGGTTGTTAGCAAAATCCGCCACCCTGCACTTGCAGATACATCACCCCACTCCCGGCGTGACCTCAGTAGCAATCTCTTTGTGTTTGTGTTTCTTCCTATAAATACAGCAGCCATGGGAGAAGGGTCCACACTCAGTCTACAAAGTCATTTTAACTTGAAAATATTTGTAAAGGCTCTCTCTAATAAAGGCTCTTCCGATTCACAGGTACAAAGAGTTCAGGACTTGAGTGTATCTTGAAGTGCCCAAATTCAGCCTGCACCACAGGAGGAAGGATGAAATACACAGTTATCTTCCATTAGAAGCTCTTCAATACCACCGGATTGTTGTATGTAGATTGCACAGAGTAAAATTCGTACAAACACGGTGGAGCCATCTCTTTTCTTTGATGGTGTTATCCGTAAGACAAGCCACGCACAAGTTCAAATGACAGAGAATTTGGCAGGTGGTTTACACGGCTGTTCTTACTCTCAGGGCACCAAATGTCTTCCTAACACTGTCATACGAGTAGCCCACACACTATTTCCTTGGTGCCTTAAATACCCTTGGGACCCAAAGCATCCACCGTGTGCCAGATGCCATGCTGAGTCCCTAGGAGGCAAAGATGAGTTAATCACAATTCTGGTCTCCAAAGAGTTCACAAGTTAACAGACAGCAGTTATGTCAGCGGTCTCCTGACTGAGTAGCAGAGTTCCATATTGAAAGTGCACTGGAGGATAAGGAATTTTTCTATATTTCTAATAGTTAGGATCAGTCCATTTTAGATGAGAGAAAATCTAAAATTATAGAGTTTTAACAAGATAAAAACATACTCCTGTTATAGGAAAGAAACCCAGAGGTAAGCAATCCAGGACTGACCTGGTTCTATGGCACCAGAGAGCACAGAGCAGACTGCACCCCTAGCTCTATGGGAGTTTGTTTGTTTGTTTGTCTGCTTATGTGCCATGACTGTCGTGCCCTCCTTCTGCCATTGTCTTTCTGGTGTCATGGGCCATGATGGCTGTTGCCCATTTTCTAATCATCAAGAATAAAAAGAGATGAGGAAAGAAAGGCATCTTCCTTCCTTATCTTCCCTCTGCCCAGGTCCCTGGCCAAGGTCCTCACTACATCAGGATCTTTACCTTGGGGACTCTTTGAGTTTCTACAAAGAACTGGCCTTAGGCAAGAGTTAACTCCGTTGTGACCAAATTTCAGGTTTTGGTACTTTGATACAGTAGTAGTCGTATATTCTTGAATAATAAAAGTACTTATATTTGAAAAATGAAGGGTTTTTGTCTTGCAGCTGACCTCCCATGCCCACTCTGTCTGTGCCTTAGGGATGTGGGTACAGGAGTGTTAGTCATTAGGAAATGTATCAATGCATAGCTACAGTTTCATTTGTGTAGATGTGAACAGTCATGTACTTTTACATAAATGAAGGAAAATTCCAGAAGATGACATGGTGGGAACTTGTTAAATAATTGGGCGATGACTCCAAATTGGGGATTTTAACCTTGACAGAAAAGGCTATGATGTGTTGAAGATTTTGAAAAGATAGAATACATACAGCCACATTAGAAGAAGGAAACATTTTAGAGGGAAACTTAGTTAAAAAAAGAAAGAGTCAGGGGCTGGGGGCGTGTCTTGGTGATTAGAATGCTTGCATAGGAAGGACAAGGCCCTAACTTCCATCCCCCAGCAAGCATTACGTAATAGCTGGACATGTTGACAATGACCTGTAATCCCAGGACTCAGGAGGCCTAGGCAAGAGGACTGCCATGAGTTCTAGGTCAGCCTGGACTACATAATGAGTTCAGGACCAGGCTGGACTTATATAGCTTGGCCTTGTCTCAAAAAAAAAAAGTCACTGGTACAGAAAAATTTAGACACACACAGACACAGGCATGATAAATCATCAGACACTCCAGACAAATAACTATTATGAGATTAGCTCATTCTGAGAAACCTGGGATCCCGTGTTTTCAGGAACCATGGAAAAGGTACAGCATTACCTTAGGAGTTCCAAGAGTAATCTACTTACTAAGAAAGGCTAGAATGAAAAAGAACCCTAAAAGAGTTTGGCAAGATGACAAAACCAACAATAATAATTCCCAGCACTTGTGGGGGGAGTCTTCCATGTTTTGAACATATTCACATTTATCTTTTAATGCATAGGTAATCTCATGATTTTGATGCATTAATCACCATCCTTATTTATTATTGAGATAATAACAGGCCACGTCTACTTTTATGAGTAAGGAAATGCATAAGAGAGTAGTTTTCAGCCTCTGTTCCATAGAATTCATTTGTTCCATTCAAAAAAGCAAGCTTCACGCACAGCACAGTCAGTGTCAGAAATGTGAGCAGAAAATGCTCAGGATTCCCACACTAATTACAGTAGGAGTTTTAGACCCTGTGTTAAGTTATGGTAGATCACCGATCTCAAGAGTTGGGACGTAGATCACAGTTCCCAGATTTCCTTGACCACAAAACCCTGCTAATCACCAAAGTCTCTTGCCACACTCTCTAATATGCTAGTATGCATTTTGTGTTTTGTTTTGTTGATATACCATACTAGAGGATCTGTTGAGATTATTTTTCTGGTCCAACGTGAACAAGATATTCCAGGCTCAGTGACGTGTGAAGATGGGGTAGCCGATATGTTGTGGAGATCACCTTCAGAGATAGGCAACTTGACACCTGGTGACCAAGCCGGCATTAGGACGCAGATTTCCCAAATCCCAGCTTGTGTACTACTCACCCCCTACAGCTTTGTCTAGAAGAAGTAGGTGCTGTTCCTTCCACTTATACTTTGTCACAGTTGTGGCTCATCCCTGAAAGTAAAACTATGCGAGGAAATTCTCAGTTCTGGTGAGGGTGAGCAACTTTATTTCCTCAATGAAAACAGGGACTTTGCGTTTAACCAGAAGGTCGAGAACTATATTTAAAGTCACTGGAGTCATCTTAATGTGGTTGCAATTACAGTTAATCAAATTCACAGCCATCTTTGACAGCTTGGGGTGCTTGAGGGACACTGTGCGGAGGAGGTAAAGAAATGAAAAATGAAGCATTTGCCATGTGCATAATTCATATATTTACTTTCTGACTTTCGCATGACTGTATGCTTAGCTACATTTTCAGTGAAGAATGTGCCAAATATAAAAATGCTGCAGTTAACTTGTTGTGTTAAAAAACCTCTAAAGATTCAGGTATGAAAAATGGGCATTTAAAAAATAATACCTTGAACAATTAAATGTGCTTTCATAAATGCTACCATCCTCCTAAAGGAAGGTCGTGTCCACAGACACCAACTATTCATCGAACAAGTGGCATCACTCTTTGGGAACTGCTTTATTTATATTAGACCTGATTCTGAAATCCACTCACAGCGTGCTCCTTATAACCTCAATTTTTTATCAAAATTCATAAATTACACAGCATTTAGATTTAAAAATGCATATTTCAGAGTTACTCCGGCTTTTTATATGCCCCCAAGAGACTAATACCAAATGCATCAGATCTAAAAAAGCAGGGAGGACGAATCAGCTACAGGAACTCATCAGGGCTCGGAGGCTTAATACAGATAATTCCTCCATTCTAGTGCTTTGAACTTTGGTTAATGACTATGGTAGATGAAAGAGAATGCAGCTTACCATGATTTGCATATTAAATTCCAAAGCCAGCAGGTAGAAATCTGAAATTTGGATGAGTCCTTATCCTCCTCTGCTCACTCTTTTTCCCAAGGGAGACATTTTCAATCCACTTTGGTTCTACATTACAATCTGCCCTCTTAAAATTTCCCAGTCCCAGATTATCTGTTCCCACTCCACATCCTCCAAATCAAACTCCCTTTTTCTGGTTTTGGGGCCTCAAGAGTAGAGACTTTGTATGGCAAACAAGATAATAATAGGTCATACCAACTTCTACCAGTACAGGTATGTAACTCTTATCTCCTCTACTGATAATATTCTTTTCTTCCCCAGTCCTGAAAAAATTGTCTCCTTTGTTAAGTACTAGAAATTAATTGTGATGGCCAGATAATTTCAACTGCAAGAAGGTACAAATCCATCGTCTTAAATGTCAAAGAAAATTTTAAAAGGAAGGTGAGAAAGTGTATGTGGGTAGATCCCACTTTAAGTCAGTGGGTCAACAATGACCGCACTCAGATAGGAATTTGAATATTGTCATGAGTCAAGTTGGGGAGTGAACTGTGTGGGTAGAGGAGAAAGGAGGATTTCCGTACAAAGGAAAAGCAAGTCAGAAGGCAGGAATGCACATCTTCTAAGAAAAGCAAGGATCCCTGGAGACATCGGGAGGATGTTAAGGTTGTGGAGTAATAAAAAGGATTACAGAAGTTGGGAGATAGGGTGAAAGAGACCACAGGGAGTCGAATCCTGTACTCCTAGGAGCTACTGCAAGGCTTAGATGAAAATTTGAGACAAGGAACAGCTTGATATGATGCAGACACTAGGGGGCCAAGAATGAGCAACCCGTGGCTAGGTTCCTAGTGGTGACAGGAGAGGTTGTGGGAAGGGAAGAGAGGCACAACACATTTTGAGCACAAAGACAGCGTCACATGCTGATGGGCTGGACTTGAAGAGTTCCTAGGAAGTTGTGTTTACTTTGTTCTTCTCTTAGATATTCACAGGTCTGTCAGTCAAACAAAACCCATTTCTCCATTTTTCTACACTCAGAAAGATAAGGACTTGTAAAGAATGGGATATTTCTTGATGTATTTGGAACTCAAATGAAAATAAGGAAGAACTCAAGGGTATCAGTGGCAATGCACAATGACCACGTAGTATAGGGTCTGCTGGTGAATTAGGAACTGTTGAACTGGCTGAGAGCTTCACCACAGGGCTAACATGTGACTACAACGTCTAGCCACCCAAGCTCTGTGTTCACTCGAAAGATGAGCCAGACATCCAAATTGCTTCTCTTGTAAGTAAGGACTTTCAAGCCAAAATAAAGCAAGCCATTCCTATAGTGTCATTTGCTGTACCCGGAAAGGCAATGAGTTCAAATGGAAAAATCGGCACATAATTCATCTGGCCTGAAATAATTGGACTCCAGTAGACTACAGCTACAGTGACAGAAATGGATAGCGTGATATCTGGAAGGGTTCACAGTTTCGAAGTTCATTGCTCTTGAATTAACAGATTTCCTGAGCACAAGAAAAAAACTATTTGAAAATTAGAAATATGTGACATTTGGAAGACAAATGGAGAAAATCTGCATTCATCAGGAAGCATCGCCTGGTGCTCTCATGGAAAGAGGCAAGGCCAAAGTGGGGTGGAAGGACATGTTTCTCTGGGACCTGGACAAATGAAACATGGAGGATGCCACCTTTGACTTCTTTCGCCACTTGTTTCAAAGCTCTATGCTGAGCTCTGAGCTCTTTGTTCCTTGGCACATGCGCTGATGGCCCTATACAATACGGTATAGTCTTCTATCATTTGCGAAAGAATTTAATTTCCCAACGATTTTCATTTTTTAGATACAATGCTGTCAAATAGGTAAGATGTTATAAATTCACTGCTTTTAGAGAATTTGCATGAAAGAAAAGCCTGTTCAACCCTTCGTCTCTTTAAGTTTCTAAGTCAATAGATTGTTGGCCTCGCACAAAATTTTAAATGGACGAGAGGCTCAGCCCAGAGAATTCTCTACCCAGTGAGGATTAAAGAATCTTCAAATAGAAAACTAAAATTAAAAGTGTTCTGTTGTAAAAGTAAGCCTAGATCTTCTCAACATAGGAGTAATGAGGGTATTTGGAAGTAGTAGCCATGTGCTTTTACACATGGTCATGAAAGGAGAAAATACATGAACTATTTATTAACAAAGATCATGAAATGTACTTCCATGAAGAATGTTTCACCTAATCTGTGTATCCAAATAGTAAGTAAATCTATTATTTACATTAATGGTCTACTCTTTAAAAATGCATTTAAACCTATAATTACTATTTTTAGTGACAAAGTTTTGTTACTACTAATGAAACTCAGCAATTGAATTAAATTTTCTTGTCCAACTTAAGAGACATCAATCAATGGGCGGGACTTCCTCCTCTTGCACCAATTATGTGCCTTCTATTCCTCCCCCTGCTTCCTGTCCTCCATTCCTCAAGCATTAAATGAGGGATTATTCTGTGCCAGACACTGTGCAACACCCAAAGAGATTCAGTTCCGACTTTCAAGGGACTTTCCTGTTTGCAGTCGTGTCTTTTATTGAAATAGAAAATTCACATAACAATACAGTGCATTATTTTTGTTCTCGTTTCTCTCCCTGATTATTGAGCCTAGAACCTCAGACATGATGGGCAAATGCTTTATTTCCACACTGTACACCTAGCCTCCTCCTTTATTTTTAGATAGTCTCACTAATGTTACCCAGGCTGGTCTCAAACATTCAAGTCTCTTGATAAAATTTAACATAGTAAATGCTACACTAGGGATGGGAAAACAACAAAAAGTAGGAGACCACAAGAGTAGCTTTCAAGGTGACACTGTTTTAAACAATGAGCAAGTAGATATTATTTTAAGGATGCTTTGTCCATGGAAAAACACCCTCATGTTAAATAATTTAGACAAGCTTTCACAAATTCAACTTACCTAGTTATAAACAAAGCTACAGGAACAGTGCCTTACCTTATGATAACACCTAAAATATGCAGCACGTTCATCAGAAAATTTCTCCAGTCTTTTTGGACCCTTGCTTGAAGCTTTCTTGAAAACTAACCAGCATCGTTGATAAATCTGAAAAGAAATAAGTCATTACTGTCATTTGCATTTAAGATTTTTCTTTTTCAAGTCTTCAACTGTGAAATATTCACAAGTCAAAAATCTGATGTTGCTCTGGGAAAACAAAATTTTTTAAAAACCAAGTGTTTCCACAATGGGCAAACTATGCAGTGTGTATGATACTGGAGACAAAAAAATAGCATTTGAAGGTAAAATTTTTTCATATTTTGATAACAATTATCAATAGACACATTATAGAAAAAGTTCCAGAGATAAAACTCCCAAATGAGTACAAAAAACATTGGCATTCATGATACCTGCTTGATAACAATTACCAATAGGCACTTTAGAAAAAAGTTTCAGAGATAAAACCCCCAAATCAGTACAACCTAGGCATCCATGACACATGCTCCAGTTGGCTCTGCAATTACTCCATACTATGGAATACTAAAAAAGAATAAAGATTTACAAATGCAATAATTTAGGTGAATCTGCTGAGTGAAAAATTATGCTAAGTGAAAAAAGTCAACCTAACTGATTGTAGTTTATAATACCTGAGATTCAGCTTGTGCATGGTAAGCAAGTGCTAGACCACTGAGCTACATCCATAGCTCTTTCTAGCGTTCTTGGTCTGATAACATTATAGAAATGGGAAACAGATCGGTGGTTGTGGAGTTTAAAGATAGTTAGGTGAATGGAAGAGGGCTTCCATGAAAGGTCAACATGAAGGATCTTTGTACAAAGTTGTCATGTACCTAAATTACACCAATGTTTATATTTTATTTATGTCATCGTGTTGTATTTTTAGAGACATTAAACAAATAAAACTTAGTTTAAGGGTTAAGATTTTTGTGTAACATTTCTTACAACTAAATGCATAACTCAGTGGTTAAAGCACTCACCTAAGCAGGACCAATGCCCTGGGTTCAATTCCTCAGCATCACATAAGCTGGGTGTGGTGGCACATGCCTGTAATCGCAACACTCAAGAGGTTGATGCAAGAGGATTGCTCTGAGTTCAGGGCCAGTCTGCACTACATAGTGGAGTTCAGGACGAACCCAGACTACAGGGGCAAGACTTTATCTCAAAAAGATGAAAAAGAAAAAAGGAACTGAGTGCAAAAACTCTATTTATCTAAAAATAATTTTTAAATGAAAAGATAGATGACTAACCAAGATCCTAAAATTCCAATCTAATCTACAATCATCCATATTATTCTCTGTTTTTCCTCTCTGCCTTTTTACTTTTTGAACCATCACATCACAATGTTATAATTAACTACCAGGCTAAGTAACTTGAAGAAGGCGTGTGACAGGAGCCATTGGTAGGAGTTCAAGCACAAATCTCCTCGCGCGGAGAGTCGGCCATTAGTATTCCCTGTTCACTGGTCGGCACAGTCTCATCACATCCTGCTAATGTCTCAAGAACAGAGGATACAACTGGCTCCCTGAGCATCGTGCCACCACCCAAGGCTGTAATTACGGTGGGGATAACTGTCACTCTACTCGTTCAAATACAGAGTGTGGAAAATAGGTTTCTCACTGTCATTCTATAATTGGCAACCTCTCGCTTTTACACATCCCCCTGAGAAAGTTCCCAGAAACGGAACACTCTTAAGGCAGGTAAAAAATACGCCCGTTACAAAAAAGTGTACATTTTCGCTAAGAAAGATACTTTAAATTTCCTAATTATGCCTCAATTTTCAGACCCAATTTTTAATGACAGCCTTTCTGACTTTTTCATTTTTTTTTTCTCAGTTGAGCCAGGATTTGCCTGGTTTCTTTCCAAAGGCTGTCAACGCCAGCTTCCGGTTCCTCAATTTCTGCATGTCTAACGATTTCCATCTTTGGCTCATCTATATTGAGTTTCAGGGGCTTTTGTTTCTCACTTTTTCTTTTTCTGTTGTTTTCTTAAGAGCAAAAGTATTGTACAGTGCTAGAGTGAAACTGACAGCAAAAAGTACTATCATGTAAATGTGCATGCGACCTTGCAGAAATGTCACCTGGGTAAGCTACAGCATGTTGGCTCATTCAGAGATAAGGGGAGCTGACGTTTGGCTTCTGAAAGCACCGTGTGGGGTGTCAAACTGTAACGTGCAAACACATGGTCCTGAGGAGACAGCAAGAAGCCTGTCTGTGTAATCAAGATCCTCCCTTCTTCGCCATCCATCACACATCAATGGCTCTCGGAGTGTGGTCCAGTGTCACTCAAGATAACGGTTAACTATGCAGATTCCTAGAAATTAGCCAAGGTCTCCGGAATGAGGACCTCACGGTGGGGAGGCCAGGCATATTCTCCGTTCGACCTGTTCCCCAGGTATTTTATTTTCACTTTGGAATCCAATGCCATAAATACTTATAAAGTGCTTTCAAGACGTTGTGGTGCCTCCCACTTGGGGCTGCTGACAGAATTCTCTAACCAATGCTTCATGATGAAGCCCTCGGAGATAGGGAGGGTGCCAACGAGAGAAGCATGGAGGTATATGAGAAACACGGGAGCGTGAGATACCATCTTGAGTTTCGGAGACACACATTGAAGGTGAAACGTGGTCTGTCGGGCTGAAATAAATCTGGATTTTCAACTGCTGCCAGGCCCTGTCCTGAGGGCACCCACAGGGCCCCTCAGCATCCAAAACCCAAGAACCAGCCTTCTGGCTACAATTGTGTCTAAATATCTACATAGTTTTTAAAGAAAGTCATACAGGAGGACTCACTAGACACATCAGCACATGCAGTTCTTCAGCGAAGATGGCAATTTAAGAATGATCTCATTCTTTTAGTAGTTCAGAGGAGATTTTTAAACATAAGTCTAAAATTTTAACCATTTAACTGACTTCTTATTTTATGTAAAAAAATCTGCATCTATAAAATACTATTTCATTGACATTTTCTAGTAAATTGACTTATTAACATTTTTTTACTTTAAAGGGATTTTCGATTCCTTTCAAAATAGTTTTACTGGCCAAAATTTTGAGTCAGTCTTGTTTCGTTTTATTTTGTTTTGTCGTGGGGAGCAGAACTATCCTGTGCCAAGTGAGAAGATCAGTAGCATGACCACTCGCCATCCATTAGATGACATAGCAGGGTCCTTCCTCATCTCAGCTGATGACCAAAATTATTTCTAGATAAGGCCAAATGTTCCTTGACACGGGTGAGGGGTGGATCAGACCTACCACTATCAATGAATTCATGCTAACCGGAGACTGGAAATTTGAGGACGATAAGGCTTTGCGAGTATCTTCAAAGCCCCCAACTTGGACAACTGAATTCCCACAGACCACTGCCAAAGTTTAACCAGAGAAGCACAGCACAAGTTCCCACGGCTGGTGTGTGTTCAGCAGACCTTCTTCACGAGTTATGCGAAAATCTCATTCAGTGTCTTTTTCTGTTGTTATGGGGTGGCAACTTAACACTATCTAATTTTCAGCTTTAGACTTTTACCAGTCCTTAAACAATTTGTTCTGTTTTCATTTTCTTTTCTTTTGTTAAAATTTGGTATCCTCAGTTCAGCTCTAGTTTAAAATCCCTGACATTATCACTGGCTTCTTTGCTTCGAAAGAATATTCTGGTAGATTCATCAACATTTCGACGGTCTATCACAAGTCTATCACAACGTCATCACAAATAGGATCATAATTATACATCTGTAGGATGTATGAAAAGTCGCAAAGATAACAGAAACCAAATTTTAGGCATAAAATTCTGCCAGAAAGAAATAATACACCACATCCACGTGTTATGGTTTGAATCCAGAGTGTCTCCCAAGACCCTCATGTGCTTGGGTGTTGTGAATTCCCTATGGTTACCATGTGCTGTTGGGAGGCGGGGCCTCTCTGGGAGGGGCGGATGCTTGAGGCCTGGCCTGGGGGGATCTCTGCTGGTTCCTCCTCTCCTCCCGCAAATGACTCTCATCTGTCATGCCATGAGGAACTCTCCAGCTACACCACCACCATATGTGTTCAGCATTGCCAACCACCCATATATGGACTGTGACCTTCTGAAACTGTGAGCTAAAACAAATCTTCCCTCCCTTTACTTGTAGATGTTGAGTGTTTTGTCCCAGCAATGAAAAAATAACTAAGATGTAATATAAGCATGACAGAAGAGAAAACCTGGGTAAGGTTAACCATTAAGACCTTTATTCCAGTATACTGTAAGTATGTACCTACAGCAAACTCTATAAAGGACCAGGTGTAAACTGTTTTTATTTTTGAGGGTTTGGTAGTCTTTGTTACAAGTGCTCAGCTCTGAAGATATGACTTGGAAGCAGCTGTAGAATATGTATAAATGAGTAATTGTGGATATCTTTCAATAAAACTTGATTTATAACACTAAGTAATGTGCAAGATTTGGTCTGCAGGACATGGTTTGCTAACTTGTCATCTGTAATAAAATTTCATAACTCTTTGATGAACATAAAACTCTTTTAAGTCCCTCTGGGGGTAAAGAGGAGTAAACATGCCTCATAAGAGAATCCCACATATTCTACGTCTTCTCACGAAGACCAAAAATTTATCTTTTTAATATATATTCATTGTAATTTGATGAGGCTTTTGATCCCTCTCCACTGAATGAGTTGTAGAACAGTGAGTTGTAGAACTTTTGGGCTGGTAAAATACCACAATCAAAGAACTCTGTAATAGCCACAGAAGACGGTGCTGGTTGATACAAATTGTAAAACAGGAGAATTTAACCAAGAAGAAACAGGAAATAGGAGTTAACTGAGCAGTACTTCCCTCTCCATGCTGTTGGCCACTGTTTCTTCCTGTTGAAAATTAGAAAATCACTGTACTACAACTCATGCGGGGTTTATCCTGAAGAGAGCACTACCTCATGTAAAGACATGAGCATCCTATTTTAGTCTTGGAATACATTTAATTTTCCATATTTACTTCTTTCAATAAAGTTACAGTGCAGATTGTGGGAATAAAATGAAGGTTACACTTGCTTTCCATTAACCAGCATTTTTTTTTTTTTTTTTGAGATAGGGTCTTGCTCTGCAGCCCAGGCTGGTTCTGAACTCGCTATGTAGCTCAGGCTGGCCTTGGACTGATAGCAATCCTCCAGCCTCAGCCTCCTGCGTGCTGGAATCACAGCTGTGCACCACCATGCCTGGTTTTACATGGTAGCATTCTTTTTTTTCATGTACATCAAGTTTCTTTTCTGAGAACATTGTTCCCAAGCCGTAAGCATATATCTTTAACCATGTAAACCTAAGTCTGTCTCTTTTCTAAGCCTCAGACCAATTTTCACCAAGTTACTAAAGCAAAGAAAGTATTTTTCTCATCTAGAATGCTAATCCCAATGGATAGCATTGGCCGAAGTCTTCCTCAGGATGCTGAGCACTTTGCATGCATTACTTTTATTAATCCTCCCCACAGTTATAAGAGGCAGGTACTAGGGCTGGAGGAATGGCTCAGCAGTTAAAGCGCTTGCTTAGCAAGCCCTAAGTCAAGCACTAAGTTCCCGAGTTCAATTCCCCAGCACCACATAAACTGGGAGTGGTGGTGCATGCCTGTAATCCCAGCACTCGGGAGGCTGAGGCAGGAGGATTGTCTTGAGTCCAAGGCCAGCTGGGCTCCATAGCGAGTTCAGGACCAGCCTGGACTACAGAGCGAGACCCTGTCTCAAAAAAAAGAGGCAGGTACTAGTGTCTTTTTTGTTTCACAGAGGAGGAAACAGACTCTCGTAAATGTTAACTGTCTTGCTCAGAATCCTGAAGCTAGTGAAACAAGCTGAGTCCAATTTGAGTTCACCTGATCCAAAACCATTATTCCAAGATATTTTCCAGAAAAGTTAAATTCCCAAAGATGCACAAACACATGCAGAGGGTCGAGCCATCTGTAAGAAGTTTATTCCCATGCTTATCATAATCTAAAAACAGACATATAATTGTAACCATATGCTCCCTCATCTGGATGACGACTCTATAGCTAAACTATTTCGGCATGACATTTGCATTTGCAATCTTAAGTTTGTTGGCACCAAGTGGCACCTACAGAGATAGTTTGAAAGGGGATATTTTTGAAATCAGGGTCTTAGACACTACTCCAGGGCTCCACTGTCTACTGGCAGTCTGTAAGGAGTGTTTGATTTGACAAGGATGTCATTCTCTAGCTTCATAAGTGACAACATGCTCAGTATCTTTGACAGAAGTCTAAGTACCCGGACATGCAGCATGTTTCTGACTACGTTCGAAGTATCTTGTGAAACCTCTCAGATTTTGTTGGCTTCTCCAGCCTCTTAACCTCCTGTGCCTCTTTAGCCACAGCAACAGCAGCAAACCATGTCTAGGTGAACTGATTCTTGGCTGGCCTGGGGAGTCCACTCCCTCCCATCTGGCTGTTACCAGCCTCCCAGAGTCAGGCTCCTCTGTCACTTTTGGGCTGGTAAAATACCACAATCAAAGAACTCTGTAATAGCCACAGAAGACGGTGCTGGTTGATACAAATTGTAAAACAGGAGAATTTAACCAAGAAGAAACAGGAAATAGGAGTTAACCGAGCAGTACTTCCCTCTCCATGCTGTTGGCCACTGACTGAAAATTTGTCTTTCTACAATACAAGAACTTGGTTTACATAATCTTTGAGGCCAAGATGGTTAAAATGCTCTAGCCCTACAAAGGGCTCTATCATGACAGGATTCCTGAGGCTGATATACACCAGATACAAGAAGGAGCTCATTGGCATCCTTGAATCTTAACTTGTAGGCAATTACCAACCCTACTTTTCAAAATAATGAGCTAGAATGGTGTACTTTATAAAGGAAAAATATTCTAATGAGTAAACAATATGACTCTATGCCTACCATTTGAACATACCATTTATTTGTGAGAAAATAAATGCTAATTTAGACAAGGACATGCTGTGCATAGCAAAATACAAGGTAAATTAACTGCAAAGAAAAAATACCATCAAAATGGGATAATTAATCATAAAATAAAATATGTATAAAGAAGACTAAAATATTTAAGAAGCATCCACAGGCAATAAATTAGCTATGGTAAACCTTTACTGATGGTGTAGTAAATTAGTCCAACCTTTCCAGAGGCAGAATTATGCCTATACTTTGACCCAGAAATACTATGTCTAGGAAATTTCCCCTAAGGAAATAATTAAGCAACTATACTAACATGTGGGAATAGGGCTCTTTGGAGTTAGGTCTGGAAATGCACTCAAATGTTCCAGAAGACTGCTTTAATTAATTATAGAATATTGATAAACTGGCAATGGCCATCATTAAAAAATGACATAAACCAATATTTATAGCATAGGAAATGCTATCAGCAATTTATTAAGTACAGAAAAGAAATTCTCACTGCTTTTCAATCTGTTTCTTTTCTAGTACATACATATGTACATATGAATATCCACTCGTTCCTGCACAATTACGAGCTCAATTTGTTGTTGATTTCTCTTTTTCTCCCCCACTCTTTCTGTGCACGTACCCCCCCACACACACACACACAAGCGTGCAATTCTAAGAAAAAAAGTTATGCTTCAGTGTGCATCCTCTAGCCCAACCTTTTCAAGGATTCTATGGGAGCTACTTTACAGCTCTGTAAATTGTAGGTAGCTGACAACAGTGCAAAATAATTCTGGTTCATAAAGATGCAAATTGTGTCCTGCTCAGTTGAGGTTCAGTGGACTGCCCTACACCTTGCAGTCCATAAAGACAGATTTGCCTCCTTGCCAATTCTCCTCAGTAGCTGGCTGTGTGAGCATGTGGATTCTTTGGATCACCCTCCAAACTAGTTAGAAGGTCCTGCTTTGTACCTTTATTTAGTAAGTCAGGCGGAATTTTCAGCACACATCCACACTGCATCTGTATTACAGCTGATTTTATGTACTTGTGAAATGATTCCTGGCACAATTCGCCCACCACCCGCCCCTGTGGTATTTCAGCCTCTAGCTAAACCTGGGAGTCTTTATGTCTCGGCAGGGGACTGACACCCTAATCTAAGTCACCATCTTCTGCATTTCAGAGAGTCCCCTAACCTCCAATCTTGCCATGTTCAATCCTTTTTCTACAAAAGCATCTGGGGAGATCTTTACAACACTAATCTGCTCGCATCAGTGCTCTGTTTAAAGAGGTTCTGTGGCTGTCTATGGCCTTTAGGGCAAAAGCCACCATTTTAACAAGACATTCCAGAACCTGTAAGAACTGGCCCCTGGCTTCCTTATCACATTACTTTGCCACTTTCTTCACTGAACATTTTCCACCTACAAAAAACACACCCTGGAGGAAACAGGCAGTTTTTAGTGCAATCAAAAAATAGTGTGTAACATTCACAAGGCCCTGGGTTAGATCCTCAGTACCTGGATTAAAAAGTTCCTTTGAAAAAACGTGCATGGAATCCATTTCTGCTGTGGACAGCTAAGCTAGCTCACCACTCGCTGGAAGCCCTTTCCTGGTCACTCTGGTTGTCTAAGGTCAAGAAAGCACTAAAAGAGAAAGTTATATATTTCTTACCTTCCCTCTCCCTAGTGGCTTTCTGTTCTCCAAACATACAAAGTAAGAGAGGAAAAGAGTAATCGAGGGGCAGGCACACAGGACGAAGCCGTAGCAGTTATTCACGTTTGTCTAGCTTCTATTTCTAATTAAAATTTTGTAGAAAAAAAGTGGGAAAAAAAACTGTTGAATGATCGTAATTATGAGTGAGTCAGCATTCTATTCAAATAGAAAAGTAGAAGCTGGGCTGGAGGAATAGCACAGCAGCTAGATGCTTGCCTAGCAAGTGCAAGGCCCTGAGTTCGATTCCCCAGAACCACGTACGCCAGGTGCAGTGGTGCACTCCTGTAATCCCAGCACTCAGGAGGAATGCTGTGTGCCGAGACCAGCTTGGGCTCCACAGTGAGTTCAGGACCAGTCTCGTACTTCAAGCATATTACACCTCTATCACACATTCTGTGCCCTTGGAGTTGGTTCGGCGTAATCCTCCATAGATTAACCCAGGTGCTGTCTCCCATAGCATCAATGAATCAGAGTTTCTTACCCACTCATCCACTGGGGTACATCTGGGATGTTCCCAGTTTCTGGCTCTTACAAATACAGCTGTTCCAAACGTTCATTTACAGATTTTTGGATGAATACGTGCCATTTTCTAGAATAAACCTTCCTACATTTAAAGTAATCTTATTTCATCTGCTTTTAATTGTCTTAACTATTTTCTCTGGGTATGTTGAAAACCCCACCAAACAATGTTATAATTTTTTCTTCACTCTTTAAAGGCAATTTCAAAAACATCAGGGGAAGAAAATATCTAGGGTGTTTACCCATAATTTTTTCTCCCCTCCTAAGTTCTTGTATCATTTCCTTTCTGTTTAGAATTTTTCTACTAATTATTCTTCTAAGCTCCATCTGCTGGTGGCAAATTTTCATTTCCTTCATCGAACAGTGTCTTGATTTCTTCTTCATGCCTGAAGGACATTTAAGTAGGTATGACACTCTGGTTTGCTAGTTCTTGTCCTTTAGTACTTGCAGGATGAATTCCCTCATACCAATTCCTTACAGCCATTATTGCCTTGAGTATTTTTAAGTACTTATTTCTCTTTCTGGAGCCTGATAATAGGTTTTTTGCTAAAGTCCCACTGGTTCCCGAAATTCCATGATTTTTTAAAGTCTGCTTTCTTTCATTTCAACTGGGAAATGTTAATGTTTTGTCTTTCCTGTCTACCCTGCTCTGTTGTTGAGTCCATCCAGTAAGATTTTTGTAGCAGTTATTGTATTTTTTTAAGTTCTAAAATTTTCATTCAGTTCTTCATATCTCATTTCATTGAGGGAATTTTCTGTTTCTTTAGTAATATTCATGATTTTCTCCATGTATGCTGAGACATGTTAATAGTTACCGGAGCATTGTCGACATAGACGCTGTAATATACCTGTCAGATAATTCCATCATTTCTGGGACCTGAGTGTTGGCATCCATTGAACAAGGCCTTCTGCACTCTTGGTATGATGAGCAGTGTTTTTTTTATTAAAACCTAAGTATTTGGAGGATTGTGTAATCAATTTCTGGATCTCAACTAAACCAGTGTTAGCTGAATTCCTCTAATGCAGCTACAAGAGGGGAAGAATGGGAAAGTGAGCCTCTTGTTACGGCTGGAAGAAATCTAGATTCGCCAACCGAATTTCTGGTACTTGATGAGGTCTCTTATCACTGTCAGGAGTTGAGGAAGAAGTTTTATCTGCCCTTATGACCACCACTATTTCTCCATTTGTGGGAAGGTCTTGTCACCAGTGGATAAGTCCGACTCCCCTCGGTTTCCTCTAACACCACCCCAGTGGGAAAAAGGGTAACCTCCTTACCAGTGGGTGATTTGGGAGCCCAAGCTTTCCATACGGTCTCCATAGCACCATGATGGGGAGGGCTTGTAATTAACTGGCAAGAATGAGAGTTTCAGCTCCCTACTTGACTTTCATAAACACTACTTTCATGTGGTGCTGGGATAACTCATATAGTTTTACAAGGTAGGTCTAGGTGGCCTTCGTGGGTGCATGGAAGGCAGTAGTCTCTTCTGTAGTGTCCAGTTGCAGTGCGGTACTAATAAAGCTACTATCATAAAGTCCTTTGTCTTGCTAAGCTGCCCTGTTTTTTAAACCTTTGGCCAAAGAAAGCAGACACTTATTAATTTTCTGTGCTTGGCGGCATTCCTGCATTGCTAGTGTCTTCAGCAGCATGTGCAAGATCTATGAAACACAGGTGAAGCATCCTCTTTCCACCTTCCAGAGACCTCAAAGTTTGGATTGCACCATTTCCCATGCTTACAGTCACAGTGGGAAAGGTACATCTACTCAGTCCTCTTGGAAGCAGAGGTCAGAGAAGGCTTTGATTAGCCTCTGCTGCATCCATTTGCTAACATTTCAATGTCTTATCTCTTGGTGAGTCACAACAGGTGAAGAAAACAAGCTCTCAGAGCAAAGACTATGGAGGCAATGGAGGCCACTAAGGCCCCCGCCATTCACCACGATGTCACCTTTGCAGGGAAGCCTTCCGTTGACCACATGAAAAGATTCCTAGAGATTGAGACCAAGTCACGATCTGCAAGTGTGCTTCCTCCTTTGCCTGCATTCTCATTTCTCGCTTTCCTCCTTAGAATATAGAAGTGTTTTATTTTATCTTAATGTCTTTGAATCCTCAGGCCTCCGAGAACATTACACACTCATCTTACTTTGAATAGCAGAGTGAAGAAACAAATGAGAAGAGAAATGAGTAAGGAAGAGCCAGGCTAGGAGCTCTTGAAACTTCCAGAATTATGGAACTAATAGTTCCATAAGGCCACTGAATGGACTCGGATATTTTCCCCCATTTAGAACCTGACTTTTTCATTGTATCATTTCCATTTGTGTATGTCTGCGATACATATTCATTTACATACTGATTACATAAGGCTTACAGAACTGATGAATAGACATATCGAATCTTGATTTTGATTTTAGCTCCCCCTTCCCATCTCCTCAGTCCTCTTCCCCACTTCCAAGAAGGTCACCACCTTATCTCTCAGCTTCTCTGTTTTATCCTGCCCCTGCGGACTTGGCATTTTCAAACAAACCGTAACATCTTGGTTTTGGTGGTTGTTTGTTTCTAGTATTAAATATTGGTCCCAGGGCTGCTGCACTGAGCTACATCCCTAGCCGTTTTTATTTGTTTATTTTGTTTATACATTTTAAGAGAGAGTCACTTAGTCACTAATTGCCCAGACTGGGCTTGAACTTGCAACCCTCCTGCCTGTCTTAGCTGAATGGTGGGATTCTAGGCCTTTGCCACCACTCCCAACTGAAGCTTCGATTGTTGTGTTGCCTTGTTTTATTTGTGATATCAAGAATTGAACCCTAGGCCTTTGTACTGAGCTATATCCACAGCCCTTTGTAATTTTTGAAACAGGGTCTCATTAAATTGTCAAGGCTGGCTTAAAATTTACAAGCATTCTATCTGAACTCTACCCTAGCCTCTAAGCCTCCCCAGCCTCTGGGAGAACAGAGAGGGAGAGAGAGAAAAAAAGAGAAAGAGAGAGAGAGAAGGAGAGAGTCACTAGGATAGAGAACAAACTTTCAATTATAATGAATGGCATTGTCCTAAAAGAAACATTCTTTTAGCCAATTATATAACACATTTATCCTTTAAAAGTTCCTTCCACAAAATGCTATTTTTATACCATGGAGAAAGGCTTTGCCACACCAACATCTTCAAACCACAGTGGGTTTTGTTCTAGAAGCACAGAACCCCCAAGTTGAATAAATTTCCATATAGACTAAAACCAAACACATTACTATAATTAGAAACAGGCTCTAACAAAATTGGAGAAACGTTTATCTGCTGTGGCAAAATATTATAACCTCCAACGAGGGAGTTTTCATTTAAAATGCACCTTCTGGAGGTAAAACTCTGCAAAGACCTCAAAAAGCAGCATTTGGATAAGCCTCACACTCCCCACGAGGAAAAGTCCTTCTGTGAGTGAGAGGGTTCAGTACAGAAGATTAGAATGTCACTCTCAAGAAAAGAAGAGAAACGAATTCCATGGTTGAGAAACCACCGTTAAAACACACACACACAGAGAGAGGGGGGGGGGGGGGGGGGTCCAGGAAAGAGTAGAAGGGCAACGAATAACAATCACATTGTTAAAAAAAAAATTAAGTCAAAAAAGTCAAGAGCAGAGAACTTGGATGGTCAGAGAAGAAATAGTTGCAGATTTCATGGATAATACAGAGAAAAGAAGCCTGTTTTCAAAATCCACCCTTGCTGTGAAGAGATGAGAAATTGACACCAGGTACAGGGCTTCATAAAGGATAAGAGAAATTACATCCCATCTACATGTCAACCCATCATGACACAGCGTCTTCCTCCTGGCTCTTTGCTGCTTCTTTAAACAACAGACACTGACGAAGTATTTCACATGCGTGTCTCATTTAGGTGTCAGCCAAACTATGTGTCAGCTAGAACCTGCTAGTGTGTCCTTTATAGAAATCAACTCCACACACACACACACACACACACACACAAACACACACACACACACACACACAAAGAGAGAAAGAGAGAGAGAGAGGCTTGTAGACGCAGTGACACATATACATATACTGAGTGTCTTAACTGGAAATCAGGGAGGTCTAACCCCAGGCCATGCCCCAATCCCTGATCTCAAATCCCCAATGTGGGTTCAAGGCAACTTTCCAGGACCACATAGTCTCTACAAGTGCTGGTCCCATCAGGAGTTTATTCTTCAGGAGCTGAACTTACTTTTGATAATAAAGTGATACAAAGCCGTGGGCAGGGCAGTTAAAAATGACATCATTGTCAAAGAGGTTACGAGACACTGTTACTTGAAAATGCCCCTCTCCATGGGCAGAGCACATTTTCCCTAAAAGGACAATAGCAATCAAAGACACTGTTTTCACCGCTGAATGTCAACGCCTATTTGCAAAAAGCAATAATTTATCCTGTGGCATCAACTGAGTAATAAACAAGGATGGAAACATAAAAATCTTGTTTGTTGCATCATAAATTTAATATTGAGAGGTACAGCTCAAGCTCTAAAGACGGGAAGCTTGGGGAGAAGTGAAAAATAAAAGCCAGCCAGCAAACACCAAACAGAAAAACCACTAGCAGTCTGTCTGATGCTTGACAAATAACTTACCCTTTGAAGTGTCACTATTTTCATCTTTTATTAATCCTGCTAATAACAGAGTTATTTGTGAGTTTTTTGTGCAATATCAGTGCTTGATAAAATTAATTGTTTTAATTTTATATGAGTAGCTCCTAACCTCATGTCTTATTTTTATTATGACCACTAAAGGGCTGAATTATAATAGGTTAGAAAAATGTCTAAGTTCTAAATTACTGAAATGATATAGAAAAGCCTTGTGCAATGCATCATACACATCATGAAAATTTACCATTAGCCCCCTTATAAGTGAAGGATACATTTTAAGGCTTCTAGGAGATATCTGAAACTTGATACTGAGCCCATTTTTTCTATGTACAATTATAACTCTGATAAAGTTTAATATTTAAATAAGATAATTCAAAGATTCTCAACAACAACATATAACTAATAAAACAGAACAACTATAACATGCCTCCGTAAGCTACATGAGTGCAGGCTCTCTGTCCCTCTCTGTCCCTCTCTCTCCCATCTAATTGCATGATATTCACCTTTCCTAGGACCATGAGATAATACCTAAGAGAAACACCGTTTTTCCCCCCAAAGCTTCTCTTCGGCATGTCCAAGTTGCTGAGAAGATGGAACATCGTGTTCTAGACAAGCCTTCTCCATACTGCTCAGAAGCACACAGCTGAAGACCAATGAATTCCTACTGGAGCTTTTATTTGGTTGTTTCAAGCTGGACCCCAGCAAATGGGAATTGAGTACAATGAAGAACTGCAGTACTTTTGAGTAACAAAGAAATACAGATGATGAGAAATTCTACATGGCTAGGTCTGCAATTAATGTTAAAAGAGGACAGTGATTCCCTGCAGGGCCACCTGACAGTGTCTGCAGATCCCACTGGTTGTCAGAGCTGGGGAGACAGGACAGGCATCTTTGGGGAGAGAGCAGGGCTACTGCTACATATCCTAAAATCTGCAAGGCGACCCTCAGTACAAAAAAAAAAAATCTGACCCAAAATATCAATCGTGTTGAGACTAGGAAGACTGTAGAGAAAGAAGAACTTTCTCACAATGGAAGCCTTTATTTCAGGGTGAAATGAGCAAGTAGGAGAATTAGGTGTATCACGTGAGGCACTGCACAATGGAAGTTTTCTAAAATGCAGTCAAACAAAGTATTTGTGACATTGGAAAACAAACACTGAGATAACTGAGCATTTTTTTGAGAATGTGGAGAAGACTTTACAGTCCATTGTACAGTGATGGCAACTTCAGTTTTTAAGCTCAGACATGCCTGAAATCCCAGGCGAACATATCCAGAACTTCAAAGACTTTTCAAACGCAGGGGGCAATCATTAGTTCTGGGCCAGGAGATTGAGCAAAGCTAGAGAAAAAGCCACTCAAGCTGCAGGTCTCAGAGCCTTCCAGCACCTTGCCCAAATTTGAACCTGGCTAGAAAAGTCATTGCCGACCACCCAGACAGAGAAACAAGAGAAAAGCGACACAGTAAGGACCAGCTCACAGAAGAAAATGCAACAGCACAACACCAGCCTCTGCCCACAGTGTCAGGCCTGCAAAAAATTCACAAAACTACAGTCAAGCCAGAGAGCCGATCCCGTCCCAGGCTCCCCCTGCACCAGGCTCCTTGCTTTCCAGAAACCAGTGCTACCTTCCCACTTGCACCTGCACGCATGGCTGCTTTGTGGAGTAACTTTTCCATTCCACACTCAGCCACCTGGCTATTTTTCTTTCTCTATCAATTGTGCCACTCCCTTTAGGAAGCTTCCCCTAGGCCTTCTTCAGGTGACGGTCACCTCTATAATCCACACAGAACATTAAGCCTGGAGCACAGCCTCAGGGGCTCGCTGCCTAGTGTCAAATGATGGTACCAAATCCCACAAGCTTTGTGGCCTTGGCCAGCTTTCTGACTTCTCTGTCCTTTCTGGGATCATTGTAATAGTAACAACATCATTGGGCTGTTGAAAGAATCAAGGAGTTGGTCTGGTGTACCATAAATGACAGAGAGCTGGGGACACAGCTGAGCAGCAGTAGAATGCTTGTCCGGTGGGCTTGAGCCTCAGGCCTGGAGGGTATTTGCCTTCATCCTTCACTCCATTCCCCTCACACCAAGCATCGTGCTAGCCACAACGTAGATACTCAGGAAGTAGGTTCTGCATGAGTGAACCAGGACAGGGGCCCCTTGTGTATCCCCACCAGGCAGCTCGACCTTGCCCTAAAGCAAACCAAGTGTGCCCTATGGTAGTTACTGGTGTGATGGTCTCCCAGGAAGGGAAGGCCCGCGCCTGCCCAGGGAACGGCCCCGACGCAGTAATCAGATCGTGGTGAGTACATGACACAACAGCTCCCAAGTACAATGACAAACACATGAGGGTCTAAGTGACAGAACTGGCGCAGTCACAAGGTCCATCAGCATGCGTACAGATCCTTTCTCGGGCCTTCTTCAAAATCTCGGGCTGTGAACCTAGACTGGAATCGTCTCGGCTTTTAGCAAAGATGTGCAAGGAGTGGATCCTTCCCACTACACACTCACGGGAGCCCCAACTCCCCCCAAGACTTAGTCTGCCACAGCAATGTGCGGAGGCTCAGGGTCTCTCACCCTCCCACTGCAGGCCAAATGCAAGCCGTGGGGAGAGCTGGTGAACATGGCAGAACCCTGAGATGAGTTCTCATTCTGGTTTACTATTAAATGAAGTGAAACAGGTGATTTCTTTGTAATATCAACTTAGCCTTAAGAATCCTATCTGTGGTGGATTTACACGTAACTCACCCAAAATTTAAAAGCTTCCTTGGCTGGCAGCCAGGCCCTCTTGCAGTCTTAGTTTTTGGAGCTCTTAGGTCCTACAGCTAGAATTGATGTTGGTTAACTCAAGACTCAACTGAATGCAATGAGGAGGCTTCCAGGCGATGCTTGTCAATATCATATGACGGGCAAAAGTGGAGGAACACCGACATAACAAACCTTGATGTGATTTCATATGCTTATTAATGGTGGACCACAAACTTGGCTCTAAGCATGTAACTTGATGAGTTATGAGTCATGTTCTCCCTATGATAAAAATAAGTAAATTGTGGAGGAAATCCACCCTGTTTTTATCCTAGAGGCAGCAAATAAAACTGCCTCAGAATCTCCCTAACAGGTAGGAGTGTGGTTGGAATCACCCCCATGAGGGGCAAGCTGGCAAGCTCTTGGCACAAAAGGAGCCCAACCTTTGACCTAAAAATTTTACTTGCAGGAATTTAGCTTCCCCTTCTGCTCTTCCACATGTGAAATACGGATATACGGGGGGTGGGGGGGGGGGGTTGTTACAGCCATATTTTTAATAGCAAAAGAAGTGAAGGAGCTGCAATGTGCATCATCAGGGGTTGCTGAAATAAAATCACACCATCATGAAGACTATGCAGTTAGGAAGACTGAAACACCTGAAACACTCTGTGTCTGCCACTATTACAGGTCTCCACACCCCTAAATAAAACTGCAAAGCAAATCTCTAGAAGAAATTAAAACACGCATCCACATAAAAAACTCATGAACAAATATTCATAGCAACATGACTCCTCACAGTCAAAAGGTAGAAACAAGGCAGTGGGCATCAGTAGAAGTAAAGGTCTGCTCTGGGGTCTACCCAGACAATGAACATTCATTATTCAGCCTTGAAAAGGAATGAAATACTACTGACACAGGCTGCAGCACAAATGAATCAATTAAGAGAAGCCAGATACAAACTATCACATGTGGCATGGTTCCACTTCCGTCAACTGCCCCAAAAAAAAGGAAGAAAAAAGAACTAGAATCTCCAAATTCACAAAACGAGGAAGCAGATTAATGGTTTGCAGAGATTTAGGGGAGGGCCGAAGGGAGTAGATGGAACCAGAAAGGGGAGCTTTAGAATGATGAACCCATTCTAAATTTTGATTGTGGGGCCAGTTATATAACCCTGTCAACATAGTAATAAAAAAAAAGTCTGCTCATAAAGATAAATGTGATTGCTTGCAAATTCTACAACAATAAGGCTCTTATTTTTAAAAGTTACCCTATGAACTCATGGGGCTTTTAAATTCAAATTAATTACGGAATGGATGGCACACACTGGGCTAGGAATAAATTCACCCTCATTTCACATTTATTGAGCATTTACACAGAGCCAGCCACTCCATCTAATCAGCATTGTCTTTTTTAATTCTTAAGAAAATTCAAAGTATGACCATTTTAGAGGTGGGAAATTGAGGCTTGAAATATTAAAACTATAATTAAGGAGCCAGTCTGATTGAATACATTCTTGTCCAGTGGAGGATGCTGCCGAAATAAACCATTTCATATGCTTTAGTCTTATTATAATAATTCTGGTTCTTTTTTCGCATCCAAAGGCCTTCTTATCCGTAAGGAGACTAAATAGCAGCTAACAATTAGCACCTGTCATTAAACTTGTATCTCTTCAAATTGTTTTAATAAAGATGAAAAAGACCATAAAACAGCCTGCTGTCCCATCTGCCCCATTTATGACCCAGCACAAAGTGGCAGAGAGCAACAGGCTCCCAAGGTACAAAGAAGACATGTTCTATCAGGTCTCCTATGGCACTAATCTTGGGACTTATGGGTATTACATCTCTCCTTACGTTTTAACAAAAAAGTCTTCCTTTTAGCAAAGAAAATAAAAAGCATTTCTTTGCTTTTTAAAACTGATTCAAACACCCACTTAAAAAGAGAAAAGTGCATAGAGAAAAAGATGAACCAAGTTTGGTGGCTCACACTTGTCATCCTAGCACTGTGGCAGGCTGAGTCAGGAGGATGGCAAGGTGCCCACTCTAGGTACCTTGGAGACTCAGTGAGTACCAAAAGACAATAGAAAAATGGTATAGACTGACTCCGTGCAGAATCCCTGGGCTCGCGCTGTGTACAGCACGAAAATGAGGAGAAAGAACAGAAACAAAAGGAAGTCTTTCTCTCCCTCACGCCCATCCTCAGCCAGTCTCTTACTCAACAGCAACAAAGCCCAGGCAGCGTCCCAGGCGAGGGACCCCTCTAGGCTCCTAGGTGAAGGCAGGTGACCAAACATCAGCCAAGGGGTGAAGCAGTCTCGTGTGAGCTTTCCAAGGAAGCTTCGTAAAACAGGAAGAGGCAAAATTTGTTTGTCCTTTTGCCTTTACTTTTTTTGCCTTTTGCCTTTTGCCTTTTTCTCCCTCTTCTTTTTTTTCCTGGCATTTAAAATACATGATACAAGGCCCGGGACTCACTTTTCCCTAGCCCACATACTAGGCGGGGTGTGGTGGCCTGTGCCTGTAATCCCAGCATTTGGGAGGCTGAGGCCAGAGAATTGTCTTGAGTTCAAGGCCAACCAGGGCTATGTAGAAAGTTCAAGATCAGCCTGAACAGCAGAGCATGACCCTGTCTCAAAAAAAAAAAAACCCATGATGCATTGCGCTCCAGTACTGCATTCAACCATAGGGTAACTTTATGCAGAAGACGTACAGTACCACAGCAGAGCAGACACAAAAGAAACCTGGATTTCTGTTGACCAAGAAACAACAATACACACTTTGCATCTTTCCAGAAAAGCAGATAAACTTAGTAAGTCGCTTTTATGTTGGTATTGGGATACATGTAGCCAAGCATAATTCAAATAGATACATAATTTTATCTTTCTGTTTTCTGTAAATATGTGCTTTTTTGTTTTGTTTTGAAGTACTAAGGGTGAAACCTAGGGCCTCCCTCATGCTAGGCATACGCTCTTCTTCTGGACTACACCTTAGCCAAAATGTGTGGATTTAAAAATAAAGATGGTCACACCAAGTATTTCACAAACTTCTTCACTACTGTTCCACTGAAACACAAATCGAGAAAACCTTTTGCTTAAATATGTATGGCGCTGTTTTTTTCTCATGGATACAAAGTTTTCCTGCCAGGATATGCCACCTCTTCTACATCTTGAAGACAAGAGATGGACAGAAATTGTTCCCTTACATTCCTCTGCTACTTAATTGAATTCTTTAGCCTTAGTAATCTCTCTTTAAGGGGCTGGAGGAACGGCTCAGCGGTTAAAGCACTTGCCTAGCAAGCGCTAAGTTGAGCATTAAGTACCCCTGTTCAATTCCCCAGCACCACATAAGCTGGGCATGGTGACGCCTGTAATCTCAGTACTCGGGATCCTGAGACAGGAGGATTGCTGTGTATCCAAGGCCAGCCTAGGCTTCACAGTGAGTTCAGGACCTGGGCTGCAGAGTGAGACCCCATCTCAATAAATAAATAAATAAATAAATAAATAAATAAATAAATAAGAAATAATCTCTCTTTAAAAGAAAGTGTCACTTTCTGCTCAATTCTGATGAGTTTAACTTGGTCTTTAGAGAAGCAACTTTATTTCTAGCTTCCATTTTTGGAAGCTACCGAACACCCCATTGGGATGAACATTCCCACCATGGGGACCATAGCATAGAGCATCTCCTGGCACTTACACCCTAGAGGGCCGCCCTCGGGGTTGAACTTAGCTGCCTACGCCATGGCAACCGAGGCTTCTGTGAAAGAAAGTGAGCTGAACACTGTTTCCTGGGAATGACCGAGGACCGCAAGTGTAAAGAAACTTCATGAAATTCTAAACACGGGGATATGTACTTACAGTGTAACGCCATCAGTCAAGCCACACTACTAATTGTCTGACAAAAACATTAAATTAAATTTTAATAAAAGAAACTTTTGAAAGCATTATTTCCAAAGGGAAATTTTGGACCAGATATCTCAAAGTCTCCAATCAGTTTAAGAATTGCAATTGTGTGCGCAAAACAGGCCTCGCACAGCATCCAGAGACTAAATGTGAGTGTCCAGGCACATGGCGCAAGTTTCCTATTTTAGAGAAAAATGGTAAGAAGTTCTGTAGATTGCTCTTTCTGCTGAAAGTACAACTATTTCAGTGTCTTATCAGACCTATACAGAAACCTTCATTATTTTGAACCACTTCTCAGTAAAATAATTAACCACACAAGCCGTACCTTGACAAACACTGTCAGTGACAAAAAACCACATTGCTTACTTCATAGACATTAACTGTTTGTGGTAGGCAAGTGATCTCCAAGAACTTGTACCTTTGAATAAATAATTACACTGGTCTTTCATGCTAGTGTTCAAAAAAAGAGGAAAGAAAAGAAAGAAAAAGAAAAAAGAAAAGAAAAGCCTTCCCCCCACCCTTTTTTTTTTCCCTAGGCATTTAGACATAACTGTGTGTACAAAGAGCTATCTATTATTGGAAGATGGATTTGCTCCAGGGATTTCTGAAAAAAGTTTAATTTAATTGCATGGCTCTGGGGGACTTCAGTCTTTGGGTATCTTCTTTGTATTCTGAAGGTGGTTTTTGTTTTTTGGTTCCCCCCCCCCCCCCCCCCCAATATTCCCAGTTTCTGCCAAGTACTCATTTGGTTCATAATGAAATCTCAAGCCCACAGTAAGAAAATTTAACTCCTAAGGAGGCAATCAGGCTTTCTAATGTTCTTTAACAGGAGACTCCTCAGTGAACTGATAGTCTTGTGCTTGGCAGCCAGCACCCCAGGCAGCCAGCTCTGGATCAAAGCAAATAAATAGATTTCTTCCCTGAATATTCAGTAGTTAGAACTCTTCTGGGTCCTGGCGCCACAGTGCTGGCTCCATGGCTTTGGGGCTTCCCCTCTTCGTGCAGAGAAAAGATGCTCTCAGACACAAAGGTTTCTAAACAGTCTGCATAATGCTGCATTCGGCATTATTCACAGAGGATAGAAGAAACCCTGAGTGTGTGGCAATTGTGAAATTTGATCCCATCAAAAAGAAATGAGAGGAAGTCAGGACTGGCTAGGAAAAAAAAGTCTTGGATCTCTTTTATGTAAGCTTCCCAGGCTGAGATCAAGGAAGGGAAGCCTGGGCTGGAGAAGCACACAGATAGAAGAAATAAGAAGAAATAATAACACTTATTAGCAAAAGTATCAATCATTTCTGAGATGCTGCGTAAACACAGCCTCGTTAACTCTCCCAACAGAACGTGTCACTCATCTCTGCTGTCAAGACGAAGAAATGTTAAGTAACAGTCTTGGATCCCGCAAAGCCAGATCTGCATCTAGATTTTTTCTCCACATTCTTCCTCACGTTCAGCCTAGGTGTGCCACAATCATTAATTAGCCACCAAGAAACAAACAAACACTAACCAAAATGTGCGACCTTTTCTCTAGTGCACTTCAGTGAATGTTGACTCTGCACAAATATGTTCAAAGGACGAATATTTGGAAACAAGATACTAATTTTCACGTTTGAGTCCAGGGTGAATTCATTTTGGCCCATGTGGTGAATCACCATTTGTTCCCATAGGACTATTGGGTAAGCCATAATAAACCAGATGAGTAATTATAATGGTTTGCAGGCAAGTAGAAGAGCAGGGTGCTACCTTCTCTTACCAGATCTTTTGCCCAAGTTTATAGTTTTGTACCCCACCTTTGAGAAAAGCACTTCCTTTCCAAGCAAGGACACTCGTAATTAGATTCAGTATAAAGAATCTTGATGATCATAGCAATGCCACCTGGGATATTTAACACTTGCTTGTTTTTCTACCAGTCAGCCACCATCCCCCACAGCCTTCTATGAAGTTCCTCTCCCAAAACCTATTCTGTGGCTGAAAACAAATCACAACCAAGCACCATGACTTAAAAGTTGCCACAGCCCCACCTTTATCACTTTCATTCTCAGGCCCTATTTTTAATAGACAAGAACAGGTATAAGTCAGTTGTACAGCTAGGAGCCAAAGAGCAGGCAAGCCGCCATCACGCAAACGAGTTATTAGAAAAGGCAACTTGAGGTAACAGAGCGGAATATCAAAACTCCAAGAAATGACATGTGTGACGCACCAGCTTTAAAATCGGAGCGAGGTTGGGTCTTGTGGTGGCGGTCCACTGGGAACCCTAGTAACAGAACTCTGTTAAAATCTGTGTTGTCCAGCTCATACAAAAGGGATCCGTGACATGAGGCGACACTGGATTTTAAACAGATTCCCTTATACCTCTCTGGAAGGTCCTTCCAACCCACCTTCTGGAAGCCAACAGGCCCCCGTCACCCTAGCGGAAGCCGCAGGGAGCCAGTTACACTACGCACAGACCTCCATCACTGGAGTAGAAAGGCAGAAAGGAAATGCTCTAGAGTTACAGAATACTCTTTGGGTAATTTCCTCTTCCTGTGAGACCCCTTCCTTTATAAGCCCCCACCCCAGCTTCTCAGCTGAGCATGGCACCCTCCTCTTGGAACTCTCCCTTCTCTCTCTCAGTAAGTAGAGTAAGTAGATCCCTAGCCATTTATTTCCCTTCTAAGAAACGCACCACGCGCCTGGACACGCCACCAGCAGGACTCACCCACTTGCCTTCAAAAGTGACAAAAGTACATTTCTTGTCTTCTCCTTGTCATGGTTTTCCTGAAAACTGAAGGAAATACAGCAGCATCTTCCTAGGTACCCCTGCAGCCTCGTCAAAGGACTGCAGTCTACTCCAGGTGGCTTTCAATGAACTGCTTCATGTTAGTTACAGGTAACAAGTTTCCCTGAAATTGTAGTAGGGACTAAGAGGCTGATTTTGCCAAAGAGTGTTGACTCTTTCCTTGGATTGCAGAAGCCCAATGGGGAACAACAACAACAACAACAAAACCAGGATGACATCTTGGTCTTCATTTGTGTCTGCCTTCTTTCTACCTTAATCTTCGAGTCAGATGCCTGGCCAACCTGTTAATCCCTCAAGAAGAGTCTGTCTGAAACTGGGAATGCAGGGCTGGGAGATGAGCACAGGGAAAGATTGCTAGCATTCCTTTCACAGCCCCCTCGGGTCCTGCTACCCAGGAAATCAGCCAGCAGCACCCAATGTCTTCCATTCTGAGACAAGGAGGAGTTCTGTCCCTGGTGCTGACCTCAACTATAGTTCAATAATTAGTCTGTGTAGCATCTCCATGGGGGTTTTCAAGTTCAGTGCACCCAGGAGGGAAAGGCTGGCGGTTCTTTCTCAAGTCTGTAATAGGCTTCCCGTGTCAGCGCCAGAACGGCCAACAGTCCAAAGGTGTGAACTTCCTCTCCCACGTCAACAGGAAACAGAAACGTGTCTCTTTGTGGTCTCATTTATTACTCAGCAGGTATTTGCTGAGCACCTATTCTGTGCTGGGAGGACTCCCCTCGCTTTGGTAGGCTCCAGATCACATTAGCCTGGGTTCTTGGGCTTCTAACAAAGGAGCCCCCGCGACTGCCCAGCCTAAGAAAAGGTGAGTTTATCATCAGGAGAGGGACAATGCTCAGGGAAGTTCCCAAAGCGCCACTAAAATCCACCCTGGAAAGCTTTGCGGAAAAGCAGCTCTTTCCTTGTTCCGCTGTCTCCGATCCTCCCAGAACCCACGCTCCTCCTTCACAGCTGCTCTGCCGGGGTCGCCCTCCATCCGCTACTGAGCAAATTAATGCTTGAGTTAGTTGAGCTGTGTGATTCTTTCTGTAAGTGCTGACCCAGTGATGTGAGGTAGCAGGCACTGCGCTGGGTGTGAGCGCCTTCAGTAATAAAGCCGGCAAAAGCAAACTGCTGCTAAGTGACCTGCTGTGAGACAGATAGGCAACACTTAGGCACTCTAGAAGGTCGGTAGGCTGGTAGAATGCACTAAGAAATACACATTTTGGGGGCTCGAGGAATGGTTCAGAGGTTAAAGAGCTTGTGCAGCAAGCACTATGCAAGCACTAAGTCCCTGAGTTCGATTCCCCAGCACCACATAAGCTGGGCGTGGTGGTGCACGCCTGTCATCCCAGCACTCAGGTAGCTGAGGCAGGAGGATTTCTATTATTTCAAGGCCAGCCTAGGCTACATAGTGAGTTCAGAACCAGCCTAGACTACAGAGTGGGACACTGTGTCAATAAATAAATCAATACACTTTTTCTTTCTTGCACCTGACTCTTGGCATGGAGCACCCAATAAGCCTGAAATTCCCTGAGTAATCAGAATTTGAAAAGTATCTTTGGTTATTCCTAAGTAGCACCCCTGAGCCAGACCTGACTCTTGGTGACCAGAGGAGCCAAAGCTGCGACGCTCCTGGCTTGGAGCTCTCAGTCCCAGCCTCAGCTTCCTGGGAGAGCGGAGGGGCTGGAGATAGACTTAATCACCAGGGGCCGATAAGCAAGCTAGTCAACCACGCCTGTGTAATGCACGTCTAGAAAGCCTCCTACGTGACAAGGCCCGGGAAGCTGGTGGGTTGGTGAACAGGCTGAGGTGCACAGCAAGCCACCCCCACCTCTGTAACTGCAACGTCTGGTCTACCAAAGTTGAATCAGAGTCCAGTAAACACAAAAACAGGGTATGCCTGAATCCTGTGGGTTCTGCTGAGTTTCTTAGTCTAAGCAGGAAGACAACGGAACCCCCAAAGTGCTGGTCAGCCAAACAGAAATGTGGGCGACCAGGGACGCTGCGCTGGTGGTTGGTGTCGCAGGCAGAAGCAGTCTGTGGGGTGGAGTCCTCCATCTGTGGGACCTGCTGTGGGATTTGGCAGCCAATATTCAAAGTGAATTCAACTGCTAGAAGACCAATCAGTTTGCAGAATTCAAGCGGAAAAAGAGACCACGCACTTGGTGTCAGAGTCACAATGTTACGAAATGAGCACATCTGGGGATAAGCGACATGAAGCCACATAACCAGAGAGGCAGGGACGGGGGAGCGGGGAGAAGATCACAGGGGCTCTTTCTGCGTCGCTCTCTGTAGGTCTCTACTGGGCACCATTCAACCAGAAAGCCAGATGATGACAGGGGACAAACCGAACCATGTACTGCAAAAGGGAGGTATGTACATAGAGGGTAAGTGAAAAGGCCCTGAGGCAGAGGCGCCTGCCATAATTAAGAAAAAAGTTGAAGAAGATCCCAACATGAAAGCAAGGGTATAAGACAGAAGAGCAGAGAAGAGGTCAGAGGCACAATCACCTGAAACTTCAGAAGCTATGGACAGACACTCTATTTTATTCTGATGCAGGTACCAGATTCATATAGCACTTTGAGCAGATGAGGGTGTGACCTAACTTATGATCTCAAAAATGGTCTTGACCAAAGATTGGCAGAAGCAGAGAAAAGGACACAAACGAGGAGGCTGCCAGGTGACAAAGCGCAAGGCCTGGACTCAATGGTGGTGACAACAGGAGTCTGTGACTAGATTCTAGAGGCCTGAACATGGAGCTAACAGGATTTGTGAGGAGACTGTTGATGAAACGAGAGTGAAAGAATCAAGGATGACCCAAGGTCAACAGCTGAGGCAGCTGGGAGGCCACGCAGCAGAGCCCAAGCCAGGACAGGTGCGAAGAACCTAGCAGAACAAGCACTCAAAAGGTCTGCGAGGTGTCTGTGGTCCCATCCGCAGCAACAAAGGAGGAGGATGACCCCATGACATGAGGGTGAGGGGCCAGGACCGTCAGTGGGCAGGTCTGTGCACCCCAGAAACGACAATGCCCCTGAGGATCAAAGGCAGAAATGTTCCAACAACAAGATTCTCTCCTGAGAATGTGAACTGAAGTGTTACTAAAAGCTTCAAGTCAGATTTGCCACAGATTATCTGCAATTTCTGATGCTTCCCATCTCCTTGAAGCCAAAACAAGTATCAACTCAAAGATAAAAAGAGGCAAGTTGGCTCCTCCGTGGCAAGGAGGCAAATTCAGAGATTATTATTGAACGCATCATTCATTCTCAAATGAACTGGCAGATTATCCTGCTGAACAGCTCATTTCTTTTTCTTAACTGAATCACGAAACAGTGGTGTTATAGACTAAATGATATTGATCTACAAGTACAATCTGGTGGTTTGAAAAAACGACTCCAATTCACACTCAAACTTGAGACCTTGGCATCCACAGAAGATATATTTCCACCCTTGTAGCTACTACAGAAAGCTTGCCTTTCTCTCGTCTTCAGTGGTATGGTAACTATTAAATTGTGCATCCCTCAGAGAAGAATAAATCACTTCCTAAGTTCTGGATGGTTTTCGATCTTAAGGCAATAAAAGAACCAGAATCAACAATATAATTTATAAGTTAAAAAAAAGAAATAGACTTAATATTGGTAGCATTTACTATGAGACAGATGCTAAACATCTTATATCTCTTTTAGTCTTCATAAAACCTGACTCCTTGATACAGAAGATTGAAAATCAAAGAACTAGCATGCAATAAAAACATTAACTGAGCCATTGCATACACGAGTGTGTCAAACTTACACTGAAGTCCTAGCTGTGCTAACATCAACCAGGATGTGGTCATCAACTCCACTAAATCTCAGTGCCTTTCTTTGTTAAGGAAGGGGTTTATGCAAGTAGCTACCTCTGGGGGTCACTGAGTGTAGTATGAGGTGCCGCATGCAAAGAGCTCAGCGCAGTACTTAGCAAAAAGTAAGGGCAGTGGTGCTGCTTTATTGTACCCAGGCTGCTATGGTAAAACATCATAGGCCATGTAGCTCACAAATAACTAGCATTGATTACTCACAGCTCTAGTTGCTGGGACGTCAAAGATAAGGTACTCCAGATTCGGTGTCTAGTGAGCACACACCTGCCAGTTCAGGGACAGAGGTCCTTTGGCATGGTGGGAAGGCAAGTGGCTCCCAGATTTCCTTTTACAGGGACATTCATGCCATGCTGAGGGCTGTGCTCTTGTGACCCATCTACCTCGCAGAGCTCTCACCCCTCATAGCATCACCATGGAGATTAGGATTGGGCATCTACGCGTTAAAGGGGCATAGTGCTCAATGTATTGCTGAGGCACGCCCGTCACCATTATCATCATCAATTTATCATGCTCCCCATACCCTCATTGTCCTTACCAATTCTGTCAGGGAAAATCCAGGATTATTTATTTTACAGATAAGAAAAATTAAAGCTAAATGATACTGAGCAAATTGCTGACAGCCATACAGTGGCTTCTGGGTAACAAAACTAGCATGTAAACCAGGCCAGCATAACTCAAAGATCTTATGATTTCATAATTCAAATTCAGATTGTATGACTCCAGCACACAAAAGGTTGGTCAGCTTTATCCTACACTGCCTAAATCATGGTGTTTTGGTTTAGGTCAGAACTTAAGCTTTGTACAGCAATACCTTCAACACTTACAAAATAGCATTTGCTCTTACTGATGTCTATTACTCAGGTGAAGAAATCGAGGCCAGGTTAGCATAAGAGAGTTAATGAAATGTCAGTGAAACTTGACTAGAGACAAAAGGAGTTAGAACTCACGTCTATTAAACACAACAGTGTAACAACCTACATAGCGTGGAAAGTTATATTTGAATCAAGTCAGTTCTGCTGATTCTTTAGGATCTTTGTACACAACGATATTATGTCTAAACTCTTAAGTACAAGCAACCCAAAAGATGGTTACAGAGCAAAATTATGAATTCTGAGATAGGTTGTAGTTAGAAGTGAAAAATTATTTCCAAGAAACTTCCTATGAGAGATTTTGAGCCCTGGAGATAGTTCATAGACACAGAATTGCTTCTGAAAAAAACAAAACCCAGAAACAAAAACATGTTCTAAATTCAAAGCTACAGAACAAATACGAAGACATGAAGATATTAATGACTTAATTATTAATTTAAAATCGTGTCTACTCCATAGAATATAAATTCTTTGAGGGCAAAACTATATCCTTATAAGTCCATGAAAAATGTTGATGCATCATACCTATATGGGTAATTGAATAATTGAGTCAGCACCTTTGTTAATTTTTTCACCATATTGTGCTGGGTCATGTCTTGAGTCACACATCTGGGCCAAACCAGTGGGGCTGGATTCTGTCTCCATCCTGGAGAGGTGCCTAAATTTTCATCAGGCTAAAGCTCTAAACATAGGGTGTTACAAAAAGAAGATACAGCTCAGAAACAATGATAGATCTACTCAAGACCCAAGGAACACAAAGTGTCCAAGAAAACCAGAGTATTCCCAAAGGGTTAAATTTAAATTACTCGCTTCTTCTACTTACACCTCCCCATCTGCTGCAAATGGCTCTTTAAAGAAGACAGAGTTAGAGAATACACACACACTATCTCCTAAGAGGCAAGCATTTCAACAGCACTGCTCAGTTCTTTTCAGACTGAATTAGAATCCCAATTTGAATAAAATCAGCCCCCACATCATATCCCAGTGCATAGATTTTTTCTTACAGTAATTAAATATGTATCTGTAGCTGACAATGAGTTCTGCACATGCATATTTAAATATAGCTCTTCTTCTCGCTGTAACAGGATTACATAATCAGACACACTGCTGCCCGCTTAAGAAATTACATAGAGGGAATGCAAATATCGAAGCTAGCTTCTGAGGTGCTGTCTATCTTTAGCCTTAGGGTGCATGATTCGTCGCAAGGGAACATTTTACTATTACGCACACTTCTGCTTGTGCTTCTCTCATCTACTTTAAGAGTCAAGAGTAACTAGAGTCAGAAAGAGGTGGACTGTGTCAGGAATAGCTGTCAACCAAAGCGTTCCCCAATTACAAAATTGCTTAGAAGTCTGCACTGGACACGCAATGCCATCACGTGACGGAACTGACTGCCAGCAACAGGAGCTCTTCGTAGCACCAGCCTACGTGTCTGGGCAGCCAACATCCTCAGGATATATAAAACATGGTCGTGCTCCACTCATTGCGCGGCCTTTTTGGCTGAACCACTCCACTGGCCACTGGCCACCAATCAAAGAAAAGGTTGCCTTCTTGGCAGATCGAGTAACTTTCTGAACCTGAGGAATCAAGAGAGGACCCAAGCATGCCAGCATACAAATCTGCATCTGAACCGACATGAGTAGGTGGCCTCCAATTATAGTATCCTAAAGGAGAGTCTGGTAACCCATGCCAATGTGACACAGCAGACAACGAAAAGTCCCCCTGAAAATGCCCATGTCCTGATTCCAGAACAGATGAAGATGTTACCTTATGTGGCAGAGGTTGCTCTGATGAGGTGATTAAACTAAGGATCTTGCGATGGGAGATTATCCAATATGACCTGCATCGGCCTTCTGTACCTACAAGTCTCCTAGGGGGTCAAAGTGACAAGAAACAACCAAAGAAAGTATGAGTGTGGAGACAGGCGGGGTGGCACATTGTATGACCCTGAAGGAAACGGTCATGGGACAAAAAAAAATGAAGGATGATTATATAACCTGAAAAAGGCAATGAAACAATTTCCCCACGACACCTTCAGAAGGAATGCAATCCTGGAGACACTCTGATTTTTGGATAATTTTTGGATAATATGTTTCATAATGAATTTCTCTCAACCACAAGCAATGATGCAACATCCATTCTCTCATATGGGTGTTTATGCACATGGGATTTCCTTCTAGGTGAGTATATTAAACATTTCACAGAATACTCTGTAGAATACACTTAACGAGGAGACGTACATAGCAATTATATACTTAGGGACGCACGTGCCTGGGTAAATGCCTTGGAGCCATCTGAAATTCTATTAGGCCAACTGACGGCAGCAGTTCCTCCTCGGAGGACCGGAAGGCAGGAGGACACTGCCAAGGGACGTCAGCCTTGGCGTGTATTTGTACTGGGTTAACTTCCCACCAACAGAATGTGCTATGCGTTATTCATACAATTAAAGTTAATAATGAAATATTATAGCAACACATGTTCCTAAATCAGAATGAGGAGGCAACAACCAGGTGGAATTAAGAAAGAGTCGGTCAGCACAGAAACATGAAGCAAGGGGGTGCCGAGGGGCACAAGGGGAAAAATCCAGAGCACAAGACAGGGAGGCTGGACCCGCCACTCATCCAGCCCAGGACTGTGTCCCCAACAGAGATTCCAAAACTCACTGAGTTACAAGGATGAGATCATCCTCCCTCTAAAAGGTTAGCTAGTGAACCACATCGTGCCTGTCATGAAACAGCCAGCCCTTGGGAGAGCCATTAATTCATTTGAACTTGCCTTTAAAACTACATCTCTTTCAACGGCGTCTTTTCACTTCTAGAAGACACAGGTTTAACCAACCCAGAAGAGTGAGTCCAGGGCCAAGGACCTGGCTTGTGTCATTCATCACAGCATCCTGGGTGCAGGCTCAACAGATACTTCCGAACGAATAAAGTCTCAGAATCTCATGTCATGCAGTACTATGGAGTTTAATTAAGCACCAGTTAAATTGTGTTTCTCCTATTTTCTTCTTTATAGGTCAAAGTGCATTTTTTTTTAAAGAAGAAAGAGGGAAAAAAGCATACCCACTGTCTAGGTGTGGAAAAGTTTGCAGGTACTGTGCATGGTGGTCTTCAAACCCCCAAGAACCCTTGGAGCTCTGCAAAGGAAAACGCTGTGCTGATGGACGAGTTAGTCACAAACCTCAGACAAAACAGGCGGTAGCGACGATAAGGCTTTCATCCGGATCAGTGGCCATTTCCCAGGAGATTAAAAGAAGCAGAATTAGGGAAAGGAAAAATGTCAGCCACAACTCAAAACTCAGAGCCTGAAGTCAGATCCTCTGGAGCGCTCGTTATTGTGCTGTTTTTTAAAAAAAGATGAAAGAAGGGAGGAAAGGAGGTGGGTGGAAGGCAGAGAGAGCATTTCCATAATTCACTCTCTCCAAGCTACTCCGTACAAGCAAAGATAATGTGGAAGCTATCTCCTTGAACTCGCTTCTCATTGCCTCGGACAGAACCTCACCCTACATGTTCTTTATAGAATTAATTTTTTGGGACCTGAAGCTCCAGAGAGACACTTGGTTTCTCAACCATTTCTCGATGCAGCTTCTCTCCCACGGCTCTTTTTCTGACTGCCCTTTTGTAGCAAAAGAAAAGGTGACAGAGTAAAACTTCTTGCAGAAAGCAAGTAAAGCTACGGTTACTAGGCAACCCTCCACGTCTTCTAAAATAACTTCAAGCTCTTCGGCAGAGAGAAAAAGAATATTTAAGACCCCATTAAACTTTGAATTTTTAAAGCACACCCGAACCTAAGTTAGCAAGGAAAGAGTTTTGCTGCTGTTTCTGGTTTCCTTGGAATTCCTCTGCTGCCCGAAAAACTGAAGGAGTGTGGACTGCTCAAAACTCTTGGCATCTTTTGACAAGTGGAAAAAGGCAAATTCTCATGCTTAGTATAGTGCCGGCATGATGAGGGCTTTGCAGAATTCTTCAGAATAGTAAAAGTGGAGAAGTGTCAAGTTGGCATCTGTCAAGCCAGAAGATGTGACGTCTCAGGGGAAACTCCAGAAGGAGCCTCGTGTTCCAAGTCACATTCTCAGTAGCGGGAGCAGCTGTGGCAGGTGAGAGACCACAAAGGCCTCTCAAGTCACAGCGTCCCAGATCACCCGCTCCACAGTTAGTGTCCTGGCTGCACCCCGCTGTGAACAGTAAGTGCAAAAAGTTGGGGGCCACCACTGAATTCCTTTGAAAAAACAATCACAAAATTTCAGGTGAGGGACATCCTGAGGTCATCCAAACCACGTGAAAAAAAATCTCTGCTAACAAATGTGCCCTTATAAAAATAACCTTCACAAAATCAAGGTCGACAGCTTTTCCCCTTGTTCAGTCTAAAATTTAATAATTCTCAGTCAGCATCCAGAAAAAAAATGGCTAATATTATTCAAATCGCTACTCCTTACAAATAAATTCAGGCACCGTCCAACTATTCTCCAGAAGACAAAAGACAGCCAGTCAGCATCAGCTATTTAAAATCTCTTCACAGATCTGCAAACAATTAACTGGGCAGCATTCAGCCCCTCTCCTCTCCAGTCTCAATAATCCAGTTGACTTTTTCTTCCTTCTGCGGTCCTGTTCTCCAGCCCCTTTGTGCCTCCTTTTGAACTACCTTCGACCTCTCCATAGTTTATTGAATGAATAAATAAAAGAAGTGACCAGCAGTGGCAAGATGGTGGTTTTCAAATGGATATTTGCTTGTTTTCATCCATAGAGAATTAACAAAAAAATTCACATGAAATCAGATTTCCAATTTTGCTTTAAAACACTAGGGAAATTGACAAAGCTAGGTACGGAACCTGCATCTGGGAAGGAAGATTCCTTACCATGGTTCAGGATTCTCTGTCTTTTTTTTACCACAATCCCAACTCGGCCAGCTTCACGTACTACGTTGGCAACTTGCTCAAGGTGTTTGAGTTTTAGACTCTTTGGAAAAAATACCTTAACAATCATAGCTTGCTTCTGCACAGCCACTAGGTGCTAGTCATCTAGAACTCGTCTCTCTCAATTAGCCATTAATTCCTATAGATAAACAACAGTCCACTGGCTTCCGTATCATGGTTTTTCCCACTTGAAAGGGATGCGTTTCTGAGGTTAGTGGTCCCAACGTGGGCTATCTGAAGCAAGAGCCCACAGGTCCACTCCATGGCCATTCTCTGTCAATTGGAGTAAAGCGTGTGTCAGAGGTGAAAAGGACAGATCTATAAGGCAAGTCGGGAACTGAGGGGTTACAAGGAGCAGTGAAAAGAGCTGTTTAGTTCATTCCCACTGCTCCTTAATCATACCTGCCTTTTGGAGTAAGTATATTTATCCTGTGCCATTGTCTGTTGGTAGGATTTAAATTTCTTTTTTTGATTTTTACAGGAGTTCACAGCTAAGAGACTGCCTTGAGTCTCAGGGGAGACTCTGGATTCTGGACTTCCCAGCAGTGTTGGCACTATTAAGGCTTTGATGACTCTTTGAGGCAGATTAATTGCATTTTGCATGATGAGATGGACGTGAGTCTTTTGGGAACTGAAAGCAAGACATTACAGTTTAGATCTCAAATGTTTCCTAAAAGTCTTGTGTTTACGGGAGAGACTTTGGGAGATGAACGGATCATGGGGTGATAGACGCATCATGGATTATTCCACCTTCTGTGTGCTTCTGAGGTGGAGCCTCATCAGGAGAGGCGCATCACAGGGGGAAAACACGGAAGGGTACATTTTTGTCCCCAGTTCTTCCCTATCTCTCTTTTTCCTAGCACCACGAAGTGAGTAGCATTCCTCCAGCAGGCCCTTTACCACACTATTTTTGCTTCGAAGCTAAAAAACAATAGACTGAACCCCCCGGAACTGTGGGCCAAAGTAAATCTCTCTTAGCTGTGAGTGTTGAGCATCTTGCCCTAGAGATGGGAAAATGACTCATACAGGAATGCATTGCAAAAAATAAACTTACGTTTTTGTTAACAAAGAGGCTTTGCTGTGGACCAGATTCATATTCCCACTTAACCATTCAAGGACAAGTTTCTTGTAATGGTAAAGTCTCAGTTTCCTCGCCTGTGAAATACAGGTTATTTCAAGTTTTAGTATCAATATCATTGTGGTTAGGCCTAATGAAATAGTTCCTGGTACATAGTACATGTGCAATAAAGCTCAATTAACTACAATTAGTACTAATTTACTTCTTTGGAATTGTAGAAATCGTTAAGTTGAATGTAACAAAAAAGCAATGAGTGTGATTTGTTTGCCCACAGTCCTAAACAGAGGCCCAACCTCTGGGTGCAGCTCCTTGCTATGCCCTGGGAAAGGGCGACAGGTACATTGCCAACTGACTCTGTTTCTTACTAAGGTTTTACCAGAAGCCCATTGGGTAAACAACCTTAAGCTGAGAGGCTGTGAAATGAAGTTATTTTAGTTGGGTATAGCATAATTTCAAACAAGCCAATAATCTTTTGATAAATAAGGAGAAAAGACATCATTAGATGTCTAGCTTTATCTAGGCACCAAACTCCCATAATTATTTCTCAGTACTGTGAGAAACAGTGGGCACAACACTTCCTGAAATGTGTGCAGCATCCTCAAATGTTCGTTCATTCTCCTCTTTCCTTCCTTCATCCCTTTCCACCCCCCCCCCACTTCCTCTAGTTAGACCTACCAGGCACTCTCACAATGATCTTTTCCAAAACCAAACTACAGAATGCAGAACAACAAGGCAAGTGAGGCCAAAATTTAGCACGTATATCTGGACTAGAATTAATTCTACAGAGAAAATTTATCTGGTGGGAAAAAAGTGTGGGACGGGGTGTGTGTGTGTGTGTGTGTTGTAATAGCAAAGAAATGTAAGATTTCAATATAAAAGAATACTACTTAAAATATCACACATTTTTACCATGCAAGGCTGTGGCATCCTGTGTGAGGTCCATCTTGAAAGTCCCCTGTGACATTTCTCTCAATGTTTCTATGATATTGTCACTTTTGCCAGTTCATCATTATTATGCAGTGACATTCGTGGTATACACCTCTGGCTGTACTTAAAGAGATTAACAGTAACCATGACTGGAAATTTAGCATGAAATAGCTTATTCTTTCCTTAAATCTAATAAGAAGCTAAAAACTGTTGAAGTTTAAAATCAGCTCTCCGAAAAATGCTATGTTGCCTGGTATATACATATTTTAGGATTAGGTACAAAGTGTAATTTTTAGTTACTTAATATTTAGGAGCTCACCTAACCAAGGAAGGGTGAAATCCACCAAAAAAAAAAGAATAGCCTATGACAACAGGGTCTTTTCTAGTGAATTTTTGTGTAGACAAAAAAAAGAATGTAACCAAAGAAAAAATAAATTGGTATTTTCAAAATGGTAGTCTGAAGTTTGGTTTCCCATGAATATAGTTCAGGTCTCGGTAAAACTGGACAGTTTCCCAGCACTGTCCACAGGCAGGCGTGTCTTCCGGAGAGGAGGCGACAGGTCAGAATGAGCTGGCAAGTTGCTCCTCCTGGAATGAAATTTCTCTCTGATTAAAGCTTGGATTTCACCAGCAAGAGTTTTCATCTTACATAATTTACTCAGAGAAAGTATAGAGAAAAGAGGAAGAAGAATATTCTAGTCCGTAATCAATATTCACATCACATCTTTAAGGTCTTATTCTGGCTGGGCACAATTTAAGGAAAACCAGGAGGAGAAAATAAATGTGATAAACACACTTTCTTTCTTGAATATGGGCCCAATGCCCTCCAATCACATAGAAATATATTAAAAGCCTTGATCCACAGGCTCTTCCTGATAAGGCCCTTGCATATCTCTTCAGAACCCACTCTGAACCCTCCCTCACCTCCAGCCTACTCACTTCCCTGCTTCCTCTAAACACGTGGAGCTGCTGCTGTTCCCCATACACACCAGCGCTGGGAAATCTCCAGTTGCCTGATCACCTCTTCTGCCTAGAAAAGTCACTTCCAACTTAGAGGGCAAAGAAATGGGGGAAAAAATATTAAAGCACCGATTTGTATGTGGGTGGGTAGGTGCACACCTTCGCTTAGGGTAATGTGTCCAAAATAAAGCTTTATTTTAGTAATAATACCTAAAATATGCGTTGATGATACAAGTACCTGTATAATGAATAAACAATGCAGATTTTGGAAACTGGCCTTGTTTAACTGAATGAGTTGTGTAATTGAAAACATTTGAACACTGCTGATCTAATAGACCCTCTGTCTGTTACAAGTCTCTATTAGTCAGGTCTTTATTGCTGAGACCAACGTCACAATGACATACACAACTTGAGGGAGGAAGAGGTTTGTTGTTGTTTTGTTTTGTTTCGTTTTGTTTTGTTTCGTTTTGTACCTGATTTCAAAAGTTTTGCTCATTGTCTCTGACTCTACAGCAGGACCATCGTGGCAGGAGGGCATGGTGGGGCAAAACTGCTTAGTTGATGGTCACAGTGGAGAACAGCTGGAGAGTAACACCAGAAAGGAAGGGACCAGACAAAATACCCAGACCACACCTCCACATCCAGAAGTGTGTTTTACTAATCCTCTGGGCAGCTCTCAAACCAATCAAGTTGACAATTCGGCTTAACAATCTCCACACCACCCAAACCCACCTTGGGCTAGATGAGTCCCAGTTGCCCATTCTCCCTCCAAGCTGTCCTTGACTTTCCAAAGCTAGGCTAAACGCCTCTCTCCTGGCCTCCTGTCTCCATCCTTGCGGCCTAACTTCCACTCTGCACAGCACCCAGTGGTAGGATAGTCACTTCATCTCTCCTTAAAGCCCTTCAATGATTCTCAACACACCCAGAACATTTCCAAGCTCCTCACCAGGGACTCTAAATTCCCCCATAAGATCTGGCCCCACAGAGCTCTCTAATGCCATATGATTACCCTCTTTGTTCTCTAGGCGGTTGTCCCACAGCCTTGCTGATATCTTGTCAATTATCCCAGGGACACAGGCTCTCTCCCATGTTCTATCCTCCACAGAAAAGCTCCCTCCTAATACAGCTGCCTCTTTCTTTGGTTTCAGCATCTCCTGACTTCTCCATCTAAAATCAGACATCCAAGTACAGAAGATCTGCACGGTGTAACGGGACAACCATCAGCACCAGCCACCTCCAAGTATCCCTGGCTCACGTACGCGGCTTTATATTTTCTCATTGCTAATTGAATAGCACCACTCTGGAACACAGGCATTTTTTCTTAGCTCCACTTACCATGGTCACACACTTGCCATCTGTTTCTTGCCCCAGCCCCGTTACTGTCCCATGAAGGCATGATCTTCATTGCTTTGTTCATACTGTGTCTTCATGCCACTGACGTTCCTGCCACGTGACAAGCACTCAACAAATATTTGGGAAACAGACGATTTCATTTCACTTTTCATCCAAAGAGCTAATATGCATTGAATACTTAGAGGCAGTATCTAAATAAAGTTGATGCCCTTATTTTATATATAGGGACAAAGATATCAAGAGAGTAACTACAAGTGGCTAATTTCTAAGCAGTCAAGCTTTGGACTCAGGGAGTCTCTGTGACTCTCCTACAGCCACGCTGCCCAGAGCGGTGATCTTGCAGGCAACCACCCGGGCTGCCCCTATCCACTCAGGAAGACGTGGCCCGGGTCACCGTGCTGTTATTTTCCTACTGCTGATACACAGAGGGGTTAAAAAAAAAAGTTCACTGAATGAGTCTCAACTAATAATATCCATCACGGTCATAATAACAGCTCGAATCTATTGCGAATTTACAACAGGGCGAGCGCTGGCCTAGGCATTTGGAGTTTTACCTAGATGTTTAATAGACACCTCAAAATCAAAATGCTCAACTTCGATTTTTTAATCTTTACCCCAAAGAAACCTGCCACGTCTCCATTTCTCCCACAGTTAATGGCAGTTAATGGCAGTTAATGGGAGCTCCCTTCTTTCAGGTGATCGACTCAAAGCGCCGGTGACTTTCCTGACTTCCTTTTTTCTCTCCCAGTGCGACACTCATCGGTCAGAACAGCCAGGACGTTCACTGTACATGTGAGTCCCGGCAGGCTCTCAGCACCTTCACAGCTGGGACCTCACAGCAAACTGCCGTGAGGGCGGCAGTGACTGCCCGAGCCGGTGTGTAACTCGGCAAGCAGCAGGCGTGATGTCTTTACAACGTAATCTATTCTAAACCACGCCATTCCCAGCCTGAAACCCTCCTGTGCTTACCCTCCCACGCAGGGTAAAATCCAATGTCTCTGTAGTGGCCGTGGAGATCCCACCCTACGGTAGTGTGTCCCGATCTTCTCTCGTGCTCACCCTGCTTTAAATACTCTGAGCCCCTTCCTGTTCCTCCAACACTCCAGACACAGCCCGACTCAGGCTTTTGTCCTTCTGCCTGGTGTTTTCCCCAGCCCGTGCTCACGTGGCTCCGTGTTCTACCTTCTCTGGGAAATTACACAGCTGTCATTCTTTCAGTTAGAGTTCCCCGGTCAACCGAAATAAAACTGCGTATCCCCGCCTACACGCACACACATACACACACGCACAGCACCTTCTTTCCCTTTCCTCCTCCGTACCACAGGATAACCTAAAATATTTATCTTTTTTTTTTTTTGGTCTTTACCTCACTATGTTTCTCCCCATTGGGCTGTGAACATTCTTCCCCCCCCCCCCCATTTTATTAATAAGTATATATGCGACCAATAATGTTTACATTGATTTTGTGCACACATATATCGTCTCAAAATAAGAAATCCTTCCCCTCCCCCTTTTCAACCTTCCTCTACTCTCTCCCTCCCCACCAGCTCCCACTACCTGCCCCCTTTTAGTTCTAGGAAATGACTGTATTGTGGGTTTCTCCTATTAGAGAAACCATTTGCTATTCCACCTTCTGCTTCTGACTCACTTCACTGAGCATGATGTCCTCAAGTTGTGTCCGTTTACCTACAAAAGCCTCAAAACCATTCATCTTTACAGATGAGTAGTACCCCATTGTGTACATGCACCACGGTTTATGTATCCATTGGTCTGGGGACGGGTATTTTGGTGTCTTCCACATTTCAGTTATTATTAGTTGGGCTGCTATGAACATAGGTATACATATATCTCTGCTATATTATACTTTTAACACTGTTGGAAAGATTCCCAGAAAACGTATCACTGGATCAGAGGGGATATTAGTTTTCAGCCTTTTGAGGAATTTCCATACTGCCCCCCATAATGGTTGTATAAGTTTACAATCCCTCCACGGTGTCAGAAGGTTTCTTGTCCCCCACAGCCTGGTCAGCACTGACGGCTGTTTGAGTTCTTGATGTATGCTGTTCTTTCTGGGGAGACATGATACCTTAGTGATGTTTTCATTTGCATGTCTCTCATGGCTAAGGATGTTGAGCATCTTTTCATGCATTTATTGGTCTTCTGAACTTCTCCTTCTGAGAACTGTCTATTCTTTTCTGTTGTCCTTTTTTTTTTTAATTGGGTCCTTGTATTTGAGAGTCCTGTTTTTCTTCTGTTCCTTGTGTGTTCTAGTTATTAGCCTCGTATCTGATGTATAGGTGTTAAAAGATCTTTCCCATTCTGTTGGTTCTCTCTTTACTCTGTTGATAATTTCCTTTGCCATGCAGAAACTTTAATTTGATATCATCCCCTTCGTTGATTTTGGAGGCTATTTCTTTTTTCACTGGGTAATCATTGATAAAGGTGCTAAAAACATACACTGGAAAAAGGGCAGCCTCTTCAACAAATGGTACTGGGAAAATTGGATTTCCACATACAGAAGAATGAATCTAGACACACACCTGTCACCATGTCTCAGAATCAAATAAGTGGATCAAAGGCCTAGATATCAAAACGGAAACACCTTTTGGAAGAAAACTCAGGGAAAAAAATCTGAAGGCTCTAGGTGTAGCAAAAGACGTTCTTAATGAGCTGTGAACTTCTCACCGGCAGTGACATCAGTCTGCATCTCTGCACTTGTGTCACCAACGTCTCAGCATAGTAGACAACTCATTTATGTTTAATACTATTACCTAATCCACAATCAACCAACTTTTCCTCAATAAATATATTAGGCTTGGTGAAACAGAAAGTCTCTGTCACAATCATGCAGTACTGCTGTGTAGCTCAAAAAGGGCACACACTAAGTCAAGCACTAAGTGCCCGAGTTCGATTCCCCAGCACCACATAAGCTGGGTGCAGTAGCGCTCGCCTCTAAATCCAGCACTGGCAAGGCTGAGGCAGGAGGATTTTCGTAAGTCCAAGGCCAGCCTGGGCTGCATAGTGAGTTCAGGACCAGCCTGGGCTGCAGAGCAAGACCCTGTCTCCATAAAAAGCACATAAACAATATGTAAATAAGTGAGAGTGGTTGAATTTCAATAAAAATTTATTTGCAAAAATAGGCTGGGGCAGTAGACCTCTTTGGCCTGTGGATCACAATGTGCCAAATTTAACTTAAAAAAAAAAAAGACAAGGAAATTATCTTCACAGCATTAACCGAGAAACTAAAATTTGCTCAAAATTTAAAAACCAGCATCATGTGTCCTCTTTCGAGTTCAGGAACAAATAAATTTCCAACGTTTGCTGAAATCATTTAGTGGAAGGTAAGGCAGCAAGATAACACAGCTCGCCTGTGCAAAATGCACATTTAATTTCTGTGTGGTTAGACGTTCCTAAAGAATTAAAAAATTGCAGCAGCTCTAAGTTGTGGAAATCAGAAAACGCTATAAATCATTACACGCATCTGTGTGCAGAACGCTGAATACACGCAGCGGACTGTAGGGGTGACTTTGTAGTATTACTTCATTCAAGACCCTTATCCAAGTCCCGGAACCAGAGCACAGACAACAGCAAAGCAAATAGAATACCAGCTTCATCTGTGGAATTCTGCCAGATTTCCTGTCTTAAACACTGATCTTTGTCCCCTCAGACCTGTGGGCAGCCGTGTAAATTGTCGTGACTCCTAGGGAAGTTAATTTATGGTATGTTTCCAAAATCATAAAATATTGAAACTCCCTAGCCTCATAACCACATCCGTTCCAAGAAAATGATCCAAACCACGGTCGAAGTTTAACAGGTTGGGTGTTATTTGTAATTAGGGAAGACTGAAACATTTTAATTAACAAGTGCACTATGTACCTAGTCATCATGAGCTCTAAAAGTACGGTGTTAAAGATGATGTAATTGTTTGTGGAAATGTTTACAATGTAACAGTACAGTCATCCCTCAGCATCCACAAAGGACTGATTCCAGGACCCTCTAGAGATACTGAAAACTGCAGATACTCAATACCCTTATAGTAAATAATGTCATATTTGCATAGGATCTACACACACCTGTGAACTTTATCCTCTCCAAATCACTTATCATCATAATTAACACAATGCAAACGCTCTGTAATTACTCATTATTCTGTATTGTTCAAGAAATAATAATAAATGCACATGGACAGTATAGATGGAATTTTTTAAAAAATTTAGATCCAAGTCTGTGGATACTAAACCTGACGGTAAGGAAGACTAGCTGTACATTTAAAGGCATAGATAGGATATAAAATTTTAACTATTACTTGCCACCACTTGGAATTGCCGACGGTTAGGGGGAACAATGAAAAGAAAGATGATAGAAAAGTATTTTGTACTGAAGCATTAGATTTGTATCATTTTGTTTCAGGAAAATTACTAGAAACCCAGCGATTCAATGACAATGAAAGGACGGGAACATTCTAATGCGACCTTTCCCATCTCCTTTGTGTCCAGTACTCAAATAGAGCTAGCCATACTGAATGATATATCTCATCATTAAAATTCTTCTAAAGACTCTATTTCTGGATTTTTTTTTTTTTTTTGAGACAGGGTCTTACTCTGTAGTCTAGGCTTGTCCTAAACTCACTATGTAATCCAGGCCAATGTCAAACTCACGGCAATCCTCCTCCTGCCTTAGCCTCTCAAGTGCTGCTCTACTTTCCTTAAAAAAAATAAATAAACCCACCAACACAGCTGGTTGATCAAACACCCAGCTACCCAGCTGCAGTCTCCCATTGACTTTTTTGTCTTTATTAGTTACTGGTACTGATAATGGAACTCCGAAGAGCATCGTGCATGCCAGACAAGAGCTGTGCCACTGCCCTGCACATCCGCCACCATTTTACCGGTTTTACGTTCAATTATAGAGCACTCTTTTGATTTCCTTGAAGTCTATTTCTATAGTTCTTTTTCCTCATTACCAATTTTTTGAAGTTCCTTCTCATTTCAGAGACTCGGGTAATTTAAACTCAAGGAAAATAAAAGCTAAAACAGACCAAATTAGAGGAGGAATTCAAGGGATTCCGCTAGTCTTGTCAGTAATACGATAACGACAAGCGCATTTGCCTGACACACGCAAGGTCCTGGCTTCGATCTCTGGCACTTCAACAATAAAAACAGTAACGTGGAATAAACAAAATGACAAGGATTCGATATAGGGACATGCATCAGTTTCTCGGACATTAAGTACATAAACATGGATCTGAACCACTGACTTCTCCTCTCGATGGCTGGGCAATCCTGAAAAAATCTGTGTCCGCTCCACACCTCAACTCTTTTATCTGCAAAAGGTGTTCAATGATTAGAGACTCAGACTTAATTCAAACTTAGACTCCTCGATCAATCATTACTATCACCGACCTAAATAATGTGATTTATCATTAAAACAGATAGGGAAATGCTCGCATAACTTTGGGAAATTAGTCTGTGTCTTAATCTCATGATAAATAGCACCTCCCCAGTGGGTACCCTCCCACTATACTGGCCCAAGTCAAGGTGGTAACTCCCAAGGCTGCAGGACAGCCTTAGAAGCAGTCTAGGTGCATTTCTATGATCATGTGGCCTTGGACAATTTTTCTCACCTATAATGTGGGAGTCGGTAGCAGGAATGAGCTTCCCTGTATGTACATAGTTTTGCCTAATGGCACCAAATATTACTTCAGTCCCATCAAGTATAGAGCTCGTGCTTTCTGTCGTGGTTTCTTTACTTCTTCCTCGGCGAAACAACTGGCCACACTGACATGGTAATTAAACAGCTTTATTTCATCTACTGAAAAATCTACATTTGATTGAAGAGCGAAACCTATTTAAAAAGTGGCTTTTGGAAACAAGTCTTTGTAAGAATAAGCTCAAAGGGACATAGTCCTCTCCTTCCTCGCTTCCATCACCATCTTGAACAAAATACATCAAGTACACAAATTATGCACCACTTCAGAATTCTGGCTTTTAAATGTTTAATGCAAGTTTACTACACAAGTGCAAACACCAGTGCTCCTCAGGTGACACTGAAAGTCGCAAGTGAACCAATTATCAAGATGAACTGTAATTCCAAATCAGCTTCATTCCTCTGACAATGTGATCCCCTTGCTCGACCAGACCACAGTGCTTCAGAGTCCTGGGCCGCAATACCCAAATATATGAACCCATGAATCCAAATGGCATCTTTCTGTCCACTGAGGAATCAGGGCTGCCAGAGTTCCCTTGACAAACTTACAATGATAGGGAGGGAGACAATTTAATATTCCAATTTATGACATTAGGGAGATGTCGCTGAAACCCTGAGCTACCAATGCTCTTAATTAAAATGACATTAGTAATGGTCACCAAAGGGAAATAAATTTCATTCTAATTGTCAAGATGCCTTCTGATGTTTTGGGCAGAGGTGCAGTCATTACCCTAAGGTGCCTGGCTACCTCTCCAGCTAAGAAAAATATGCAGTGAAAGTGACAAAGGGTCAAATCTGCATATGGATGAGCGTCATCTGTCACTGTCTAGGGTCCCAACAGATACACTAAAGAAAAGGTCACTGACATTATTGGATGACGTCTTTTAGAACAACACAACATATGAATATATGCCCTTATCACACAGAAAACAGGTTTTCAATATATTCTAAATAAAATAGGCTCAGTCACAATTCTCATCTATTAACCCTTAGTCCTGTGTCTGGCCACCGAGACTCATAACATTTGGTATTATTGCACCACAAAGGCATGAATGTGCACTGAAAAATCAAATATATAGATAGGGAAGCAGGAAAATAAATTAAAACGCATAAAAATAAAACAACAAATGACCACTCAACTCACCTTATCTCATTAAGTCCCACTTCTTAGGAAAAACACAGCTACTAATAGTTACTACCAAAAACTATTCTTTTCATCACTTCTATTTTCCCACACAGAAATACATTTATGCCAAAAGTTCTTTTTCCTGACAAACCCACAATGTAACAGGACAATTTTCTGAAAGAGATAATAATAGAATCAAGTATAATAGAGTCTCCAAGTTCATTATTCACTCACGCATGAAGAGTTCAAATTCACTCGTGGGTGATTTTTTTCACCTCAAACAGGTCATACAACCTTCTAGACTTCGATTGCCCCATTTAAGAGACGTCTGCTATGGTTTGAATACATGTGTCTCCTCCAAAATTCATGCAGAAACTCAACCTCCAAGGCAGAAATGTTCAGAAGCACGGCCTTTGGGAGGTGACCAGATAATGAGAGACCTGCCCTTGTGAAGGGACTGATGCCTCACAACAGGGCTGGAGGGAGCAGGTAGGTCCTTTTGGTCCTTTTGGTCCTTTTATCCCCCTTCTACCTTCCACCATTTGAAAACACAACATTCCTCCCACCAAAAGTTGCAGCAACAGGACGCCATCTTGGAAGCAGAGATTGAGTCCTCAGACACAAAGCCTGCTAACACCTTGACCTTGAGCTTCCAGTGTCCATAACAGTCAGAAACCCAATTTGTGCTTTTCACAAACTACCCGGTCTTCAGTATTTCTGTTTTAGCGGGCACTGACAGAAAAAAAAATAAATAATGCCTTTTCCTAACACACTACTCAAAGACTGAATATTTCAGTTTTAAGAGTGTTGAAAATAGATATTCAAATAATATAACCTGATCTTCATTTGACATTTTAAATGTACAACAATTTTTTGTCTATGTACTACAGGAAATAACTTAGTCACATTGTGCTTTGCGGTATTCATCCACTGGCTCACTAAGGGCCCACTAAGTCAGCTCAGGCGCCCATGTGAGCAGCCTGCCAGGATCTCCAGCCTCAGGATCTGCTTCTCATAGGAAGGGTACACATGCGCCACATCACCTCTTTCATTTAGCTTTGACAACATCCCTGTGAGACAGGAAGCACTAACACCACTTCACTGAGGAAAATGAAATTAGATGAGATGAAATAACACTTCGGGAATCAGTGACACGGACAGGTGACTTTGAACGATTTGTCTGCCACCTCTCACAGAACTATATCCCCTTAGTACAAGGTGGTAGACTTTATAACTAAGAAATATAGTTCATGGGAGGCTTGCAGAGGTCATGAAATCTCCCTCAGTTCTTTCATCAGTAAACTACAAGAAGAACAGCTAACATCAAACCTCCTTGCCATATGCACACCAACTCATCCTATCTCTTTTCTCTGACTCAAATCTTGAACTGGCATTATTCTTTTAACACCTTATTCCTTAATTTTAATACAGTCTTCATCCCCTGTCTCCACATCAAAGCATACTAGAAAATTTTTTTAAAAAACTCTTACAGTTTCTCAATTGCCTTTTTCTCCAGAGAATATACCAATGCTATCCTTAGTTTGAAACCCTGGAAGATAAAATGAAAACTGCTACTTTTAACTTTGTATACTTAATGTCAATCTAAATAAATTCCTTGGAATACATAACCTTAGCTTGCAGAAAACTAACCCATCCTCTGAGTTAATATTAGAATAATTAGCCTAATAAAAGAACTTTTTAATCTTTGAAATAATTAATATCACCTATGAAAATGCAGCTTCCCAATTAAAGGATGATCAAACACCCAATCTCCCTCACACACACACACACACACACACTTATCCTGTGTCTGTCTCTAAAATTTAACTTCAGAAATGTCTTTCTATATGATAAAGAATTCCTTCAGTCCTAGATATAAACTTGTCATGAAGAGGTAGCCCAGCAACCTGGGCAATCTTCAGTCAACATCAAAATATCTGCCAGTCAGGATCACTTCATCATTTCATTTTTCCATCTATTAACAAAAGTTCCCCAGAAATTCACAGTTGCCCAGTGAATCCACATTAAGGAAGAAAAATATCAAACCATCTCCCAGTGATCTGATGGGTAAATGTCCTGAAAGGAGCTGTAATCAGAACTTTCCAACACACACACACACACACACACACAGAGAGAGAGAGAGAGAGAGAGAGAGAGAGAGAGAGAGAGAGAGAGAGAGAGCTCAAGCATTACACCTACCAATCTCAGCTACTATTTATGGGCTCCTCCTCCTACTACAGAGAAACAAGGTTACACAGATAACCCATCCAAGCTCAATTTGACAAATGATTTAAGATATTTGCTTTTTGTATTCAATAAATCAATCTACTGAAGAGACTGAGGTATTTAACAATGCAATAAATGAAACAGGCCAGTTTTTTTATTTACTTTATGAACACTAAAGAGCCATTTTAGTTTTGAGAACACTGGGTCAAATACAGAGGAATTATGGGCCAACAAATCAAGCCAGATGCTTGTAAATATTTTGGATGCCTCTTTGAAAGGCCAGGGCCCAAGCTGCAGCCTCGCAATTACACGGTGGGTGAGTTGTCCCCTGAATCTCTCAAGAAGCAGGTCCTGGGAAGAAGGTCTACAGGCAGGGATCTTTCTGGGAAGATCCTCAGAATCAATGCCTCGGGGAGGTAAGGGCACACGCCACCTGGGACACACTCTGACAATGGCCTCTGAAGACCCTCTACTTGCAACCAGAAATTTGGAAGCTCTCAGAGTTGCCCCATCATTGAACGTGGACTGTCTCCTAGGAAGGGGGCGTGACTTTCGTCCAGGTGGCTGTCTGTGGTGCTAGTGAGGGCTCAGCTGCAGGCTGTGAGTCAGCAACACTCCTAGGGCTGGGCAGAGATTGCATCCATCCTGAATGGATGAAAGTGGGCTCAGGAGGCACATCAAGATATCCACAACACAGATAAAGCCCCACCGTTACTAACCTTTCCATAATAGTTGGACAATGGATTCAGAAATGTCAGCCCAAAGGGAAAAGTCAAAAAATTCCCCAGATAATAATGGTGGCGATCTGGAGTATTATCCAACTGAAATGCTGAAGAAACGCTGGGGGAAAGTATGGTGTATCCGGGACTCTCACGGAAGGCTGAAGGAACAGAGGCACTGTGGTAAATTTAAGCTGGGAAGAATTTTTTCATTCACACACCATCCACTCATTCATTCATTCAACAAGCAGTTACACCAAACTCCTACTGAGAAAAAAGAAAAAGGAAAGACAGAAACTGGTGCCCTTGTGGACTTTGTTGCATCAAAATAACTTTCAAAATAACTTTTGAGGCGTACATTTTTAAATGGTCATGAGTGTTATAAAAAAAACACGGGGGGCATTGCTTATTAAAATCTGGTGCAGCAATGAAAAGGCCCTATATCAGTGGTGTCGAATATGGTAGAACAAGATGACTGTGGATGTGGTTATCATTCACTTAAAATGTAGCTAGCTAAAGAACTGAGTTTAAATTTTTTTAGTTAATTTCAGTCCATTTAAATTTAAATATTCATGTGTGGCAAGTGTCATCCCCACTAGTTAGATGGGGGACACTAACAGGAGGATCACTGTCAAATCAATAACATCTCAATTGGGATTTTCAGGATGAGAAATTAAAGAAAAGATTAAGGGAAGAACATTCAAGTTGATTGAAAGAAAATAAAACCACATGTCAGGGCAGTGACAAGGGAAGAAGTTTGGCTTCTGGAGGAAGCAACGAAGGTGAGCTTTGCTTGGGCAGACAGTGGGGACGGTGGGGTGACACAGGCGGGGGGGCTGGCAGTGTCTTGAGCACACAGTGTATTTAGCAAACGTGTCAGGGGCAGAGTATTGAGAGAAGTGAGGAAAGATAAAATAAGATCATGCTTAAATTTTTACATGACCAATTTGCCAAAAGCAGAATACATTTGGGAACTAAATGAAGAGATAAGAGCTATCGTTGAAAGTCACACACACACACACACACACACACACACGCAGGCATTATTCTAAAATTAAAAGTAAAAAGGCAAAAGAATAGATAAATAATAATCATAAATAATTATTTAGTGATACATGATTTTGAAAAACACTATACTTTGAGGGATCAATTTACCATTTTTTTTGAGACAGGGACTTGCCCTGTGGCCCAGGCTGGTCCTGAACTCACTATGGAGCCCAGACTGGCCTTGGACTTGTGACAATTCTCCTGCATCAGCCTCCCGAGTGGTGGGATTACAGGCCTGCACTACCATGCTCAGCATATAGGGTGCTGGGTAATCAAACTCAAGGCCTTGCACTTGCTAGGCAAACTACTGTGCCACTCTTCCGGCCCTAATTTACCCTGCTTTGAGACTCACTGTATAGCCATACATATATATATCACTGTATAGCCATACATATATATATATATATATATATATATATATATATATATATATATATGTATGTATATGTGTGTGTGTGTGTCTAGCCATATGCACATAAAGAAAAATGGCACAGAATAGAAAAGTCAAGAATGCAAACATATAAATAGATATGCTCACTGGAGAAATGGCATGACTTCTCTTCTATGAGAAACCCAAAGTGCAAAGAACTTAAAGAACAAAGTAAAAATGACAGGAAACTGGGAAGGAGACTTCCTAGACATGGGAAGGGGATCTGAGGATGGGGGAGACCAGAGGTGGAGGGGAGGGAAAGGAGCAGTGATCAATAAAAGACACGCATACCCGCCAATTCTCCCGAGACGAACGCAAGTATTATTTATTGCAAACACATGCTAATAAAAATGGGCATTATGGGAAATAAAAGAATCTTTCAACACCGTATATAAAAATTCACTCTAATAAATGATGGATTTCAGTGTAAATCTAAAACTGAAAAAGTTTTACAGAATATATATATATATATGGGAAAAGTCCTTGAGCCAGATAGAGTTAGCACTAGTTAGTTGGACTTGATCATAACATAGGACTTTTACTTGATGACAGCTCGTATAAACACAGATGAAGAAGACAGACTCTGGACTTGAGAGAAAATACCAGCAGGCCGTGTCTCTGAAAAGAGACGACGATCCGGAATATATAAAGAGCCCCGGGGACTCAACAGTTCAGACGCAACCAAGGCCTTTTGCTTCAAGGTGCCAATAAGAAGATGCAAAGATGCCCCATCAGAACTCATCAGGAAAATGCAAATCGAAACCACAAGGAGCCGCCGCTCCAAGCCTCTGTGGACAACGAAAATAAAGAGTAATGACAGCGCCAGGCCCGGCCAGGGCGTAGACCAAGCGGCGCTGGTGTGAAGGCAAAACAGCAAGAAGACTCTGGCAGCTTCTTAGAACAACTAAGCGTGCGACCACCACGCCGCACTTCCGGGCATCTGTCTAGAGTAATAACAGCCTGCGTTGTACACAAACCCAGCTGATGTATACAAATATTTAAGTCAGCCTTATTGACAGTAGCCAGAACTGGAAACAACTCAGATGTCCTCTGCAGGTGACACATCCATGACACAGAGTACTGCTCAGCAGTAAAGAACAAATTCTGAAGCCCATCAGAACCTGAATAACTCCCCAGTAACGGGAAAGGGGAGCCAACCCCCAGTGAAAACATCACATATGGCACCATTTATGCGGCAATCCTAACAAAACTACCAAACTGGAAAGCTGATGATTAGTAGTCTCCAATGGTGCAGTGATCGGGGTGGGCAGCTACTAAAGGCCACTGAGGAGTCCTTGTGGAGAGGGTAATGCCCTGTTTTTGAAGGTGTCAAAGTCTGTTCTGGTTGTCACAATGAACTACAGAATTGAAAGCTGTTCTTGGGGCCGGTGAGGCCTTTAGGTCATAGGATTATCTCTCGTATTTCTGATACCTGCACATGAACCTATAATTATCTCAAAATGAGAAGGAAGGAGAATGGGAAGACCTGGGACAGGAACACCCACACCTCTGAAAGAATCTGGTACAAGCAGTGAGGCATCACCTCCAAAAAGTCACCTGTGTCCTATCCCTGGAGCCCCGTTGAGAACTCCACTCTATAGCACAACATACATAGCTAATGTCTGTCTTCTGCTGGACCGGAAGACATCGTTGGAGGCTTAAAACATCAGTAAAATAGGGACACGCCCTCCCCAACTGTTCCACACAAATCAGCTTCCAAATACTTAACCAAAAATTAGTCATTTGCCTTCTGAAAGGAAGCAATTTTCACCCCAACGTTCATATAGACCTAGCGGCATTTCAAAACTCAATGCTTTATTTCGAATTTCACACAATGGGGGGCAGGAGGAAGAAGTAAGGAAAATCTCCTAGCTTAGAATCCTCAAAGATTTTATTTCTACCTGACTGGGATCAAATTCCTAGAGTAAGGGAAAAATCAGATCTGTCTTTCCTCATGCTACAGAAATGGAATTCCTCAGGGACAGAACTATCTTATCACTTCAATGTATGACCTATTAGTGGATCTCACTCTTTGAATACATTAACTTCCGGTTAGCAATGCAGTCCAAAGCTAGACTGTCTAATCCCTGATGACAGTGATTACATGTCTCAAGGAAGGTGCCTCCCACTAAGCACAATGGTAGTAGACACTCCACAAATACTTGATGAATAATAACAGCAGATATGTCCCAAATACAAACTAAAGTATTAAAGTACCAAAGATAAGTGAGTCCTCACAAAAATTACAAGGCTGTCTTAAAAATAAGTATTGCTAGTCCTCTAATAAATGTGATTCAAAAAACAAAATAGAACATGTAGAAAATGTCATCATACCCATAATTTGGTTTACGTCTACACACAAAGTTGGTAAAATGGCTGTCTGCTCCTTGCATCAATTTGAGGAATGATTAAAGGCTGAACTTATATATAATTCATCTTATCGCCCACACAGACAATCAGGTGAAGATGACTCAGATATGAGGTAGAAGGCTTATTGTCCCCTGGAAACCACGTCAGGGAAGCTGATTACAATGCAACTGGAACACTGAGAAGTTTGACCTACGCATCTAGCCCTGTACTCTCTCTGCCCATAAATTTCACAATTAAGTCAGCCCAGAGCCTCCTCCTTTCAGGAAGAAAAATGGTACTTCCCGTACCCTCTTGAAGGGTGTATGTTTGTACATGCATGTGAGAGTAAGTGTCTAAATTTACATGACAAAAGCACATACTAACTGCAGTCTAGTTCTATGGTTGTCGGAGTATGATTATGACTGTGTCTTGGTTTCATAAAACATGCACAGATTTCTGAATGTAGAAATGTAAACACCTTAAATGAAATGTGGGAGGGAATTTGGCACACTGGATCCTGAGAAACGGGGAAGAAAAATGTTTTCTTCCTATTACCTGGCCACCAAGTGACGCATTTCCAAATCCATTCTCTGCCATCCAAGAGAAAGGCGCCAAGGGAAGAGAAGTACCTTCTAAGCCGGTGAATTTCGTCACACTGAAATTCCATGGGGAAGGGCATCCTCTTCCTGGGTATCACTGGCACATGATGTGAGGATCTGAAAACCTTATACTGAAAGGGAACATGCCTTCAAGACCTGGCCTCAGAGGCAAACAATATTTATGCATGTACGTGAGTTACTCCATGGCTATTAAGTTTGTGTTCTTAACTAAAGAGCAATTTCTTGGAGGATAAGAGCGACTGCAGGGGAAGCTGTGAAAAAAATAACCACCCAAGTGCCATCATCTCAAAGAGCTCGATAGTGGGGGTGAGAACAGTAATAAATATTAATTGGCTTTTTATTGTGTGAAGTATGGTGTTAAGCCCTTCACAAAACTCATGTATTAGATGGGAATTAAGAGTCTCCACATTTTTACAAAAGATTGAAGCTGATGAAAAATTAAATACTCCTAAGAAGTCACACGGTCAGTGACTGAGTTGGATTTTAATGAAGCCTACGCTGCTCCACACTACACGGCAGTGGGATCCTTCCCCACTCACACGGCGGTGGGGTCCTTCCCCACTCACTCATTCAACAAACCTTCAGCACTCTGTACCAGGCACTGCACCAGGCATGACGGCACAGCTGTCATCAAGAGACAGAAATCTCAGCCCTCAACATGGCGTACATGCTCGCTGGAGTATGCAGACAACAGACAAAAGTATTCATAATAAAGCATGTGAAGAGACAGCAAGTCTAAGGAGAAAAAAAGTCTAAGGATAGAGACGGGAGAGGAAAGAAATAAAACAGGTGACCTGGAAGGCCTCGCCGAGAGGATGACATTTGAGAGAAGGAGGGAAGCACCCTAGGAGGAGGAGCAGCTGGAGAAAATGTGCTGAATCAACAGCCAGGTGACAAGTTCTGTCTTACAGCTTCCAAGGATCATCTCGGCTGCTGCTGTGCTCAGAAAAGACCAAAGGGAGTGAGGCTATTGGCAGGAAGACTAATTCGGAAGTCAGTGAATTTCTGAACGGGAAAAAAAAAGTAATAGGGGCTGGGACCAGGGTGGTAGCACCGAATGATGGGGCTGAGTCATAATCTAGGTATATTTCAATAATACAGTTCACAAGCTCTCTTTGTGGGCTGATTATACTCATCTCAGATTAAAGGGAGAAGAGAAATAACATTAAGGCATGCTTGTTTCCTGGCTTGCTTGATGATTGACTAATATCTGGGCTACCAAAATGTTGGGACCCCTAGTGACAGAGGTAGAGATGACTCAGAGGAGAAGGGATGGATGAAACAGTCGAGGGTTTGAGTGCGCTAAGTCTGGGACATCTGCAAGTGCAGGTAATGTGGGGCAGGAAGTCACACTCAGCAGAGAGGAGTTGAAGAGTTCCAAGGCGTTGAGTTCTTGATAGACTAGAGCAGAGAGAGGTTATTTAAAGACAGATGACTGAGAGATTGTGTATGGATTTAAAAAGAAAATAGATAAGAGATTATGTTCTAAGGCCTCTGTTGTGGGCCATCCAGGCAAAGAAATCAAGTGTCTTCGTTACCTATTCACCGCTGTGACAAAATACCTGACATCCACAATTTAGGAGAGGAAAGATTTCTATTAGCTCACAGTTTCAGAAGGTTTCACACGGTCCATTCATGGGGCAGATGGCAACAGTGAAAGCCCAGAGCAGAGGCTGGCCAGCTGCTCACAGGCATGGCAGACAGAAGGAAGTGAGGCAAGAGCCAAGGCAGTCTGGAGACTCAGACTAGGCTGGAGCTTTTTCCGGAAGAAACTGTAACAATGTTTCTTCTCCCTTCCTTTACTCAGTCGCCTTCCCCCCCAGTCCAGCGTGGGTGCTCCGCCCTTATTTCCAGGCTCACAAGTCAATAAGAGACCCCTGAAAGCTCTGCCCTGTGCCCCCCCACCCCAATCTCAACTGACACAATCTCTCCAAATCAAACCCCAAAGCATCTGCCTCTTCCAGCCAGCCCCCCCCCCCCCCAATAACACAGAATTTCAAATATATGAGGCCTTTGGGGGATACTCCAAATCCAAACCATAGCACCAAAGGAAGGCTATTAATATGATCCAACTAAGTAACACAGAGAGCAGGTCAATGACGTGCTAATCACGGCCTTACCACTTGTCTAAGAACAAATTTTTGGTGTCTTGAGAACTAGTAATAGAGGTTGCTCCCTTTCCACCCCCTCAACTACCCAAATAGTAACATCGACATTCCTGAGCAAACACTGCACTTAGGGTGCAGAGGAGACCTGGGGAACCAGATCAAGCTGGGGAAGACAATGCACACACACTGAGGCTTCTGAATCAAACGAGAGGAATTTCATTAAGCTTTTTTATGTTTAAAGAAAATAGTAAGTTTATACCTTTTTGATTTCTCATCCTTACAAAGCTTAAGATCTCAACTAAAAGTGACCATTTTTCTGTGACCCATTTGAATGGAGATGTTCTTAGAATGTTTTTGTCCCACTGAAAAATCATTTAATCATGTAAAAATACTCAATGTGTGTGTGTGTGAGTGTGTGCGTATCCTTTGTAGATACTCCCATCCAATGAAAAAAGTATTGCATAAATGTTTATGCTTTTAAACATGTTTTTTACCACGAAGAAATGGTAGTATTTGAAGAGTTAGATATAGCTACTAGGATTTAAATGTCACATAGGTATTCATGCATCAAAATATGCATCGACTCCAAAAATATATACTTTTTAAATTTTCTATGTAATAATGAAAGTTGACTTAAATAATTTGAAAGATAATGGCTTTTGACTTCTCTAAATAGAAAGGTAAGGAGATTAGTAAGCTCTACAACCTTCCACCAATATTATCTCATCTTTAGTTGTACTAAATAATATAATGTGAATTAATGCTCTATACTTTCACTACAGGTTCACAGGCATTAAGTGATTGAATTTTTCCGAGAACATTAGTGTTCAATGTACCAGCCAGGAAACTGAGACCAAGAAAGTTAAAGGGTCAAAGAGCTAACACAGTACTCACACAACTTTCTCTGGTTCCCAACCTAAGGGCGCAGTCCTTGAAACAACAGCTGCTTGCCATGAAATGCTATTTTCATGTTTAATTATAAACCCTTCCAAACATGGTTATAATCCACAGATGCTTGGCTGGTTTCCATTAATAAAACCACTGTCCCATTAGTTCCTAAAGAGGGCTACGGATTGCAAATTTGTGCATTCACCACGTAGTTCACTGCCTACGTCCATGTTCACTTGCTGCGTGCCTACTCTGTGCTAGACACAAGGCCCTGCCTCTCTTGGCCGAGAATGTGCCTGTCGCGTACTGTTCCAGGCTCTAGGTAGCCTAGATTAGCTCACTAACATTCCTGATGTGGACAGAGGGCCTCCATGCCATTTCCCAGAAGCCCCCTTCACCTTTATTTGTGCCCTTCATCCAAACTTCACTTTGTGTGGTGTGCTAGTAACTATGTGATCACCTTCCTCCGTAAATTATACCACAAGAACACTTTTAAAAATTAACTACTGTTAAAACCAGTGTTAGCACGTACACCCAGCGTCATCATATTTTTGACCTTCCTGTCCATGAGCAATAGCCATAGTTTAATAGATTTTCTCCTATTTGAACATTAACACACACACAAAGAATACATCTTGAGAAAGCATACTGCCCACAGATATCCAAAGTACTGTAAAACATAAAACAAATGCAGGCTAAACTATATTTTCTTTCTTTCTGCTTCAATTACCTGCCCATAAATGTTAGCACACTCACAGAATTATATTGTGTTAAGTACAATAGTATGGAAAAAAAATCTCAATCACTACAAACTCAAAAATCATGGTAGCTCATCTTTAAAATAAATCCCGTGTGTCACAATTTGGCAATAACTCTGATCCTTATGAATAATTCATATTTTGTGCATTAATAATGCATATCCCCTTCCTGTTGGAATGTTCCCTAACACAGAATGAATGTCTATTATCGATTCCCTCAGTTGACATGAGAGAGTAAATGTAAAATTAGAATGCTTTTTAATGTTCGCTTTCAAATTGTAATACTCAGCCAGCCCATAAGGCTATCAAATATAGAAAGCTCCTATTATTTCTTGCCCTTTAGGAGGGAGTCATTTGGTTAAGTACTCCAGAAACGATTGTTCTCACTGATAAGAACACGTGCACAGTAGGGGGAAAAAAAACACCTAAACTTTGACAAAGATGACAGGGAATGGATAGTTCTGTGAGACTTCTTCCTAATTCTATACTTAAGTATTCACAAGAACACAGGACATACATGCTAAAACATAGCAACCAGCCGGGAAAAGGCAAGAGAGAAAAGCCACACGAGCAGGAAGGAGTTCTGGGATACTTAGGGATGTTGTTCCCCATCAAATTCTCCCTTAGCTCAATTTACCACTGTGAAAAATTCTTTTCAATTTTCAGTAAAATTATCTAGCGCGCTAAAAAAAGCCCGAAGGATAAATAAAAGAAAGACACCAAATGACACCTATTTGTGGAGAACCAGTCGACTGAGCGCCGAGCTCCATGGGTCCTTTGCACGTATCCATGGCCATTATTCCAGACTTTAAGTAAACTGTCTCCCCTCCCCTACCTCACCCCTACACCTTGCCCAAAGGCGAACTACCAAGTAAAAGCAGCAACAATATATGGTAAAGGGCAAAGACAAGCGAGGTACTCTGAAATTTATTCTTTAAAAATCATTCCAAGACCCTCCATCCCTCAAGAATGGCTTCGCCATCACTCAAGCCCAAAGAGAAGCAGGTCGGTTTTGTCCCTAAAGTCCCCAAACCAAGAGCAAGGGCGGAAAGGGGCAAAAAGAAGGAGTTTTTTAAAGGTGCCGCCCTGGCCCCCAGTGGGCCCCCAAGCCCCACAGGTTCATCCACTCCTTCCAGCTCCACACTTCGGAAGCACCGGCCGTCCTGTCCCCGGAACCCACCTCCCGGTGGGTCTCCGACATGTATCCCAGCAACACCCAGGTTGTGAAGGCCAGCACGCCTCCCATTTGGGTACCTGCACGAAATCCTTCTGTTCAAAGGCCAGCGCCCCCCACCTCTGCCAACACCCGGGGCGATGGTGGGCCCACCGCCCAGGACCTGAAGTCCCCGGGGAACCTTCCACTTGGCGGAAACCTCTCCCTGGAGTCCCAGGGTCACCGACCTTGCCCTCGCCGCCAGGAGTGTCTGCGTTGGCCCCCAGCCAGGCCCCATCTCCTGGACAAGTGAGGTTGGCTGGGACCAGGGCGCTAGGGGTGGGGGCACCCGGCAGCTCCGCTCCCCGCCACGCTGCTCAGCTCCAACTCCCACGGCTACAGGAAAATATTTATTTCGAGGAAATGGGCTCCGGTGGTCACCGAAGCCGAACGCGCG
>PVKB01000005.1:1043969-1153443 GCA_004027205.1 Ctenodactylus gundi | reverse complement strand
CTGAGTTCTACATTTACGATTCGGGCACTTTTATGTAAATCATACTCCAATTACGGGATGGAAAGCGTTGAAGGTAGGACTTGTAACACCCTGGAGTGAGGGTGAGCGCAGTCGTGTCCTGCACAGCCCACTACGGTGAGGGGCGGCCGTGCGCAGGTGGAATGTGGGGCAGGGTGGACCTGGCTAGCAAGGGGGCAGCTGCCGAGCCCCGGAGCACCCCTGCTGTAGGCTTCTCCCCGCAGTGTGGCTGCGGCTAGGCTGAATCGGGACGCCTATGTGTGGAATTTGCCAATGACAGGTTCTGCCTCATGAGACGGCGTCCCCGGGGGCAGGCCAACCTGCCCACTCGTGCGGCCGACGTGCCCACTCATGCCGCCATTCTGTTGGGAGAAGCCCTCAGCCCTGTGGAGCAGTACCTAACTGTATTCTGTAGTGCATTGAAGGGCGCAGGGACTGGGGAGAAAGCAAACTTTAAAGGGCACAGAATCACAAGGTGGGTTGGGGGACACTTTGAGATATGATGTCTTCACTGACAAGATGGCACATGGACCACACCTTGGAGATGAGGGGGTGAGCCTATACCTGGAGCAGAAATATTCCAGGCCAAGGAAATGAGGTGTAAAGGCCCTGAGTCCCTGAAGAGCATTGGGAAGTCCCAGGTGACCTTGGAGAGGAGGAGGTGGGGTCTGGGAAGTTTGGTAGAAGTAGTTCTAGTTTTTTCTAGAGCACTTGGACACCAGGAACAGAAAATTCAGACCCAAGGTCATGGGTTCTTGGTGACATCTGCCAAGGAGGCTGGACATCCCTGAAGCAGGGAAGCTGGCGAGGTGGATGGAGCTCCTCCTACCACTTCTGCAGGACCTCATCCATCTGAGTACCTGCTCCTCACAAAGGGGGCTGGGGGCTTCTGGGACAAGGGCTTTGTGGTCTGAGACTTGCATAAAAAGAACTGGGAATGTCAGGCCTGTCACCCCAGCACTGTAGGAGACCGAGCAGGAGAGGAGGATCTCAAGTTCAAGTCCTGTCTGGCCAACTTAGTGACTGGTGAGGATCCTGTCTCAATGTTAGGAGTAAAACTGGGCTGGGATGTAGTCAGTGTGAAGGCCTGTGGCTGGATGCTCAGCACCACGGAACAGCATGAAATCAAATGCCAAAACCAGGGGTTGGCACCTGTGGAGCTGTATACGTGTCCCCTGTGGAAGGGGAGGGCAGCCAAGCCCATGCTGGGGGTCACTGGGAGACGGGAACCCATACTAGGGAGGTTTCTGCCAGGGGCGGGCTTGATGGAGTCATAGAAGCAGTTAGCTGGTGATCTGGGCATATCTGTTGGTGGCCCGTGGGCTCACACTGGAGTACCGAGTTGCAGAATGCCAGGACTCACCCACAGAACGCAGAAAGGAGTGCTGGCTATCAGCAGCTACGCTTGAACTTCTTAGTGCTTTTGAGACAGGGTCTAGCTCTGTCCTCTAAGCTGCTCCTGAGCTCACTTTATAGCCCAGGTTGGCCTCAAACACCCAGCGGTCCTCCTTCCTCAGCCTCCTGAGTGCTGGGATTACAGCCATGAACCACCACGCCCAGCTTATATGGTGCTGGGGAATCAAACTCAGCGCCTTGTGCTTGCTAGGCAAGCGCTTTAACCGCTGTGCTGTTCCTCCAGCTGGTGGAGAGTAGATTAGAGACACAGCTGCTCTGCAGTGTCCACTGGGTGGACCTGTGAAGCCAAAGACAACGTGACGAAAGTGAACATTTAAAAATTCACTCGAGGTCAAGAAGGATATACCTGCGTCATCGGTAGGAGAATGGATGCGCCTTGAGATCATCTTAGCAAAATGCTTAGCAGCAAAATGGTTCAGACCCAGAAGGTTAATGACCGCAGACTATTAAAAAGTAAAAGCCAAGTGAAGGAGTTATGGAAGGACAGAGAGGAAGGAGAGGGAGCAGAGGGAGAGACAGGGAGGGGGGCTGGGAAGGAGAAGGGCAGGAGGGTGGTGGAGATTGGGGCGCGGGCGCCAGGTCCTATCGCTGAATGTTACTGCTGTGTATTGCAAACGCATGCTGCTGTGGTGTGGATTTGGAATGTCCCCCGAAAGCCGCATGCGCCTGGATGTTGCAGATTATCCGTGGAACAAGGAGCCGGTGGCCCTGTCGGAGGTGGGGATGATGGGCGTGTGGTGGAAGACAGGTGTGTGGTGGGTTGTAGACTCCAGGAGTGTGGATTGGGGCTTAAACCTGGACGGGGTGCAACACTGAGGCTGGACCCGGAAGGGGCAGACCACTGGGACGTGCCCTGGAGGAGCACATGCTGCTTCCTTCCTCCTGGGGCTTGGCTGGGCTTCCGGTCTGCAGTGCCATGGGGAGCTGCCTCCACCTCCATCTGCTGCCAGCACCGGCACTGTGTCCTACCAAGCATCACCGTGATAATTCTGGGGAGACGCGATCACTGGTGTCTGTTCATTCTAGAGCAACGACAGGGCCAGAAGCTGGGCCAGGGAAGTGCCTGCGCCGTGGTTCAACTTGGTGGACCACAGAGTTTACTGGGGTTACTCGCAGGCGAGGGGGTGGGGACTACTTAGGGAAGTGGGGCGAGGTGCTACCTCCAGGTAAGCATGGCGAGGGGTCACTTAGAGGCCAGTGGGGGAGCCAAGGGCCTTATAGAAAACACACGGAGGGCGATCGGGCGACTGCTCCCCATCTCCAGGACTCTCTTAAGCTCTTCCTTCTTGGAGATCTCTCTTCTCTCCCATGGCTGCTCGTTTCTCGGCGGGAGCCCTACTGCCATTTTGACAAGGACAACTTGGCGGTGTGGGGACACCCGACGGTTGCAAGGAGGACATTGGCTGGCACCCTGCCTGCCCGCCCACAGTGCGGGATCCTCCCAGGGTCCTTTGGGCAGGCGCCACCTTCACTCAGGGCACACTGCTCTCCCTGTGCCTCCTACCCGACGGCAGAGCTGTCCCCACCTCCCTGTCCCCCAGATCAGGGCCTCCCGCCTCCCACGTGTTCTGATGAGGGTCCAGACGGTTCTATATGGGCCGATTCTAGTGGCTAAAAATCAGTAGCTATGATTACAGAAAAGCGCCTGACAGAGGAGCCAGTGGCCTCCCGTGGACCTGTCTCCTTTCCTGCATCGTGGAGTTTTAATGTGTGAGCGGGTGGTGTTCACGTGTCTGTTCCAGCTCACGAGACTGAACCCTGGGAGAGAGGAGCTGTCTGGCTGATCTTGTTACCTTGGAGCCTGACAGACACAAGGTGCAGGCAGGAGGGTGGCCTGGGTTGGCCGGCGGTGGGTGGGTAGGAGGCCGGTCCGGGCCACCCTGCGTTTTTGTGGGTTCCGGCTGCTTCAGCCCCCCGAGCCCCTTCCTCGGTAATCTGTGCACGCACACACCTATTCACAAGGAGAGGGAGGGACAAAGGGAGGGAGGAAGGAGGAAATATTTTATCATTCCTTGTTTGTACAAAGATGCAGGAAGCCCCAGCGTGCTGGGCTCAAAATAACAGCTGAGACATAGAGCCGCTTGAGATCCCTGTTTCAGTACTCACGGCCTCAGAGCAAAACCAGAAAAGTTCATTTCTAGAAAAACAAGCAAGATTGATATGCCATTGGCGAAACTCACAAAAAAATGTGAGATTTGTATAATAACAGAATAGAAGATACGTCCACATGGTGCCTGATGGCTCAGGCCTGTGATCCCAGCACACTGGGAGGCTGAGGCAGGATGAGTTTCGACCTCGGAAACTTCGGGTTGGCTCGCGGAAAGCTTACCGGCTTTGCTTAGCTGAGGGTCAGATCATTACCAAGACTGCTTTCCTGGTCGAGCTGTTGACATAGTCTTGTTTTAGGATAAGCTATTAAAACCACATATTGGTAAGCTTGGTGAAATGGTCTTTTGGGGTCCTGATTATTCAGTGAATTTGTTTTTGGCAAACTGAGAGGCGGCCAAGTGGGCCGATGCCAGGCCAGCTGCTGTGGCAGACTGCTGGCTAGAGGCCGCCAAAGACTCGCCAGCACCCTTTTCAGTTCAGCAAAGGGTTTCTTCTTCTTTATATGCTTTTTATTTTCATTTATTTTTTGAGACAAGGCCTTGCTCTGTCTTCCAGGCTGGTCTCAAGCTCTCCGTGTAGCCCACGCTGGCCTCAAACAAGCGGCAGTCCTCCTGCCTCAGCCTCCCAAGTGCTGGGATTACAGGCGTGCACCACCACGCCCAGTTTACGTGGGGCTGGGGAATCGAACTTGGATACTTAGTGCTCGAGGTAGAGCTTGCTGGGCAAGCTCTTTAACTGCTGAGTCATTCCTCCAGCCCTGTGTGAATGTTTACTCTCTAGTGCCCCAGGGCTGTGGATTGATCAAGGCCCAGGTGGGGTGCCTGACCCAGCTGCCCAGGCTGCCTCAGCGATTGTGTGTGTGAGTGTTTTGTTTTGATCTCCTGTGTTGCTGGGGACGCGCCTGCCTCCAGGGGCCTTCACATACTGCTACGTCCCCAGCCCAGTTTTTCATTTTGATTCTGAGACGGGGGTCTTGCTAACTCACCGAGTTGTGCAGGCTAGGCTTGAATTTTCAATCCTCCTGCCTCAGCTTCTCTAATATTGCTTTTTTTTAAAGGTGAAGATGCAAAGCTTGAGTGGCTGAGGAACATGTCCACGATTCGAATGCTCACAAGTGGCTACGCGGCCACAGGTGTCACAGCGCACACTGTGGGAGCCCAGGGCTGACCTCTCTTAAATCACCGTGTCACACACATTTCAATTAAAAATGTGTATTTATAGTGAAGCAGATTTTGTATGAAGGTGCACATTCAGTGGCCTTTAATACGTTTCCAGTGCTGGGCACCAGCCACTTGCATCCCATTTCCAGACATCTCCCGGACCGAGAGGAAGACTCACGCGGCTCACTCTGCCCTGGCGTCCTCCAGCGCCGCCTGGCCAGCCACGAGCTCTCCGGGCCTGGGGACCTGGCGCTTGGGCACGGGGTGTGTGCGTGGAGTCGCCCCGCAGGTGCCTGTGGGGTCTGGCTCTGCACCCGCGGCAGCCTGAGGCTCACCCGTGTCGGAGCGAGGGGCTCTTCGTGCTCCCATATGCTGGAGCTGTATTTGCTAGTGTGACTGGGTCGCATCATGTGCGCCCACCCATCAGTAGCGGGCCACCTTCTGGCTGCTGTAAGTCAGGGCATCATTTTCAGCGGACAGATATTTTGAACATGTTTTCAGTCCTGGGACATGGTATCACCCCCTCCTTTATTTATTTATTTTTCTGTAAAATACAAACCCCAAAGATTTGGTAAAATAGTCCAAATAGTATTGCCTTTCCTCCCATCAAGACTTCAAGGCTGGGGATGGGGGCTGAATCTGAACACGTCTGTTTTGAACAAAAGAATGAACACCGTTTCTTGGGACAGGTTTGCTGTGCCGTTGAGACAAAGCCCAGGCTTGTTGCCCAGGCTGGTTTCAATTCTTGAGCTCAAATGATCCTCCTGCCTCAGCCTTTGGGGTAGCGGGGATTATAGGTACATCCCAGCACACCAGGCTGGAGGTGACTCTTCCACCACCCCCATATTAAAACTGAAATGTATTCTGAGCAAAGGGTAGGCACTGCAGGAAGCTGAGATTACTGTTGCTAAAGCCTTATGCATTTGAGGCTGGTTTCCAAAATTGTCACAGCTGGACGGGAAGGGTCCTTGGGCGATCGGCAGGTGCTTTATGGGAGTGGCCCCATGGTACCCTGCCTGAGAAGCCGCCTTTGTGAAATTTGCAACAAAAGGCGGAGCAGGAAAATCACCGAGGGAGGTCTCCAACCTGCGGGGTCTCAGCCAGGAGTCAGCTTACTTTTGTCTACTAATGAATCATTCTCCGGAGTTGAACTTCGTTGCATTTTGCTGGAACAAAAACAACCCGATTAAAGGCAACTGCTTATTTAGACAGGCTCTGGCTCTGCAGCCCAGCCTGATCTGAACTCACCTGGAGGTCAGGCTGGCCGTCGACACTTTGCCACCTCCCGTCTCAGCCTGCCTCCTGATGGCTGGGATTACCAGCGCGTGCCACCGTGCCGGGTTTATGGGGTGCTGGGTTTACCTTTGTGCTATTCCTCCAGTCCCGGGTTCTAACTTTGTACCCAAGTCTCATAACTAGCGAGTGAGGACTGTTGCCTCATGCCACCGGGTCCCCGCAGTGGGGGAGATACCCGTCCACGTGCCAGAGCGGCTTCTCCACCCTGGGACAGCGTCTTCTCTCTGGGGAACCCTAGCATTCAAAACAGGCCCAGGCAGCCTTAGTTTTGTTTTAATATTTTTAGCTTTTCAATTTTTCTTTTTTTTCTTTATTGTTACTGTTTTTTAGAGCTGGTTGGAGCTGTTTCCTCACGTGGCCTTCGAACAGAGTGAGTTTTCCTCGCCGGCGCCGGCAATGCAGCATCTGTCCACACGGGGGCAGCATCGGATAGGGAGAGCGGTGGCCGCGCCTGGGAAACAAAGGCTGGGCCAACTTTAGGAACTGGGTCAGCCCGGGCAGAACTCCGACCAGCCCTCAGCCAGGATTGCGCCTGGGGAACCGGGGCACGGAACCGGGGCCGGGGGAACTCAGATGTGTGTGATTCTCCGACGATTACCATAAAAAAGCCCAAGCAAACTCAGTGTCAAGGAAGGGGTATGAAATTTAGATTTGGCCAGGGAGCGAACGGTATGAAAAATACGATTAATACCTGCGATCACCGTGATGGTATCAAAGGGGCGGAGACAGGGCCGCCGGGAGACCGGAAAAGAAGAAAGACTTTTCAATTGAAAATAAAGGACTAGAATTTTCAGGACAGATGGGAACGTTGGCTGAGACTTGCGCCAAGATCCGTGCCGGAGGTCACCCTGCAGGGGTCACGTTTTGGTTTAAGGGACATGCCCTCTCCACAGTGATTCCTAGCCGGTGTTTGCGGTACACAGTCATCACATTCAGGCTGGGGAGCTCGCGCCCCCCGACAGCGCTACTCTCTGACCCAGCCCCCTTCCCATCCGGATTCTCTTCCTGTCCGGATTCTCTTCCGGTCCGCTGTGGCCTTCCTTCCGGCCCTATCTTCTGTCTCTTTGTTTAGGTCTTTACATTGTATTTTGTGTTTCCCGTGTAAGAGAAACTGCGTGATATTTAACCTTATGTCTTTTTTTTTTTTGGGTGGGGGGGGGCAGGGTCACACTCTGTAGTCCAGGCTGAACCTGAGCTCACTTCCGGAGCTCACTGTGGCGCCCAGGCTGGCCTTGAACACGTGGCCATCCTGCCGCCTCAGCCTCCAGAGTGCTACTGCACGGCACCCAGATACTGCGTGTTGCTGGGGGATGAGCCAGAGCCTTGTTTCTTAGCAAGGAAATGACCCCTCTTGCTGAGCAATGTAGACAGATTGGAGAGAAGCCTTTTTAAAGAACTTGGGGGATGCGGAGAGGGAGGTAATAGTGGGGATTAAACTTGCATGAGACGGAATTACATCTTCAGCCTCTTTGAAATTTGATTTTCTTCTCTCTTTTTTTTTTTTTTTTTGAAACAGGGTCTCTCTGTAGCCCTGACTGGCCCTGGACTCACTATGGAGCCGAGGCTGGCCTTGGACTCACAGCAACTCTCCTGTCTCAGCCTTCCCATGGAATCACAGGTATGCACCACCTTGCTGGGTTTACGTTGTGCTGGGGAATTGAACTCACGTCCTTATCTCTATGACATACCACTTGCCAGACAAGCGCTTTAGCTGCTGAGCCATTCCTCCACCCATGAAATTTGATTCTGAGCCAGTCTTGTGTAGTTGCCAGACTGGTCTTAAACCTGGATCCTCCTGCCTCAGCCTCCAGAGTATTGGCAAGAGACAGTAAGCGATCTGAATTTCCCCAGCCCGTGTTGCAGCCCCGAGGAAGGCCGGTTGGGAACCGTGGCACACATGCTTGGCCGGGCATTTCCCACGCGCTGCTCCCCGCTCCTTTGGGGTGGTGACTGTCGCTGGCCCCTTCTGCTGGACACGTGAGCCACACGCTGAAGAGTCCATGGGATCTGCGCACGGCTAGGAAAGGCCAGGTGCCCAGACTGAAGTCCGCCCTGGCACCGAGGTCGGGCTGGGGATGCGGCTCGGCGTGGAGGCCGGGGCCCCCTCCCCCCGCACCTGCCGCGCCCCCGAAGGGCGCCAAGACACCTTGTTCCTCGCTCCCGTCCCCAATTTGGAGCCCGCAGGGTCAGTGGCAGGGTCCAGTGCCCGGCGCTTCTGAAGGAGCCGGAGGGACACCGACCTCCCCCTCCGGGCAGCCTTCCCCTACCAACCTCTCATTTTTGAGTCATCCATTATCTTTATGCATTAAGGCGTATTTTTGTCTTGGTATTGAAGTTTATACAATAAAATGTGGGCCTGCTTGATGCATTGAACGGTAGGAGAGAAAGCCGTTCCGGGTGTCGAATGTCCTGACGACTGCGACCTGTTCGGCTGCGCGGAGATTTGCTGGGCAGCCCGGGGCGCCCAGCGGGTTCACACTCGAGGGTTCCGGATCAAACTGGTCAGGCGTGGGCCGGCTGGGTCAAGGCGTCTCCGGAAGCCGCGCCCAGCCCTGGTGAGGACTGCTAACAGGCCTGTGGGGACAGGGCGCTCCTCTGGCTGATTCTGCCGCACGCAGATCGAACTTGTTTGCTGTGTTTTCTGTACTGGGGATGGGACTCAGGGCCTTTGCACAGAACTACTTCCCTAGCACTTTTATTTCTTATATTATTTTTTAGACAGGGTCTTGCTGAGTTGTTGAGTTGCCCAAACTAGGCTCAACCTGGCCATCCACCTGCCTTGGTCTCCCAGAGCGCTGGGATTGCAGGCCCAGGGACGTTCCCATTTTGACGAGGGCCCTAGTGCCATCCGGGCCCGCCCGGCATCCTCCAGCCTCCAAGCCGTGCCGTCTCCCCCTCGCTGGGCCTTAGCGTGATGCCGGTGCCTCAAGGGAGAGGCTCCGGGGACAGCCGGGACAGCTGGGCGCTGCGGGGAGCCGCCAGCTGGCGCGTGGACGGGGCTGCCCGGCAGCGTGGAGAGCGGCTGGCCCAGGGCAGGGCCAGGGCGCTTGGCTGGAGTCCCGCGACTCGGGCATCCATGGGACAGGCGCGGTGCCTGGCACAGTATCACCGCCGTCGTCTGAGGTCTTCCGATTTTACACGAGTTCGGAAATCCAGGCCACTTTTATGTCTGAGGAACAGTGTAAATAACGCAGACGCCATAACGTTCTAGGGGTGCGGCTCGGTGGCCTTCCGGGGGTTGCCGAAGAGTTCCTTCTGACGTCAGCAGTCCATCACGTGCCTAGAGATGGGAAGGGGCCGGGGCGGAGGTCTGGCCAGCCCAGCCAGGGACCCTGCAGCAGGGCGTCGGGGAGGGTCGCCCTCAGCCTCGCGTGTTCCCGGAGCCCGAGCCTCATTCTCACCTGGTGTGTGTGGGTGGGGCGGGCCTCTGTCCATGCAGGGGACAGCGTTTAAGCAGCTGCCGGGACTTCCTTCCGTCCTCGGGCTGACAGCCTGACTCTGCTGCTCTCCACGATGCTCTCAGCCTGCCTAAGTCGGTTCTTACTGGTTGCCTAAGGTGGCATCGTGGCTTCCGGTAGCGTGGCGCTAGACCGCTATTGAGGAAGGCGGAATGCACTGTCACGATCGTGTGCCCGGGACACAGAGGCGGGATGAAGGTGGCTTTGCTTCCCGGCCACGTATTTTGCTGGAACTGAATAAAGTGTGACAGGGCTTCCTACAGCACCTTGCTCCTGTCTCCAGGCTGCTTGGGCCTGATCTTGTATCCTGGAACCCTGGGGGTGGGCCTGATGTCTGGGGTAGTTGGCGGGACCTTGGGGTGCTGGACTTATTTGACAAGCGGGTGCTCAGTGTTTGGGGAAAGAGGGACGGAAGGACAGAGAAAGTTAGTATTCTAGTGGCACTTTAGGGCCTACCTAAGACAGGAGGTCTGCAGAGATACACCTCCCCCAGGTCCCCAGGTGAGTAGGGCCTGCCTTTGTCCAGGCCACAGGATCAGTCCTCGCCTGTTATGGGCAAGTGAGACCGCTCTAAAGCTTCGTGGCCTAAAACTCCAACCTGTTATAAACGACTATGAATTGTTATGCCGTAAATAATACGCTATAAGCCTTTCACAAACTGCTTGATCTCTTGAGTTTGTGGGTCAGGAATTTGGGTAGCTTCTGTTTTCCTCATGGGGTTCCCTGAAGACATCTGATGGCTGGCAGCTGGGCAGGGCTGGAAGGTTCTAGAAGATTCAAGGTAGCTTCTCCGCTGTCTGGTGCTTGGCTGAGTGGCTGCAGGCTGGGCTCGTGGGATCATCTGCTCTTTGTGCCTCTTCAGAAATCTCCTATCCTCACATGGATGTTGGATTCCCAGAGGGAGTGTCCCTTCGCGCCCTGGGTGGAAGTTGCCAGCAAGGCCTTGTGGGAATCTTCCTTGGAATCCCAAAGCACTTCCTCAGCTGTCTTTAACTGACCAGGCCAGCCACTGAGGCTGGGCAGGCTCAGGTGCAGCAGAATGCATTCCCGCCCATCGCATGGGTTTTTCTGCAAGAGTCCCAGTCTCCCTGTGGATTGGTAGAGAATCCGGAGCCCTGTAAACGCACAGTCCCCAGACCCTGAAAGGGCCGAGCTCTCAAAAAGTCTGCGAGTCACTGCAGAACGCGTTCCCTTTGAGCTGGTCCTTCCTTCATCCCATGACTCTGCAAATTTCCCAAGAAAACGTGAAGAGTGTTCTACGTGCTATTCTCCTACTGTAGAGAAACAACAGCCAGCTCCTAACTCCTCATCTGCCCCACTCCCTCCTCCTCAGAGCCCTCCATTCCTTCGTAGCTTGGTGGGTGTCCCTCATGATGGCTTCTCATGCATAATGAGGTCTTAAAAAATGTAGATGGCTTCATTGTCGTTGTCCTCTCCCCCTGTGCTTTGCTTGTCTTTCACTGGTACCATTATGTATGGGAGATGAGTCCCTCTCAGTGCCCAGAGATCTGGCCCATGTTTAGAGCGCCTCATTAGGCGCAGCCGGTGGACGCACCTGCAGCACGCAGGACCGTCCTTCCACCGGGAGACGGCGTCTAGCCCTCCGCTCTTGCAGCCAGTGCTGCTATGAAAGACCCGACTGTTCTCCCCTGGTGCACGTGTGTGGGGGCTTCCCTTGGGGACCTGGAAGCAGACGTTCTGGGTCACCAGGTGTGTGAAAGAGTGGCAGTGCACCTTCCAGGCAAAAAACCATACCTGGATTCAGTCCTCGGCCTGGCAGAGACAAACCAAACCAGACCAGCCAACCAAGCAGCCAACCAGCCAATCAAAATTCAGTGTTCAGGAGGAAGCGCTGCAGATGACAAGCGTAGAATGCTGCCCTTGGTATGAACTTTAGAACACTGACAAGTGAGACTACAAATCATATAGGAATTAAAATATAAATTCATGGAGGTGCAGGACTAGCCCAGGTTAGCTCAGCGGGTTCGATTCCTCAGCACCACATAAGCTGAGTGTAGCGGTGCATACCTGTAATCACAGGACTTAAGAAGTTGAGGCAGGAGGATGGCTGTGAGTTTGAGGCCAGCCTGGGCTACATAGTGAGTTTAAGACCAGCCTAGATTAGAAAGCAAGGCCCTGCCTCAAAACAAAAATATACTATCTATGTATCTATCTATCTATCTATCTATCTATCTATCTATCTATCTATCTGTCTATCTATGAACTTAAGATAGTGGTTATTGAAGGAAAGGGGAGAAATGTAGTCAAAGAAGGGGCCATTTTTAAAAAGAATTAGATGTAATTACTTATTCATTGAAGAAAAACAGTTGGTGAAAATAGTACCATGAGTACCTAGATACTGCCTCTATAATTCTGTTAAAATTCTTTCTATAGCTCTCCTAACTTAAAAAAAAAACTTGTTTTAATATTTTTGTTTATCACAGCCATGAGGGCCGGTGCCTTACTGACTCAACTCATTTCCAAAGTGTGTAACTATACAAAGTTGATTTTTAAAAAGCTAGTTGGTAGGAACACAGGTTTATTCCTGAGTATCTTCTTGTAGATCTGAAACATTTCATTACTAATACACATTCATAAAATCATTGCAAAAAAACTGAGCAGCTCATCTTTGGAGTCACTCTGCCTCTCCAAGTTTCGTGGCCTGAAATTCTTCTGAAAGTTGAACTCACCTGCCTGGAGAGCCACTAGCTTCTTGACTTTCTTGCAGCCACTGGTCTCCTTCATTTTCTTCCCCACGTCCCACCCATCAGATCCGTGCCTCGTACTTCAGAGGCCCTGATGAACAGGAATTCTCACTCGTGGGTCAGAACTCAGGTGATTTTTCTTAATCTCTGTTGGGTGCGGTGGTGGAAACAATTTGGAAAGGCTGTTGGATGTTATAATTACAGTGCGGACAGCAGTGAGGGAATTCCCAGCCTCTGTGATAACACAGGTAGAAATACCTTGAAGTCTCTCTTCTCTGAGTGTGCGTAGCTCCAGAGCTTGCCAAATTTTGGCTTATCCCTGAGGGGGTTTAAGAAATTTGGGGCTGGTCTCGCTCTTTCTCTTTCTCTGTCTGACACTCTTATTTTTGTGTGTGCTTCCTCTCTCCCTCCTCCTTGCTGACCTGAAACTTTGCCGCTTCTTTGTTTTAAAATACAAGCATTCACTTAGGTCAGCCCTGTAATAGGCACTGAAGACATAACGGGCCATGACCAAGGACGTAAGACCAACAGAGACGATCTCATGAAACAACCTGCGAATCACATGTTAAAGGCATCAGTGGGCGTTGCTTTGCTTGGGACGACTGTGGGGCACTGGTGGGTTTTGCTCATCTAGTTTTTGTCTTCTATTTTTCTGGCACCCCAATTTGCAGTCACTCTCGGGAGCCCACTTACCCCACAGCATGTTTGGGGTGGGCCAAGTGCCCCTTGAGGGTAAGAATAGCGGTGCTAAAAGAAGGGGACTGAGACCGAAGGTGGTGTATGGATGTTGGCCAAGGTTAAAGTCTAACTGCCGGCGAGTATGTTGTTTGGAATGAACTCAGGTCTGACACACACTAAAACTTCTGCTCACAACCTCTGTAGAATAAAAATACTACTAATAATGACCACATCTTATCAGCCTCCATTATGCACCCCATCCCAGATCTCTCCCCTGGGTCCCAGTTTCGCTATTGCCCGTCCCGTGTCTCCATTTGAAAGTCTCAAAAACCTGTGATGGTTTTAAGAAATGCTCACAAATGCTTCACTGCAACTTACCTTAGGGAGTGGGGTTTGGTTTCCTTCTTCCTGGGTGTAGATTGAGTTAGTGGTTTGCTCCTAGCTAAGAGAGTGTTATGGTAATGATGAGTTATGATTTCTAAGACAAGACTGCTGAGGGCATTGTGACTTTTATCTTGCTGCTTGGGTGGTCACCCTGGGGGACAGCCAGCTGCCATGATGTGAGGACACTCAGTGAGCCCTGTGCTGAATTCCATGGGGGAGGAGGTGGGGCCTCCCGCCGACACCAAGCAACAACCTGTGGAGCTGTGGGGTGCTGTTTTGGAGAGTAGATTCACCAGTCCCAGTGGGGACTTTAGATGATGCCGTCTCAACTGACAGCTGGGTTTCAGCCTCTCAGGAGAGCCTCAGCCAGAACCATCCGGCTGTATTGCTCCTGATTTTGAGGACTTACAGGAACAGGGAGATAATACATATTTGTTGTTTTAAGCTGCTGAGTTTTGGGGAAATTTATTATGCAGCATTAATTAATTCAGCCTCTCCACGGCGGCGTGTCAAAAGCTGTTCTTGTAGTCTTTATTCTGAAAACGTGGTCTTCCCTCTGTCTTTCCTTCTAGAAGATAGCAGTTTCCTCCCACACCTTCTTTTTCCTCTTCTTCCTTTTCCTCCCTCTCTTTCTCCTGTCCTCCTCAGGCCGACACCTTGAGCTCATCTTCAGGGTCTGTCTCACCTTCACAATACAAATCCAGGGAAAGAGCAATTCTCCTGCTTCCAATTTTACAACATATGTAAAATCCAGTCCCACCTTTTCTCTCTTGCCCAGCCGTCTCTGCCTTGGGTGGTTGCAGCAGAATCTCATCTTGCCTCTCTTCATCCTGAGTCAAGTCCAAGACGGTAGCCAGAAGATTGCTCCGAAAATACAAACTAGATTGTGTTGCACTCACAGTCACTCTTCCTAGATCTGTGGATGGCTCCCTCCTGCCACTTCCTTCAGATCTTCACCCAAAGGTCCTCTTCTGGGTGAGGAGGCCTTGTCCGGTCCCTGCGTGCTCAGCTTCCTTTGGGCATAGCTCACTCACTTGCTCTTTCTCCTCTGGAGTGACACTTTCTTAGGAGGGGTACTGCTGTTTTGTTCGTACATGGTCGGATTCCCAGTACCTAGAACGGTGCACAGGAAGTGCCCTAAATATTTTTGTTAATAAACCCATATCTTAGTTACTTTTTGTCACTGTGACTCAATACTCAACATGCACAACTTCAGGGAGGAAAGATTTATTTTAGTTCACAGGTTCAGAAAGTCACAGTCCACTCATAGGTGGGTGGCTGGGAAATGGTGGAATTACATGGTGGGTCCACAGCCGGAGCCAGAGCCGGAGATCCTAAGGGCAGCATGGGAGAATGAGAGATGTCTGGGAGGAAGGACGGAACCAGCACGTGCCCCTCCAGGTCAAGCCCCAAGCATCCGCCGCTTCCGGCCAGGTCCCACCTCCCAACAGCACGCATTGTCCACAAGATCGTGAGGCTTTTCGGGGATACTCTAGATCCAAACTACCACAACCCACTTTTTTCTTCATAGTCTGAATGCCCAGGATACCCCAACACAATTGTAGGGTCCCAGTTAGAGTCAAACGGGAGTGGGTGGGGGAAGAGGCTCTGCCGTGAAGCTCTGTTGGGTTTGTCTCCTGCGCTTTCAGCAAAATTTGTTATTTCTGCTTTACCGGAGGAAAGGAAAATAGTAAAATATATTGAAATTGGTTTGTATTAAAAAAACTCTTGTAGTTAGGGCAGTAAATTATAGACATAGGACTCAATATAGGCTATAAATTGAATATTTTTGTGTGAGTAGAGTTGTATTGAGTGCTCCTTTGGGGATTACAGTTTATTTCCTGAGCGCTTGTTCAGTACATCGTGAGTCTTTTCCATGAAACGACCTACTTGCGTGACAGTCAGTGAGCCTTTCTGTGAGCATGAGGGGTGTGCTTACAAATTAGCCTCTGAGATCCTTTATGAGCAAATACTTGCTGAGATCCTGGTTAATTTCAGGATATCTAATAAAGCTAATACTTGTGAGTCAACAGGGACACACACAAACAAACACACACACACATTCATATACATGTATCACATTCACTGGTTTTATTCTGCTTTAAGTTGATTAACAACAAAGCCAAAAAATTTCACTGAAATGAGAAGCTTAATATTATCAAGTTTCTCCCTGATATTAATAGATTTTGGAAAGTTGAGAGGGGAGTAGGACTGGTGGGCATTTTACAAAGAATTTTACAAATCCATCCATCCATCCATCTGTCCATCCACCCATTCACCCACCCAAGGGAGTGCCCTTGGATAAGGGTGGCAGTTACTTTGGAACAGTAGGATTCGAGGTAGGCAATTCATTGATTTTTCTAAGTTAGACATATTTGCCCAGCCCTCTAGCAGTTAGAATTTGATGAGGTAGTTGATACAACTACTGTCTGATGGACTGGCATGGAGAGGACAGAAAATGGGGCAGCTCTGGCAGGGCGTCTGTAGTGGGAATGCTCACCTTTCCTGGATGAGGAGAAACGTGAGGAACCTGGCACACCTGGTCACACCTTGGGCCAGTTGGGCTACTCTAAAGAGGTCCCATGCAGTAGTGATGGGATTTAAGCTTCCAACGGACAGCCAATGAGAAACAGGATTTCGGCCTAATGGCAAGTGAGGAAGGAAGGAAGGCCCTCAGTCCAACAGCCCAAGAGGAGTTAAGTTCAGCCTACAACCACTGGCTTTGCCTGGACACGGGTCCTGCTGTGGCTGCACTTTGAGGTGGCCACAGCCCTGACCAGCTTCTGATTGTCACGTGAGCTAGTGGCATGCAGCTAAGGTGAGCTTCCTGACCCACAGGAACTATAAACTAATACCTTTGATGTTCTGTGTTGCTACATTTTGGGACAGCTTGTCACTCAGTGGGTTAGCGCCCTAGGGCTGCCCTAGAAAGTAATGCAAACTGAGTGGTTTAGAATAGGAGAAATCCGTTATCTCAGCAAAGGCCAGAGGCCACAGTCAGGATGTCAGCTGGTACACACTCCCTCTGAACGTGCTGGAGGAGGGACACCTGGCCTCTGCCAGCTTCTGGGTGTCTCAGGCAGTGCTTGGCTTGACAGTGGTCTTCTCTTCCCTGTGTCTTGTCCCAAAATCATCCCTTCGTGCCTGTCAGCGTCTGTGTGCAAGTTTACCCTTTTCGACCTCGTCTTTACTCGATTGAACTTGTAAAGACCCTATTTCCACATAAAAGCACATGCCTAAGTACTAGGAGTTAGACATCAGTGCATCTTTTAGTCGGAAGGAAAGGGAGGGCACCGTCCCACCTAAAACAAGCCACAGTCGATAAGGAATCCAGAAAGGCAACTCCAAAAACATGGGTGCTAGTACGAGAAAAAGGGAGAGTGGTAGCTTTAGACAGCCAAAAATTCGAAAGCATAGAGCAAGTCCTGGCTTAGTCCATTTTGTGCTACTACGACAGAATGCCCAAGGCTGGATACTTTATAAAGAACGGAGATCATTGGATGGCAGTTTTGGAGGCTGGGAAGTCCATCATCGAGGGATGGCCTATGGCAAGGGCCTTCTTGCTGTGCCATCCCATGGCACGGGTAACGTGTGACACAGAGGCGAAGGAAAGGAAGAAAGTGCGAAGAGGAGGCCATGCACGCAGGCTCAAGGCAAGAGCATTAATTAAAAAATTATTTATTTGTTCATTCTTGAGACAGGGTCTTGTTCTGTAGTCCAGGGTGATCCTGAACTTGTTACTTGGCCCTAAACTCACGGCAATCCTCCTGTCTCAGCCTCCTGTGTGATGAGTTTATAGGTGTGCACCCCTATGGTTGGTTTATGTGGTGCTGGGGATTTGAACACAGAGCTTTGAGCTTGCTAGGCAACCTCTAGCTGCTGAGTTATGCCCCAACCTAGAAGCATGAATTACTGAAGAGGTTAAGTTACCTCGTGTGTGTGTGTGTGTGTGTGTGTGGGGGGGTACTGGGAACTGAACCCAGGGCCTCATACAGACTAGATAGGTGCTCTATCATTGAGTTATACCTCTAGTCCTTTTTTGTTATTTTCCAAAATTATTTTTATTAGTATGTATTTACAGTACATATTAATTGCATTTAACTTGAGAAATTGGTGCATGTAAGTATTGCACCCTGGCCATTTTTCTTTCTCCTCCCCACCCTCTCCTCTCACTCTATCCCTCCCTCCCCCTCTCCCTCCCCACGATACCTATCAGTTTATTTTCCTCCATCACTCTTCTATTTAGCTCTTTTGCTTATTAATATGTTTGCTTTCTCATATTAGAGAGATCATCTGCTATTAAACCTTCTGTATCTGTTTCGTTTTGCGGAGCATCGTGGTTTCAAGGTGTGTCCACTTTCGTACAGAGGACTCAGTGTGCCTTTCCTTGGGGCACGATACTACTCCACTGTGTATGTATTCTCATCTTCTTTATCCATGCACCTGTTGATGGATGTACTGGCTGCCCCCAAGACTTGGCTGTTATGAGTTGTGCATGCTGTAAACATGGGTGTATATGTGTTACTCTTGTATGATGACTTAAATTCTTTTGGGCAGATACCTAGAAGTAGTATAGCTGATTCCAATGGGCTACTTTCAAGTTCTTGAGAAATCTCCATACTGTTTTCCATAGTGGTCGTACCAGTTTACAGTCCCACCAGCAAGGGGTCCCCTTTGTCCTTCCTCACCAGCATTTGGTGGTTTTATTTATTTATTTAGATAAAAAGCCACTAGGGTAAGATGAAACTTCAGAAATATTTTTATTGTATTTCTCTAATGTCTCCCTCCTCCTTCTTCTTCCTCCTCCTCCTCTTCCTCTTCTTCTTCATGCTCTGAGACTTGAACACAAAATCTTTGCACTGAGCCATAGTGCCAGCCCAGTTTTGATTTTTGATTTCAGTACAAGTTGCTCAGTTACCCAGAATGGGCTCTACCTTGCAGTCCATCTGCCTCTGCCTCCCAGAATCCTGGGATTACAGGTCTGCACTGTGGGGCCTGCCCAGCCCCTCTTCTGAATACTGTTACAATGATGATTAAATTCCAACATTAGTTTGAGGGGACAGTCGTTCAAATACAGCAGCTCCATCCAACAGAGCTGAGCACTGTAATACAGTGGTTACCAGCCCCAGGGCACTGCTCAGCACTTGAGATGTGGTAGGTCTACAGGAGACAAGCTGTAAGTATAACTTCTGCACTGAAATTAAAAAGAAGTAAAGGAGTTATTAATTTTTAAAAATATTGATTCAATATTGGAACAATATTTTGGACATACTGAGTTAATGAAATACACTATCAAATTCAATTCATCTTTTTTTTATTCCTTTAAATATGTCCAGAAGAGTGCACCTTACACATATCTAGCTGTATTCTGTTTGTATGTGTGTCCATTGACAGCATTATGTCAACTTGAGGGAATTAGGAACCCCACCTCCAGTAGGATTAGGATTTGTGAACCATACCTAGATTGGGGGTCAAGAACTGGCCTGGAATAGAGTGTGAGTGATTTGTGGGCTGGCCAATGAGAGAAGAGCCCCCCACCCTGATGTGGGAGGGCCAACTGGACCTCCAAGGGTAAAAAAGGGAGGAAGAGGGAAGATTGTTAGAGCATCTTCCTCTGGGAAAGCTCTCGCCTTTGTAATTGTCTACTGACAACGACTTGCTACACATCGCAGATCGTCAGCACAGATTCGCTCCTGTCTCGACTTGTGCCTGTCTGCCCCGTGCTGCTCTTCAGTCGCTGATTTTCAGGCTTTGGTATTCATTCGAGATCTACCGCAGACTCTCACCTCACCGGCTGTTCTGCAGTCCTGAACGGGGGATCTACTTCAAGGCTGAGCAGCCATCTTGGACCACCTCTATCCTAGGATTTGATTTGTAAGCCTTCTTAATAGATCCTTTTGTGATAAAAATATGTAAATTCTGCCTTTTGAAGAACCCGAACTAATACAGCGTGGATGGAGCCGGGCTGGAAGTAGGGGTGTTTGTCTGGTTTGTGGGTAATTGCTGCCCCTCCCTAGAGCTAACTGAGCTTAAGAGCTCTAGAAACTGTGGAAATGGGCTTCTGGTCTTGACTGTGTTATGATGTAAACTGAGATACTCACAGTCCAAAGTTTCTTTTCTCCGTTCAAAGCATACCATACACACACAAGGCTCCTTCTCTTCCAGGACCTGGAACCACAGGGTTCGGCCCTGCTCCTCTGCAGGCTGGCCAGGCTCCTCAGGAAGAGCTGCGGGGTCACCATGGCCCCTGCATCCCCCTGGTCCCAAGAGCTGGGCCTCTGTTTCTTCTCTCCTCTCTTCCAACTCTCGAATGTCTCCTTCCCTGGACAGTCACATCCTGTCCTTACAGCATCTTCCAGTGGAAATATTCATTCTCCCGAAGAGCCAGGCTGCAGCCAGAGGGTGGGGATGGAAAGGTGGTCTGCTATTTCTGTAGCAGATGGCTGAAGAAGACACATCCATATTTTAATAAATACCCTGTCACACATTCATTTGTTCAATGGGCATAGCTATTGCCACACTTCAGAGTTCTTTTTCTGTGAACCATCTTCATTCATTGAACACATGTGGGTGTGGCCACTGTGCTGGGCACTTGGGGAATTCACTGGCAACCAGGTGGACACCACTCCCTTCTCTGGAACTTGGAGTTGAGTGGGGAAGTCCTCTGGGGCACATGGCCGAGCAAGTAACCTTGTTCCAGTTGGCAGGAGGTTGAATCGTATTTAGGAGCACTTCATCTTGCATAAACAAGTGTGTGGGTGTCCGGGCTGCCCAGAGGGACCCACGGCTCATACATGCTGGGATCTGAAGCATGAATGGGGGTCGGGGACAAAGGAGTGAGGAGAGAGTGGTATCTTTCCTGAGCTCTCGGCCTGAGTCACTGTTCACTCGTTCATTCAACAGATACTTCCTGGTCCTCTCTGACAGTCTCCATGTGCTCCAGGATTCCCGTTGCCAGCCCTTTGGGGCTGGGTGCTTACCTCATGTGGGAGCTGCCCTGTGCTTCATAGGATGTTTCCCAGAATCCTTGGCTTCTACCTATCAGATGCCAGCCCCAACATTTTCATGCCAATAATCAAAACCATCTCTGGACATCGTCCTTGTCCTTTTGGGGCAGAATCATCCAGTGGCAAGTGGCTGATGTAAGCAAATGACTCTCTAACATCATGCCAGCTGGTGGGGTGTGCCATGGAGAAAATACAAAAGTGGGCCAAAGGATCAGGGAGGGAAGATGTCCCCAATGAGGTGGCAGCTAAGCAGGCCTGAATGAAGAGTGGTACAAGCCCACCCATGCCTAGGGAAAGAGGGTTCCAAGCAGAAGGAGCAGCCAGTGCAAAGGCCCTGGAGTGGGATGAGTGAGTGTGAAGATGGGTAGGCAGGGAGCCCGTGGTGGCAGAGAAGATAAGACCTGGTTTGGTGGCTGGCTCAGGTCACCATGCGAAGTAAGGTCTTGGGATTTCATGTTGGATGAGATGACGGTGGCTGGAGCGTTTTGAGTGAAGGTCGGAACTAATGGAGACTTTGTTAAGGACTGAAGAAAGAGGTGGTGGCAGCAATGATGAAAAGCAGAGATATTTTATGTGAAGCTGTCTACGTGCCCTTCTCTGTGCTCAGGGCACGCTGCATGCTTTGGTTTTAGGACTGAGTACAAGATCGTGGCAGGTGTATTTGTGGGGCTGAGATCGAGTCCAGGGACTGCACACGGAGACACATTCCTAGCACCCCCCCTTTTTTGATTTTGAAACAGGGTCTCGTCAAGTTGTCCAGGCTGGGCACGATCTTGGACAGTGAGACCTTCTGCCTCTGCCTCCCAGGATGCTGGGATTGTAGGCCTGTGCCACCAGGCCCAGCTTACAGAGATGTGTTTGTATACAGATGAGCTCTTCCTCATGTATTGAACATGTGTAGGGGCAGGCCACTCTTCTGGGCACTTGAAGGGTGAGCTGGAGAACAGGTCGACTCGGGTGGCCGAGACAAGGCTTGATGCTCTTTATGAACGTCGTCAAAGGACCTAATGTTTAAGAGGGGTGACATGGAGCCCTTGGGAACCTGGCCTGGCTGCAGCCACGTGCGTTTGGACCTTGACCTTGGGACTGCTGTTGTTGGGCCCTGCCGTAGGACGCTGGTCTGGGGCATCCTGGGAGGATGGCGGGTCTAGCACTGAGGCAGCAGCCTGAGATAGTGGAGGCAGTGGGAAGATTTCTTCCCATCCTCATTTCATTTTTCTTCTAAGATACTGAGGATTGAACTTAAGACATTCACACTGAGCTATATTTCTAAAATTTTAATTCTGAGGTAGGGTCTTGGTAAGTTGCCCATCCTGCCCTCAAACTTGTCATCCTCCTGCCTCGGCCTGGCAGAGTGCTGGGACCACAGGCCTGTGCCACCAGGCCCAGGCCCTTCCTTCCTAGACTCTCAGATTTCTCATCTGTAGAAGGAGGCGTCTGATCTCACCTTTGTCACATTGCTGTGAAAATTAAGGGAGAGGATCTGAGCCAAGCGAGTAGCCATCTGAAAACAAGAGTTCCACTGTTGTTCCCAATGGTCTCCACGAGGGGGCGAGCAAGAGCTCCATGGTAGTGGGGAGAAAAACTTTGACTTAAATGTGAATATGTATCTCTATATACATAAAATACTTTTATAGTTGAGATCTGGAATGTACCCCCCCCCCCCCACACCAAAGCCTCATGTATGTGGATGCAGTGGGATACCTACGCAACCGTGTGCTGCGGGGAGGTGGTGCCTGGCTGGAAGGGGTGGATGCGTGGGGATTGATGGGAAGGGATTACGTCATCGATTTGTGGAGATTAGAAAACGCCCAGGGCAGAGCTTTTAAGTGTGTGTGATGACGTGTGGCTGGTTCAAGGGACAGCCTGAAATAATAAAAGGAAGGAAGACGAGCCATTGTTACTGCTTGTCCCTGGGAAGGGTCTTGCGTTCCCCTTTCTCTCTAGATACCACCGGCTCCTTGCTCCCTTGGCGCGCACCTGCCGTGCTGTGAGGCGCGGTCCTTTGCCAGGCTCTTTGTGCCATGGGCTCCCACCATGGCTGGCCGCTCCTGAGTGGACTGAAACTGTGGGCTGAATAAATCTTTCTTCCCTTAAATTGCGGACATCGGGTATTGTGTCACCGCAAGAAGAAAGTACATGAGGCGAGTCCCTTAATTGTTTTGGACAAGGTTTCAAGTACGAAGTAAATAATTCAAATGCGATTGTACAGATGCAGGCCCCTGGGGGTCACGGGTGTATGTCCAACATCCCGGAACTTTAGACCAGCGGTGCTGATGTGAGCCATCTCGCGGGAACCTTCTTCATACTGCTGCCCCTCAAACTTTTGGGGTATTTAACCAAGGTGGGGCACAGAGCCTGCGTGGAGAGCTGATCTGGGTGGTTCTAAGGTAGAACTGGGTTCGAGGCAACTTCTCAAAGTCCAGTGTGTGGTCTTTCCTTCCCAGGGGTCTTGTTCAAATGTGAATTCTGTTCAGGCGCTGGGGTCGGTTTCAAGAGTCTGCATTTCTCCCAAGCACTTGGGAGACCCTGAAACTACAGCTTGGCGGCCTACATCAGGAATTGTGAAGGTTCAGGATTGGCTCTCGGAGGGTGGTCCTCAGCTTGGCAGAGGACCTGGGGCTTTGTGGACATGGACAAGCCTTTTCCCAGGTCTGATTTCAAACCTCTTGTGTCCTGGGGCTGGGCGGGCCAATTCAGTCGTGTCAATTCCTGATGGGGGATTCTGTTGGGGATTCTGATTCACACTTGAGTTTGAGAACCCCTGGTGTATGATGGCTCTCCAGGTTCATCCCCCAAAGGCCCCTCTCGCACCCTCCTCGGCCGTCCTGATTGGACAGGGAGCCCCGGGCCTCTCCCTGTGCACAGAGGTGGGTCTTGGGTGTTCTGGAGCCCCCTCCTCGGGAGGTTCTGCCTCGGGAGCCCTCGGCAGCCCCAGCACGGCAGCACCCTCAGTTCAGCCACGGTGATGGGAGGTTTCTCCTTGTATTGAGAGGGCTGACGGGCTTTCCATCACGGTTGATTGGCAGCCCCCTAATCAGCGGGAGGAGAAGGGAGCGCCTCTAGAATGATGTTTGCTCTGTAAATATTTGACATTATCTACCCTGAAAACCTGAAAGACAACCTCACTTTTCTTTCTTTTTCTGGGAACACAGAGTCACAGAACACCCCTAAGTATAATTAGTCTGACAAGGGAGTTTCTGATTGGGGCTGGAGACGTCCCACGTGGCAGCGATTGCGGGAGTCTTTGTCTCTGCCATCTGCGGTGGATGAGGGTGGCTCACCTGTGGCCACGTGAATCCCTGCTGCTTTAGCCAAAGATGTGCAGGTGGTCACCATAGGGCTTGTTCAGTAGGTCTAGGTGGGGCTTGAAAGTCTGTATTTCTGACAAGCTCCCAGGCGCTGCTGCTATTCTGAGGACAGGGCTGGGGTGAGACCTGCAGGTGGACCTTCCTGTGGGTGACGTTGGTCTCAGCTCGGGAGGTGGCTCAGAGGTCATGTGGGGCATGGCTTTTGGCACGAGACAGATTGTGTCCTCTACAGCTTGCTTTGGGTGAGTTAGCCCCTTTCTCTGGGCCTGTAGTGGGGGTAATGAGAGTCCCTATGTCACTCAACGTTGGATGTTTGTTAAATTGTCCTCTTGAGGGACTCTCTCCCCCTTTTTCCTCTCCTCATGCATTTTTCTTTCTTTTTTCTTCTTTTTGACAAGAGTCCAGGATTGTCCCGAACATGCTATGTAACTCAGGCTGGCCTAGAACTCATGCAATCCTCCTGTCTCAGCCTCCTGAGTGCCGGGATTATAATGAGCTACCATGCTCTGTTAATTTTTGAGTGATGCTGGGACATCAGACCCAGGACTTTGGGCATGCTAGGCAAGTGCTCTAACCACCGAGCTCAGACCCTAGGCCCCATGTAATTTTAATATCACCAATAGACAGTATATCTGTCTGTGTGGTTCTTTGATGGGCCACCAAGTGTTATCAACATCAAGGACCTACTTGTCCCTACTTGGGAAAGGCTCACTGTTGAGAATACATGTTTTAGGGTAATTGGAAAAATTAAGAAAGATAATTTTTCTGAAGACCCAGAATTAAGTGCTCAATAATGATTTAATGCATATATTATATAAAATATGTTAAGATAATGGGATGTGATTAATTGAACATGTAACACATGTCTGAATCTCTTCCTGCCCATTTGAATACCTGTAGGCTGGGGGAGGGGGAGAGGAGGGTGGAGGAGGGGAGGGCTGGAAGCCGGGCTGCCCATCCCTTCACCCCACAGGTCACCCACAGTGCACCGTGTGCCTGTCCTGGGCCTCTGTGCCCTTACTTCCATCCCACCCATTTCCTCTGCCTCACGCAGTGAGAGGGGGTGGGGAACACACGCAGTGGCCAGCCAGGCCTTTGCTATTGGCAGCACGCCTTCCTTGTGCCTTGCCGTGCTATGGCAAGGCCGCAGTGGTGCTGGGATGTGACTGCGGTGGGGGTGGGTGCTGCGGGACCCAGGGACACAAGCAGGCAGCCTGGTGACTGCAAATACAGTGGCCTCTGTGGAAGGAAAGTTCAGAGCCTGAGCCAGGGAGGCAGGAGACTTCCTAGGCCTGAGGTCCCAGTGTGGCAGTGTGGCAGTGTGGCCTTGACCGTAGCAGGAAGAAGCCGGGACTCAGCTCAGGAGCATGCGTGGTGGTCCCGGGGATCCAAAGGACTCGGTTTAGTTGGAGTGCAGGAGGAGCTGGAGCTGCAGGTCCTGGACCTGCCCAGGCTGCAGGTGGCCCAGGCCTATGGCTCTTCCCGGGGGTGGGGAGCCCTTTCTTAGAAGTGGTCCGTCAGGGCTGTCTGCGGGGGACTGGCCGCTGCAGCAAGCTCGGCCTTTCCTTCCAGAACACTGAAGCCTTTCCTGGATCCTCCCACTGCCCTGGGGACAGGAGGGCCTTGGTTCTGGGGGAACAGAGTGATCGCACTGGGAGGCGGATGAGATACCGGTTCACACTGCAAAGATCTGTGGCTGTTCCACTAGCGGTCCTTTGTCACTCACCTGCCACGCTCAGGTCTCGCTGTGGCTGCTCCGAAGTCCTGGCACGCTTGCTGCTAACTCTTCTGGTTCTAGGCCCCTGCTGTCTGTACGCAGGGAAGAATCCATCGCCTGTAAAGGGCCTGCCACTCCCTGCCCTCACGTGTGCTTCCCACTGGGCAAACGGAGGTGTGGGGACTGGCCACGGAGGCTCCTGGCTGCCAGGTGGGAGGACCAGGGACCTCCGGTGCTGCAGTGAGGACTGGGCTGCTCCTCAGCGTGTCCTGCTCGCTGGGTGTGTGGGGTCCTACTATTACCATGAGGGGAGCTAAGACTCATTCGCACGTTTGTTGATTCCCTCAACAGATTTTTGAGCAGCTGTGACATGTGATGGTGACAGACATGTAGGACCTAGGGTCTCAGCGGTGAATAAAGTTGGACGTGGTTCCTGTGCCCCCGACCCCAGAGCGTACAGTGAGTGGCTGTGTGAGAGGGGTTGGCAAGTGTTTTTGGCCAGCTGTAAATTATTTTGGCTTTGAAGAGGCCAAAAGTCAAAATCAGATTGTGACCAGAGGGTCAAGCGGCCTAATTGAGCAGCGAGATCACCAGTTAGGTCTCTGCAGCACCTGCTCCACATGGTTAGTGAAGCAGAAAGCCGCCACACACAATAAGTTAAGTCAGCGAGCATGGCAGTGTCCCAATAAAACTTTATTTAAAAATAGACATGTACGTGCTGGATTAGGCCTGTGGGCTACCCTCTGTTGACTCCTGGTAGAGAATCCTTCAAGGCCACGAATATTGAAGACCTTCTTTCTGGCTGACTCTTTGGCTGTTTGATCTTGAAAAACTTTACTTGCCATCTCAGTTCACCAGTTTCCTCATCTGTAACGTGAGGATAAGCACTCTGGGAGGCTGAGTCAGGAAGATCTCAAGTTTGAGCCCGGCTTGGGTGACTTGGCAAGACACTGCCTCAAAAATAAAAAGATGAAAAGAGGGCTGGGGATATAGACAGTTTCACGTGAAGGTCTTGGGTTCAATCCCCAGTACTGAAAAAAAATTGTATTTGCCTTGAAGAGTTGTTCACGAAGTCGGAAGGAACTGAAGAGAATATGCACGTGGCACAGGCACATGCCGCTGTAAATGCCAGGTGTTAATTTTAGCGGAGGGGGCGTGGCCTTCATCAGTTACAGTCGTGCAAATAGGAGTCAACTGTGGCCTTCGCAAGGGCCGCAGGACAGAATCCTAGCGGGGCGTCAACCACTTCAGAGTCAGTGCTGGGAGAGGCCCTGAGAAGTTTGATTTTTATTGTGGCTACTTCATTTTAACGGTTTCTTTAAAAATCACTTTCATATATTCAAGCAACACTGAGATGTCTCTTGAAAAAAAAATCTCACCTCTGAGTAACTATGAGCTCACTCTAAAAAATATGAACACAGAAGTGTAGGAGAAAGGAAATAGGAGGGCTGGCGCTGTGCGGTGCCCTCCTCAGGGTTTAGCTGGGACCCTGGGGTCGTGGGACCTCGGGGGAACAGCCGTGCCTGTCTCCTGTGGATTCCCAGTGTCCGGCACACGCTAGCTGCACAGTAGTTTTGGAACAAAATTAGCTAGGGCCTATAGGAAAGGTAAAGTGTGAGTTTTAAAATTGTGCAGAAAATAATACACTTAGAGTATTTTGGAAGGTTAAGAGAAACAAAAATAACGTAAAAATAAACATTTCTAATTTCTCCACCAGTAACACGACAGTGTTCTTCCGCTGTCTCCGGTCATGTTGTCCATATGGCCGTCTCTCCGTGGCAGCTGGGCCTAGCTCCGGGGTCCCCACGGGTGCTCAAATCGGGCTCATAAAATGATGTGGTGTCCACATAGAACGTGGGCACACCTTTTTGTACATTTGAAATCACCTTTAGGTGCCTTGCGATACCTATCGACTACGTAAGTGCTACCAATAGTTTCCTTACTGTGTTGCTGGGGAAGCAGGGATGAGAGAAGGGTTCGAACGTGTCAAGGCACAGATGTGACCAACTGCTGTTCTGATATTTTCTTTTTTGAGGGCCGGAGACCCCTACAGGTTGAATCTGAGGATGCACAACTCAGGGACACGGAGGGGCGACTCTTCGCTTCCTGTCTTCTTTCCTTCTTTGTTACTTTTTAATAAATGTGTGGCAACTAGTTTCACCCAGTCAACATCAAATGAGAAGAAATCAATAGATATTCCCACCTTACAAAAAAAATCTTTAGGCCCAAGAAGTTAAATAACTCGTGTGACTCTTTTTGGTGCGTGGGAATTTTGGTGACTGGACTATTTGGTCACGTAGATGCGTCAGCTGCCCATCTTAGAACACTCACGTTCTTTCCAATTTCCTGCAGTTATAACTGTGGCTACGATGAGATATTCTTATTAAATAAATCTCAGTACATGTCTTTGAAACCCTTCTAAAAGAGTAATTAATCAAAGGGCATGCTTAAGAGAAATTGAGAAAAATGATTTAATCCCTTTCTAGAAAGTTCCAGTATGCTTTTGCTCCTCTTGGCAGTCTGTGGATGCCTTCCCTAATGATGGCAAGATTTTGTGTTATTTTTGTGAATTTGATGAGTGAAAAGGACTTCTCATCTTATTATTTATCTCTTCGGTTATTACTGTCCCATGACATTTTCTTAAATGTTAATTCATCATTGGAGTTTATTTGTGTGCCATTGGCTCATGAATTTTGGAAAAAATTTTCTATTTGGATATTTATTCATTTTTTAAAAAAGTTCTACAATACCCTTTCTATCATTAATTATATCATCAGCCACCATTAATTATATCATCAGCCACCATTAATCACGTCACTATGAGGCCAAGGCTGGCATGGAACTATGGCAATCCTCCTGCCTCAGCCACCTGAGTTGCAAGCGTGTGCCACCATGCCCAGCTCAGCACAAACAATTTCATGCCATTTGAATTTTCATTGTATTTTCAGTGTTTTTACTTAGTTTGTTTGTGTTTTTTGGCTCCTGGCATTCTAGTTTTGTTGTTGTTTCTTCTTCTTCTTCTTTTTTGAGACAGAGTTTCACTCCCTTAGTCCAGGCTGGTTCTGAACTCACTATGGAGCCCAGGCTGGCCTTGGACTCACAGCAATCCTCCTGCCTCAGCCTCCCGAGTGCTAGGATTACAGGTGTGCAGCACCACACCTGATTTATGCGGTTTTGGGGAATTGAACTCGGGTACTGAGCGCTTGACTTACTGCTTGCTAGCCAAGCTCTTTAACTGCGGAGCCATTCTTCCACCCCCTTCTTTTCCTTCTTTTTCATTCAAAGAAAAATTCATTTAAGGCTGGGGATGGCTTCCTGCCTAATAACCAGCTGTCTGCTTATATTTTCCTCTGGTTATTTGATGATTTTCATTTTAGATTTAATTTATTAATTCTTTTGCCTACAATATAGAGCATAATATGGATATTTAACTAACTCTCTTTCCTAGTAAGTTTAACAATAGCCTAAGCACTGTTTTATTGGATATCAATGTATGTTTTCAATAAATTAAAAATTCTCCTTTGACAATATGCTAAAGTCTTAAACATTGAGCACAGTCCAGGACATTACTTTGTTTTACACTCAATTGTAGTCTTACGCAGTCTTAGCACTTTAAAATTATGACAGCTTTGTAGTGTATTTTCATACTAAAAGGGGCATACTCTCATACATTTTTGCTATTTTATTATGCATTTAAAATCTTTATTCTTTAATTTTGAAAAGAAAATATATACATTTAGTAAAAAACAGTACCATTGCAGTATTTTAAAGTGCACAGTTTATTTATTATAGCTGAAAATCTTCAATGTGAAAGGCATAGATTGAATGTTTCTGGAACTTGCTTGAAGCACCCTTTGGTTAGTCCCTCCTGCCTCTTCTTACTCAGGAATCTCCGTGTCCCACAGGCTGAGCTGTGAGTGGACAGGGGAGGTAGGAAGCATTTGAGAGCATTTTGAGAGATAGTGATCAGGGAGTTCCTAGGTTTCTAGGATGAGATTCACTAGCCAAACTTTGCTGGACACCTCCCGTATACAGGGTATTGCACCTCTTATGGGGACAGATCATCAAAACATTGGTTTCTGCCCTTGTGCAATGGCCTACAAGGAAACTGACCATGTTCAAATGACACAAAAGTCCATGGTCAGGGTTCAGGAAGATGCTAATAGAGAGGTCTGCTCTTGGCTTCAGATCCCATCACGGTGCCTTGCCTACTGTCTGGCTGCTGAAGCCTATTTTTCCAAACTTTTGGGCAGGATGGAAGTCTGGGGAAAGAATGTAGCCCCATCTCAACTGTAGCAGCCTTCAACTAAAAACTGAGCCAGGTCGCCCTGGCTCCCAGTCTGAGAGCTCCTAGTGGGGTTCAGCCCCATCTCCCATGGGGGTGACTGTTCTTGAATCCCCTCTATTTGCATTGTTACCCGTCCTGTTTCCCTCATCTGTTAGTCAGCTTTCTGTCATTGTAATGATACGGCTGAGACAGTCAACTTATACAGAGAAAATAGTTATTTCAGCTTTCATTTTGGGTGGTTCAGTCCATGGTTGGTTGTCTCTGCGGTGCTGGGCTGTGATGAGGCCTCATGGTGTGGTAGAACTGTGGTGGAGCAAACTGCTCAACTCACGGGCAGGAAGCAAAAGAGAGAGAGAGGAGGGGCCCGAGTCCCAGAGTCCTTTTTTTTTTTTGAGGCAGGGTCTCACTCTGTAGCCCAGACTGATCCTGAACTCACTATGGAGTGCAGGCTGGCCTTGGACTCTCTGCAGTTCAACTGCCTCAGCCTCCTGAGTGCTAGGTTACAGGCGTGCACCACCACACTCAGCTTATGTGGTGCTGCGGAATGGAACTCAAGTACTTAGCACTTGTTTTTGGAGCCTACTAGGCAAGTGCTTTAACCGGTGAGCCATTCATCCAGCTTCCCCCCCCCCCCCCGAGTCCTTTGGAGGGAGCATCCTCAGTGACCTAAAGACATTTCACAGGGCCTCACTGCTTGAAAGAGTCTACCACCTCCTGATATACCATCCTGAGAACCTAACCTAAGTACAGGTCTTGGGGACACTCAAGACCCAAACTGCAGTAGCTCACTAGTCCCCCTCGGGATTTTCTCGGTTCATTTTATATGAATTATTTGTCTTTCTCTCCCATCCTCATCTCAGGGCCTATTTTGCAGGAAATCAGTTTCAGTCAAATGGAAACCTGAATGTTGGAGGATTTTGACCTAGTATTGGCAAGTCTGTGAGCCAACTCTGGTCCATTGCTTTTAGTTTTCAAAATGAAGTTTTATTGAAGCACATCATGCCCAGATATTTGTTATTTCTGTTGCTGATTTTGCATTATAATGGCAGAGTTGACTTCTGGAGTCGGCGACTGGATATCCCACAGAGATGAACATGGTTATCATTTGACCCTTGACAGAATATGTGTGGCATCCCTGGGTATTGAGGTGAAAAAAGGCCATGATCGATTTACTTCATTAGGAGATCAATGCAGCTACTGTATGAAAACTAACTTGGAGTCAGAGGGCTCAAAGGTGACAGGACAGCCACCTCAGAAGTCTAGATGGGACAAAGAATGAGCAGATTGGATCTGCATTACATTCTAGTTGGTCTTGTCAATTTGATGGGATTGAGAAATGCCTAGGAAATCAGTAAATCCTAATTCTGGGTGTGTCTTTGAGGCGTTCCCAAAGATGATCGGCCTGTGAGACAGCAAATGGGGAGAGGAGACCCACCCAGAATGTTGGTGGTACCATCCATAAGGCTGGGGACAGATGGAACAAAACAGAAAGAGGGAAGAGGTCCTACGCACATGCTCTTTTCTCTCTTGTTCTGGCTGGCACGAGGAGAGCAGCCTCCTCTACCAAGGTGTGTCTGTCTCACCACCAGCCAGCGGAAGTGGAATCGGCTCACCAAGGACTGAACCATCTGAAACTGCGACCCTCAAAATAAACCTTTCCTCCTTTAAGTTGTTATTCCCAGGCATTTTGTCTCAATGACAGAAAGCTGACTAAAAGAAATTGTGAAGTTATAAGCACAGAACATGCCGATGGCTTGAATGGGAAGGAGGGGTGGCCAAGGGCTGGGTTCCTGTGGGATTTAGGCCTCCTGATACGCCTTTGAGAAACCGACTCTGACAGTGGCACCGGTTTCACTTCATACATCTTTCCCTGAGGGGTCTGGTGACATCTCAGGTTGGTTGGGGCCACCTCCCTGTTTGCGCTTCTTGGCTCCCCCTCCCACGGTGTTGTGTGCTTTCTGTAACCTTGCTTTGCATCACACAGGTGGAGCCTGGAGTTTAGCGCAGTGTGACTCGGGATCCTGTTCTCACAACACATCACGGCTGTCAGTTACTGGTGGGACCTTCAGACCTACCACGTAGTAGGTGCTACTTAAGTATCTCCTGGGTGACGACCAGGAACTCCTTGATGTGGGCCATACTACCTGTGGGGCGTGCCTCCTTTGATTATCCTTGTCCTCAGCTAGTCCACCTTGGTGAGCCTGGTCTCTCCTGTGCGATGCCCAGCCACGCAAACACGGCCAGGAGGGAGAGATAACAGGTGATACTGCAGTCATCATAATTTGGCAAGTACGGGTGAGATGCAGGCACATGATGTGTGGGAGCTGTGAGCTGGCCATGTGCTTGCATGTGGAACATGGTCCAGTTCTCCCAGGAAAAATGGAGGGGATTGCTAAGCTGATGTAGGGAGGGCTGGCCCACCTCTGTCATGCCTGCCCTGTGTCTTACATCCTTGGATCTGTGAAGATGACTTCATAAACTACTCAGGCACAAGCTGGCCCAATGAGAGAGTGGGCAGAGGAATCCCAGAAACCAAGCAAGAGTTTGCTAGCATCTGTAAGAAACCAAACCAAAAAGTCCTGATGGAGGTGGGAGGGGATGCCAGAAATGGGTCCTTCCAGCCAGCCCAGCAGGCGCCAGCAGCCATGTGCCCTGGCCTGGGACGGGGCACTCCCCTGCTTCACCCCCTACCTCCTCGCCCGGCCCTTGCTTCTCTCCCTTCTGCCATCTTTAAAAGAGACACATAGGCAGAAACCAATCCATCAAATGTCATTACGGATTTATTAAGCCTGATGTAGAAAGACATTTAACAGTAACATCTCCAGAAAGCTTAAAAAGAGAACTTCTATTCAGTCTTGTGCTTTGAAAATCTAAATATATTTTTATCATATAAATAATTCTTTTCATGTTTTAAGTGCATCTGTTTTTTTTTTTTTCCTCTTCTTCTCTCCTTTAATTCTTTTATTTTTCAATGGGCCAAAGCGGAAGTCGGCGTTGACAGAAATGAAGTCATTTGCAAAGCTAATGGTGTTGAGAGGCGTGTCTCTGCCACCCGCCCTGGGCTGGGTTCAGTACCTGCAGCATTAAATTGAGGGACAGCCTCCAGAAAAATCATCATCGTACACACCCAGGTCCGTCATGTTGGCAGTTGGGTTTCCTGATGCAAATTACAGTCAGGTTTCAGATGGGAGCAGTCTATTTCCAATAACTGCCGAGTAGAAATTAAAAAAAATTTTTAACCACAAAGGAAAGTGATCAGGTTTAAAAATGTAAATAATATACTTATAGAAACCTTTTTTGATGGAAATGAGGGGCTCTGTACAACCTTGGCGACTGTGTTGTTGGTTTCTCACAATAGCTAAAAGAAGTAGTATCTATTATTTAGGGCTTTAATTACAGTTCTCAAAGTAGAATGATTTTCCTTTAAAAAAAACCTCTTTAGATGTAAAAAATAATGGCTTTTGTGACATAATTTAAGGGTTTTCTTCATCTCCACCATCAGAATTTATTTCTAGTGATAAAACTGTATTACAAAAATCCTCTCGTCCTACAGATAGTCCCGGTGCTCCGACATCATGCAGAGGCACACATCTGAGTGCATCCAGACAAAGCCATTTTTATTCAGCAAGGGGCTGATCCCAGTGTTGCGTTTGACCTGATTTATTTATATGGGATATCAAGACCAGATTGTTTCTAATTAGGAGGGATGGCAGGCTGGTGGCACCAAGGGACCAAAGAAGGAGTCCCTTTTCTGAAAAATCCCTTCTTTTTTTATTTCCAAGCTAGAGAGACACCATGTCCAGCCGGATTGTTTGTCTTTGGACACTGATAATGGAGGAAAAAGCCTTTGGTAATTTGCAACCGGTTCACCCAGCACTGAGAACTCCTAGGAGGGTGATGGGGAGGAAGAGCCATTGTGGCTGGCCAAGGAAAGAATTTTCCAGATCTCCGAGAAAGTGGGCCTAGACACCAATCTGTGATGAGTCTCTTCGGCCACAGGGTGGTATAATCTTCCCAGCAGAAAAGTTTTTTTTTTCCCCTTTCCTTTTTCATTGCAAGGACAATTTATAATCATCAAAAACAAGTGAAACATGGTTTTGATTAAAACAGCCTGTTGGCTCAATAATCTCTGTAATTTTAAAAACATCCTTAATGCAGCAGCAGAACACATCGGTGTCAGGAATGGCCTGGGGCCCCATTACAACAGCAACCGAATACGTAAGAGGAAGTGTCGTGGGGTCATAAAAACAAAATTAAGCTAATGTTTCAAATGTTGACAATTATGAATTCTTCCTCTAAGAAGACATTAAAAAAATTTTCAGGCACTATTAGATAAAATACAAAGAGGATAATTCTACATGGATGAGTTTGCAGTTTCCCCACGGGGTAAAGCATGCCTTTAAAGGAAAACTCTGAGTTAGTACGTTGGTTCCTCCCTTGTTTCCAGCAATCGGGCAGGAGTCATGCAGACAGACAATAGTTAGAATTGCTTTGTAAACTCAGCTCTAAGTCTTTCAGAAGCTATCGAAAAAGAATGATCAGGAAAAAAATTACAAGCATTTTTTTTTTTCTATACAAAAGATTCCCTATTGTGGGCCAGTTTGGTAGGAAACAGAAACAGGCAAATATAACAAAATCTGTGTTCATACATGGCGATATAGTTAGTATATACAAATATGTACAGTATGAAAATGCTTACGTTCCCAGCCATCCAAGCTGCACTGTACACAGGAAAACAGCCTGGGGTTCTTCCCAGCACACAGGAAGTGTCTTATATACAGCATGCAGGCGGCAGAAACTTAGTGCGCTTGCTCAGAAACATCCTTCAGGTAACGAGGCAGCCGTCTGCCTCGGAAAACGACCAGCCTGCTGTCCTAATACAAAAACATGTTTGCCTTTCTTCCCGAGCCAATGAACATTTCCTTCAGAGCAAGGATGGGTGTGATGCTGGAAATGCTGACCCATTTTCCCCACTCCCCTTTGTAAAAGAAACATACAGACTGAAAGTCTAGGATTCACTCAAAGGGGCAATGCTTAATGGCAATGTGCCGAATGCCTGATGTCCTGTAACATCCCAAGAGCTCTGCAGAGCGAGGAGGGTGGGCCACTGAAGATGGGGTCCGATCGACCTAGTTCTTGATTCCTAAGGGGTTTGGAATGGATGAGGACCATGGGCAGTGCCTGGCTGTTTATGATCCAAGTTGAAAAGGATTAGGAGGACATCTTCAGAGATAAAACGTGTATTGTAACCCAGGCAATGGTGACATTTAAGAATGCCGAGCCAAGAGAGAATTTTTAGATCTGTCAGTGTTTTTGTCTTGCACTGCGCGTTCCTAGTGTCTCCAGTGTCATGAACCCAAAATAGTGTCTTGCAGGGCAGGCGTGTTTCTGTAGTATTTATTCCAGTGTGGAAGGGGAGCTGGTTTTTACTTTCTCTTTGCAGATTGGTTGAACTTTGTGTCCCTTAAAAAAATGTACCCACACATTTATAATTCCTGAACGTCCTATAAGTCATTTCGAAATGGAAAATATGACTGGGAAGATTCTTCCCCGTTGCAACAACGTGGTGTGATTGTTTGTTCTGTAAGGATCGGCTGTTGCCTGGGGACTGATAGCCAAATGGAGATTTCAGGTTCAAGGTCATTCAGTGAACCCGGTGAAATTTATTTTCTGGAAGGGTTGAAGAGAGTGCTTAGATTTTTCTTTCTTTCTTTCTTTCATTTTTTTTTTATAAGCAATGCATTTTTTCAAAATTTTCAACATCTCCTGGGAGTTCTTACTGAGGAATTATTACTTGTACTTCCAAAAGCTGTTTTAAGCAAATAAACAGGATATGAATGGCTGTATTAGATCTGTCTTTTTCCAACAGACTGCATGGTAAAAGGCCTTCATGATGATCGTATGGCAATTGGGAAATTTGTTTGCCAGAACATGTCGAGTCAGGGCGACATCCCCTGGAAGAGCCATTTTACTTGGAATATATTTTTCCAGAGGAAAGGGACAGAGAGTCCTGTTGCAGAAATAGTGTTCCACCTGGTACCAGCATTTTAAAACAGTCCTATCCTAATCCATAAAACATTTCCAGTTTTCCCTGAAGCTTTGGGCCGCCTCACGCATGAATAATTTTTGGAGAAACACCCACGCCCGTTAGCCCATTGTTCGTAACTATTGGAAGAAGATGAACTAGAGCCTGGAAATTGTCTCTCTGTGTCTGCCTCGGAATCTGTCACCGGAAACCAAAGGAGATGAGTGGCTTTTACTGTGGATGAAGAGGTAGAAATCCACTGCAGACATTCTAAAAGTGATTCACCAGTTTCACAATGTTTAGCGCTCTTCTACGATGGAAACGCGGCGTCTGGGGGGATGGAAATTTGTACCTCTCTCTAGCTCAGTCTTTGTCTAAAAGTATTTCACAGCTGTGTTGCTGAAAGTGCCACATAGAGGGAGGGAGGAGGTGAAACTGCCGTTTTTACATCTAACAGGGACACCAAAATCAACCCAAAAGTTCCCTTTTCATTTTTTTTAACCAAGTGTATGTTCAAGATAGATACTACTTTAATTGTTCTTTAGCACTACGTATGCTTAGACGTCTGTGCTAGAGCTTGTAATGTATTTCCCTCTCATTACTGTGATGCTCACATTCATGGACACACTGCTCTTTTTGGCACAGAAAAGAGAGGATAATGTAAAATGACATTTTTAATGTCTTTTAAACACAAAGTACATTTAAAATGCTAAAAGAAAAAACACTGATGGGAAAGAAAAGAAGGTCTGAGCAGGGTCAAATAACCTGGGATGTGGAAAACAGTGAAGGGACAAAATTCGAGCACCTGTGACTCCTGTAATCTTTGGAAGTACTGTGAAAAGTTTTGGAAAAATCAGTCTTAGTACGACTCTGTCCCTGGGCCTTGGTAGATAACAGTGAGGTGTGTGGGTGTCACACACACTTCCTCACTACTTAACCAGGATTCTGTATGCACTCACAAACATGTCATTGCGTTTGTTTTTTGCATTTTAACTAAGGTCTGAGGATTTTGCCTATGTTATTAATTATGCAAGAGTCAAACAAACAAACAAACCAAAAACCAAAACAGAAACTCAAGCTGGCACATTTTGGGGATGAATTTAAGAATGCTATTCATGGCCTTAAAGAAATTCTGTGGGGACTGTCTGGGCTATCCAGTTTATTCTGTGATTATATTCTGCATTTAGGCCTTGACCTATTTTAAAGCCGTTTCCTCCCTCTCTGCTTTTCAGAGGGGAAATTTCTTATTCTGAAACAGGATGATTTTGAGCCCTTGCGAGCACCACCCCCAGCCATCTGGGTGCCAGCTCTCTGGAGGAGGTGCTACCAGCAGCAGGAGTGTCCAGGTGTCCCCTGGCGTCTCCTTGTGGCCCCTGGGACAGTGCCACACTCATTGTGGGGGCCTAAGAAGAGCTGCAGAAGGAATTTGTTGAATAAATTGTGTTTCCTATTGTGCCTCATGCCCGCGGGGCTTTTCAACGAGCTCTGTATTTTGGGTTTGCTGAACCTCAAAACGGGGCCAAATCCGTACAATTTAAATATTTGTAAATAATTTGTTAAAAATAGTGGCTTCCATGTTCAAAGATGGTTGGTGGCCTTGGCTGGAAGGAGGACTAGGAAAGGAAATGCCCTCTCTCCTGTCCTGAGTTACCAAAGGGTGGCAGCAGAGGGCGTATGGCTGAAGGCAATTTGCATGGTGTTTGCGGGGCATTTGCCTTCTCAGTTCTGAAGTCCTGACTTTTCCAATCTATGGTTATTCAGAGAAGGGAAGAAAGTGGCCTGACTGTGGATCAAAAACAGTCTCCTGAGTTCATGTTATATATTTTTTTCTCCAGGAAGAAGCTTCTAGAAGTTTCCCAGGGCTTGCCAAATGAAGGCAGGCTGGGTCTCTAGAAATACATGGAGAGCTGAGTTCCTCACGGTGCAGGCCCAGATCCTGCTTGCTAAAGAGCACACCCGCAGCTGTCCCTCCGCGGTGACAGGCGCTGCTGCCAAGCGAGGATTCATGTCTTAACCAAATTTGTCAATTTTTGCCTCTCGCCTCCCACCCCACTGCCTCAGAGGAATCACACTAACAAAACCATATAAATTATTTGTGGGAGCAGATGATTTATTATTATTATTATTATTTTAGAAGGCAAATGATTTCCAAGGAGCTTAGAGTTGGAGCACAAGCTGGGAATCTGCACGGGGAGGGTGGCGGTCCCATCAGAATTCTGTAACTTGATCTCATAACCCTGGTCGGAGCGGGCAGTTTTAACAGCTTCACGAACCCAATGCTAATGCATCGATTTCCCTTTAATAGAATTTCGTTGTCGAAGGACAGTAGATTCTGCCTTTCCATTTCAACCCATCCAAAGACTGCTCCTTTCCAGTTGAGTTCCACTCATTTCTGGTTGAATAGGTTAAGCAAAGACAGACCTCGCTGTTCTCAATTCACTTTATGATCCTCCCATCATAAAAAATAATATCAGCACCTTGCTTTTCATGTCAGAACTACATTTGAGCCGCTATTCCCTATGCCCATGAGGAAATCCCATAAAAGCCGCCCCGTTGTACCGTGGCTGTTTTTCCTTGTGGGTGATTGATTGATGGATGAGGGCCGACACTTCAATGAAGCTATTTCAGCTGCCATCTCAATCCGATGATGTGAGGGGTATATTTTCTGTCCATGCCTCATTACTTCAGAATGACGTTCCTGGAACTTCATTTACTTTTTCCCTCCTTCCCTGAAGCGCCATATTTTTCCCCATCTAGGTTATGCATGCCATAAAAAAAGCAATTTGCTATTATATGTGGCATAAGGGCAACACTTTCCCTAGGAGGTAAATAAGAAGTTTAAAAAAAATTAAAAAAAAATCCCAATGTTGAATTTAGGGACCGGGTCAAAATTTCTAAAACCGTTCCAACGGGCAGAGTTTATGACAAGTGGTGGAGAGGATACATTTGGCTTCATTTTGTCGGGAGTGAGTATTTTTTTTTTTTTTTGATAACCTTAGTAATTAAAGCAACAACACACACTCTTTAATTTGTTTCAGAATCATCTAGTTTCTAGTGTTGAGCCTGGAATAGTTTAAGTATTTCACCTCTAGCTGAGTGGCAGTTTACAATACAATCTAGACTTATTTGTCCTCTGAGAATTAGAAAACTCATTGTTTAAACGCAATGATGGATTTATCTATTATAGGTTGCTTTCCATTGTATAGAAAATGCTCAAATAGAGTAAACAAATCTTTCCCTGCATTTCCAAAATGTGTACTAGGTATGCAAGACTTTTAATATTAAAATGTGCTCTTAGCTTTTCCAAGTTGACTTAGGACCTGATTTTAATCTGTGTAATACAGTATTCCCGTTAATAATAACGTATAATTAAGACATCCGTTAAAAATCCATAACGTTAATTTAATGGAGAAAATCTAATACAGTTCTATTGGAATTTTTACGTTAAATTAACTTTAACGGGCTTTTAATGGATGTCTTAATTAGATCTCATTATTAACGGGAATATTCCACAAATTAAAATTGGGCCCTTAAAGTTTTAATGAAAAAAGTTGCAGGAGCACATTTAAAATGGACACCCTGTTGCATGCGTTCTGTTGGTTGTACAGCTCAGCTGCGGTTTAGAGCTCATAAACAACAGGTCCTGTAGGAAGAGATTACCGGAAAAGGCTGCTGCTGAACTTCCCACCTTGCAGCAATCCTATCTTCTCACTTTCTCTCAGATTCCACACCTGGCCACGTCTCCTTGTGTGCAGGTCTCACGTGACAGTGGCGCATGCTTAAAACTGTTTTTAAACCAGGCAAGATAATGGTGACGATAAAGACGCCTACTCCTGCCTGGAAAAGGTCTTTGGCAGCAACACAGTTAAGCTTTACTATCTGAACAACTTTCACAGAAGATGAACATTGTTCAGAGGTTTTCTTGGCTCCAACTCTGGTTTAACTTAATAATTCTTTAACTTTGCAGTGATTAATGGCTCCCTAGTGCAGGGGCAGGACTGGGCAATCCAGGTGCAACCGTAATTGTTACACTGAACAGAAACATTTCCTTTAGACAAACGTTCCCAGAGGGGTTATAAATAGGAAACGGACATTACCATGAAAAGTAAGCTTCCAAATGTCTACATCTTGTGTAGCCCAGTTGGACATTAAACTACGAAGACTTATACTCCCCCCTCCCTCTTCGGTTACAAACTGACAAAATAAGTACATCAGTGTTCCCAGTCATTATTTTTCTTCCGTGGCACTTTGTTTTCGTGTGACAGTGAAAAGGGGACCATGGAGACGAGACAGCCCCATTGCAGTTTATCAATGAAAATCTAATATCATCCATAAGCAGAGAAGTGGAAATCAATACTTCATTACCAAATTGTTAGTGAGGATGGAGAGATATGGCCGGGGTGAATTTTTTTTTGGCAGTCTTCTTGGAGCAGGGTGTCAGAAAGAGGTCAACGGGTACAGTGTCAGGAGAGGGTGATGCAATGGACGAGGAAGGGCTCAGAATGGAGCATCCAGGCTGGAGAGCGGAAGCTAAGGCATTTGTCCTGTAAAGAGAAGCAGAACAAAGGGGAAACTGCGTTATTTTCTGAGGTATAGCCTGACTGAATATTTCTGCTGGGCAGTCAATTGCCCAGCCACACTACTCCGTCGCTACTGGGGTACCGAGTGAAGTCATAGCGAAGTCTAGGCTCAGGTAGGGTGTAACCAGGGGATGGGGTGTTAAAAAGAGGAGCCAATGTAGGGGAAAATGTCAAATTCATATAAAAATTTTTATGCAGGGAATATTCATACACCCATGTTTATTGCAATATTATTCACAGTGCTCAAAAGGCAGGAGCAAACCCAGTATCCTTTGAGAGCTGAATGGATAAAATATGGTAGGTGCACATGGCAGAATATTACTGTGCCAGATTCCAGCCTCGCAGAAGCCTGTTTCACGGGTCCGTTCACAAAGCTGCACCAGATCTGACCAACACCCAGACTGTAGCTACCTGGTTAGGTTTCTCTTTGGGCAAAGTTCACTCTGGGAAGGGGAACAAGGAAGAAAAAAATATACTCTGTGCTCTTCTTTGAAATACAAGATACACACTAGAGTAGTAAAGACTCTGAGAGATGCTTGAATTATGCCCACACCAGACCAACACAGTACGGTTCTGGTCAACCCAGAGCTTGCCAGATGCGTGCGATACCACTTTTCTTCTATAAAACACTCACATATTTACTTGAGTGCTGCTTTCTAAAAAATATCTGCAGGGTGGATTCTTGTGCATTGGCCAAGGAAGCTATTTGAACCCCAAGCTCTCAGCCCTGACGTTGTTACATATTCTGGGTAATAGTCCTCTGTCTGAGGAGTCGGGAGCAAAATTCCTTCCCCATTTCATGAGCGCTCTTTTCACTCTGTTGTTTCCTGACTGAGCAGAACCTCCTGGTTCTGCTGGTTCTTGGTGTTGCTGAGGAAGTCCTTGTGTATTCTTCATCTTCAAGGATTTTACCTACTTTTTTATTCCAACAAGTTCAGTGTTTCCATTTTAATGCCGAGGTCTTTGGTCCATGGTAAAGATGTGAGCCTAGTTTCATTCCTCTGCATGTGGCGAACCAGTTTTCCCATCTGTTGAAGAGGTTTTCTCTGGGGTGTGTTTCTGGCCCCTTGGCTCAGGTGGCTGAAGTTGCTTACTTGTTGTTGACTCGGAGTCTACAGCTCTGTTCCACCTGTGTGTTTCTGTGCCAACACTGTGGGTTTTTTTTTTTAAATCACTGTTGCTGTGTAATAAAAGTTGATGTCTGGTATTGTGATGCGTCCTGCCTCTGATTCCATATAAATTTGGGGTCATTTATCTAGTTTTGTGAAAGATGCTGTTGGTATTTTTATTGAGATTGTATTGAATTTGTATATCAGTTTTGATGGCATGGCTATTCTGAGAATGTTGATTTTGCCTATCTAGGACCAGGGGATGTCTGTCCATTTTCTAATATTCTCTTCAATTTCCTTTTTCAGACTATAATAGTTTTCAGTAGAGAAACCATTTACTTTCTTGTTAGGTTGATTCGGTATTTAATTTTCTTTGAGACAATTGTGAATGGCATTTTTCTGATCTCTCTCTCTCTCTCTCTCTCTCTCTCTCTCTCTCTCTCTCTCTCTCTCTCCCCTTCTCTTTTTGAGAGAGGGGCTCACTCTGCAGTCCAGGCTGGTCCTGAACCCATTATGTAGCCAAAGCTGGCCTCAGAATCTGGGCAATCCTCTTTCCTCAGCCTCCTGGGTGCTGGGATTACAGGTGTGCACACCACCATGCCCAGCGTATGTGGCACTGGGCAATCTACCCCAGGGCCTTATGCTGGCTGGGCAAGTACTCTAATGGCTGCGCTATTCCTCCAGCCCTGTTTTTTTTTTTTTTTTTTTTTTTTGATTTCTTTCTCTGGGCAGTATGTAGTGGCTGGAGGCTCACTATGATTGGTGTCTGGCAAGGTGCGGTCCCTTGTTTTGTGCCACTTTTTTAAAAGATAAGATCTGGCAGTGCTGCCCAGGCTGACCACAAATTTGAGACCCTCTTGGTTTGGCCTGCTGAGTAACTGGGATTACACCAGCACAGCTGGATCCCATTGATGTTTTTGAAAATCCCTTGGTGTGCCTGGTTTTCTCATAGGTGGCGCTGTTCATGTTTTGAATGGTAAGAGACTGTGCTGAGCAAGGAGGATGTTCAGCCTCACCCCTGGCCTCTGTCGCATCCCTCAGTTGGGACCACCTAAAATCTTTCCTGATAAAACGTCACTTGAGGGTGGAAGGAAAACTTGTCCCTGGTTCAAGCCTCTTTTGTCTTGCCCTGCCACTTGGATTTAGCATTTTAGAGGCGCTAAAATGGGGTTCTTCTTTTAATCCATCTTTTGGTGCCCAAATGCACCCTCTTTCTTATTGGGTGGTCCCAACTTGAGATAATTTCTTTTCAAAACGTGTGGAGGCTGGGCATCTGATGTATGTATTTTATTTCAGGAGAATAGAAGGAACTTTATAAAATCTTTATCTTCAAGTGCCAACACTGGGCCAGCGAAGGAGGAGGACTCTGCTCCACTCAGGCCCTTTCTAGGTGTGACTGTCATTGCAGGCTGCACACTTCCATGGCATGTGTATACAACCATCTCACAACTAGCTCAAAGTAATGTCCTTCAAAGACAAGGTGCTGGGCTGGAGCGGAGCTCGGTGGGAAAAGCACTCACCTACCAAGCGCAAGGCCCAGAGTTTGATTCCCCAGCACCACATAAACTGGGCATGGTGGCACACACCTCTAATGCCAGCACTCAGGAGGCCGAGGCAGGAGAATTGCTGTGAGTTCAAGGCCAGCTTGGACTACAGACTGAGACCTTGTCATAAACAAACAAACACAAACAAAGAAAGAAGACAAGGTGCCTATGTCCCCCACCCCTCATGCTGTTGCCCCACTTCACAGGCATGGGACCTCCGAGTACTCACCTGCATCAGCAAGACCTCGTGGTCACCCCTTCCCCCTTTTCACTATTCCCTGACCAGCCATAAAACTCCTCCCTACACCCAGTTCCTTTTGCACCCCAGCGCCCGAGCTCCAGTCTACCCTTGGTGGCGGTGGGCCTACCTACCGGGCTGCTTTGTCCCCTCTGCCTTCCACTTGGCAAACCAAGTGGGTGTGTAAAGTTCAGCTTGGATCAGTGGTCTCCTCACATTCTCTCTAGTTTAGAATCATGCACTGACCTCTCACTGTACTTGGGAAATCAAACCAAAGCAGAGCCGAGTAAAACGGAAAGGCTGTTTCCCTGAGCTTCCTGCTGGACTGGTCTCGCTGCTGTGCTAGATTCCCAGCTCCTTGGACAAGTGGCTTCCTGAGCACTCCCAGAGCAGGCCCCAGGGTCTTTGCAGGGCTCTTCTCTCGGCCTACAGTGCTCTTCTTTGCTGTCTGTTGGGTCGGCGCCATTTTATCTTTAAAGTCTCAAGTCTGACATCACTTCCTCCGAGAACTCTTCTCTTACTCAAGGGACTTCCCCACATTCTTTTGCTATATACAATCTTACCTCTGCTTTGCACGCTGTCTTCGTGAGACTCACTGTATTCAAAGCACATTATTATAAATGTGATTTTTAGGTAAGTGTCTGCCTCCTGCATGGTGTGAAAATTTCTGCAAGGTGGGTGCTGTGTGCATTCTGACGACAGCAGTGTCTCAATCTAAAATCCAATGTCTGTCACATAGCAAGTCGTATTTGTTGAGTGAAGGAAGGCCCAAGGACAATAATTCGAACTCTATCACTCCACAGGAAAGGTAATTTGAAAGTATTTTTTATGAAGACAATGCAAAACGAAAGAAACAGAGTAAACTGGAACCTGATTTGGGACTTTCTATGAAAGACACGCTAGGGCATGTGAAAAGAGATGGAAAAACATTCATCACCAGGAATCACAAACGGACACCAAGAAGCTCTGCCATCTCCGTGGTATTTTCAAACTCCAAAAAATGACTTAGCCTGCCATTTTGAAATGACTTAGATCTTTTCAAAGCACAGTCATGGGAAATATATTGGATAAATATTAGTAACCATAATGATAAACAGGTCAGCGTGGTGGTGATCGAAGTAGTTTGTTCTCTGGAGGTAACGTAACAGGACTGGGGTGCCTGATTCCTGTTCCAGGGTCTCTGATAGCTATTTGGTCACAAACGAAGAACAAAAGTGAGGCACAAATGCTGAAAATACAGAGAATATTGTCATTCCAAAAAGAGACGTCACAAGGAGTAAAGTAGAAATGGAGATGTGGGATTTTTCACGGTGGGATCTAGGGAGAAACCTGTAGTTCTGATTTTAGAAACTTATTTACAATTGGAAAATCTAAACTGACGTCCTACATTTCTGGATTTGATCCTTAGTGCTTCACGTAACTTCTGCTGTGGGAAATCTCAGTGGGAAGGAACCTTAAGCTTTGGTGGGCACACTTCAATTCTTAGAGTGGATAAAATGCTTCAGTGCATTGACTACTGTGATACGCCAAACACAGCTTCATGTGGTTAAGTGGATAATATTTTAAAAGGTTGTTGAATGCCTTCTCTAAATTTCTTTCTTTCATGCAGTTTTTTTTCCCCATTACTGGCAACAGAGACTGAGACCAACTGCTCTTGGAAAGGGAAGTCTCAACACAGACCAGGTAGGACCAAAAGGCGGAGTATATGAAGATACTCTCAAACATCAGAAAGGTTGAGTCAATAAAAAATTTAAGTTATGTGTATTATGTGTATTGGTAATGTCAGGGTGTGCTTGTTAATTTTAGACTCTCAACTCATGTATTGTTTCAGAAATTATGACCCCAATCCAACAAGGTAGCTAGTAGTCTGGAGGTTTAGATGCTACTAAACTGCTAAGCTACTTAGATATTATTAAAACTTTTGAGGTGTAAGGAACTCAGTGACTTACCCAAGGTGATGTGATTGGGGCTGGAGGACTAGCACAGAAGTTAGAGAGCTTGGCTAGCAAGTGCAAGAGTTTGGGTTCAATTTCCCAGCACCGTGTAAACTGGGTGTGGTGCCTCATGCCTGTAATCCCAGCACTCGGGAGGCTGAGGCAGGAGGATTGCCTTGAGTTTGAGACCAGCTTGGGCCTGGACCACAGAGCAAGACCTGTCTCACAACAACAATGGCACAATCATCACCACCACAAGATGACACCATGATAAGCAGAACACAATATTCCAATATTCAATTTTCTTGATTTACTCTTAACCACAGAATGAATTGTCCTTCTGGATTTGGGCCGAAGAGACCACCATTTCTGTACCAACGAGAGAGAGAATAAGATGGAGGCCATGCTGTTACTTGTCTGACTAGTCTTCCCCTTGGAATATTTAAATACGGATGACTCCCTGGTCATAATTGACACACTGGAAAATCTCAACTTTTGAACTTCCTCCTTTAAAGCTTGACTTGCAATAAATCAACCATGTGTCTCACGTGCGTGATAGATGCTTGGTGACACGGACCAGACAGCCACTGCCTGCAGCTTCGAAGCTGACAGAGAAGGCTCCTGCGGTGTTTCTTCACAGCGCCAGAGCCAACATCTCAGCTGACCTCTCCCTTGCCTCTCACATGCGCCCCTAGTGGAGGGGCAAACCAAGAATAATCTCAAAATGAAGTTCCTCTTTGCCCACGTACATGATGGGCAAAGCTGAAGGGGTGGGAGCTCTGTCCATGGTGGGCAAAACGCCTAGAAATGAAACCAGTGGGGGCGCAGGGTGACGCCGAGGAGAAAAACAGGACAGAAATGCCAGGCAAGGAGACACTGGGCCTTGTCCTTGCGTTTGCGTCAGCTTAGGCCATCTCAGTGGCAGCAGGAAATCTTCCCCTTCAACTGCAGGTGGCCCAGGTAGTTAAGAAACCGAACTCCAGGGCGGGCGCAGTGGTTGCCCCGTGAAAATCTCTTGACAGCTAATGATAGGATTATGGAGTCTTAACTGCTGAACAGTTATCCCTAATTAGAATCAAAGGTACGTCAGTCTAAATACAGCGGGTAAGGAGGAGGGCCTGCCATGCCTACCCCAGCTCTTCAGCGCAATCGCTCTCAGTAGGATGCTTTGACAAAGCTTGGATTGAATAATTATCAAAAAAAGGGATAGAGCCCAGTGTTAAGTAAAACATTTTGTTTCTTGCAGGAAGAAGTGGTTTTCATTTTTTTAACAGAAAAGATAACTTTTTTTTTTCAGTTTTAAGTATTTATTTGATTCTACCCTGAGTACCTTCTACTGTCTTCATCACCCCACTGTGTTATTAAGACGAGGCGGAAAATTTTTACCAGGTCTGCCTATTCCTAAATAATATTCTCCCCAGGAGAAGGGCAGGATTGGGGGGGATCTCGCCTTCCCCTCCAGGCGGCGCAGAGGGCTGGGTCTTGCCTTCGCCTCCAGGGGGCGCAGTGGGTTGGATCTCTCCTTCCCCGCCAGGGGCGCAGAGGCAGGTGGTGGCGCGGGCTCAGCAGTGCGGTAGGCCCCTCAGGCTGCGGCGGCACTGCTTTGCAGGTCCCCGGATTCCCACTCCATTTTCCCTTGACATATTTATTAATGGTTTGGCTTTGCCATTTAGTGGCTGTGTGACCTTGGGACAAAATACCTATGTCTTTCTGCTGCTAAATTCTACATTTGCCAAGTCAGGAAAATAATAATACCTCATACAAACATTGCCTGGTATACAATAAGTGCTCAATAAAATGGAAGTTTATTGACTGATTTCAATTTCTTTAATGATTTTATTGCTTTGCATGCAGCAGAGAGCCATAAAAATTCCACGGAGGGAGATGAAGAGCAAACTTAAAAATAAATGCAGAAAATTCTGCTTATGTGTTAGAAATGAGTAGTCACCAGGCTGTGGGAAGCTCCTTACTTTTTTTCCTGGCAATTTAAAAAAGTAAGCAGAGGAGAGGCTCCTTAGTTCCTGCGTTAAACAAATGTTGAAAAGAAATCAGTTGTCAATTCCAATGTGAAGCTAAGAAAACTTTTCCTTGTTTGTTGGGAAAAAAAAGGATCAAGTGGCGTTTCGGAACATTTGATGTGGATATTAAGAAGAAGAAAGAAAAAAGCAGCCCCAACACCGACCATTTTCTCCAGGGCTCATTATGAGCTCTGTACTTTGCTCTGTTGTTTGGCGGTAGGTAGCACTATTCCTATTTATTGATGAGATAACAGAGGCTCGGATTGGTTAGGAAGTTGCATCAAGGTCAGAGAGTCAGCAGATGAGGGAGCCAGTGGCCGGCTTAGGTCTTTCTGCCTTCAAAGCTGTTCTCCAGCCAGTTTTTATTGCTGTCAATGGCGTTAACTAGAATCTTCCAAAGGCTCGGCAAAGCTATATAATGAAAGGTGATAAGGATTGAAAACCTGTCCGGCTGTTGTCGTCTTTTCAAAAGATAAATTAAAACGGTGGCAAAGATCAGGACAACATTCTGACAATGGAGAGCGAAAATGTCCCTGGTGGCTTCAGTGTTAATTATAACTTCATGTCTAGCAATTATATATTTAATATTCGACAATTCTCCTCTGTGGTGGCCTTCGGTGCACGGGTGTAATGGAGAGAAAGCAAGTGAGGTGTCTGGGTTCATTTTTATCGAGCTGCATTCATATACTCCAAAAAGAGCACTTAAATTGTTTGAAAGAGGTCTACATGCTGGCAAACACCACCATAAACAACCCGGACAGCTTAAGTCCACCCGCCAACGACATGATTCACAATGGACCCATCGTCTCTAAGTGGAGCGCGGAGCCAGATGTTATTTATTGTGACTAACTTACAACCAAACGAGACTCATGCCATGGACACAGCCAGCGGACGTCACAGCTGCCTCAAGTGTGAGTTGTTGGCATTTAGGAAGACTGGCACACTTCCCAACCGGGGGGATTGAGCAGGGCAGGACTTTTCCCCACTGTGATTATGAGTCTAAGCCAGTAGGAAGAGGAAATGCGACCACACAACTAAGCCCATAGTGGCACTGTTTGGAGTCCTATCCGTGCTGGCAAGGGGGCTGCTGTGCTGGGGCACATGTTCAGGCTGAGTCTCCTGCTTTCTAAGAAGAGCTTGTCTCTGTTTTAATGATGGCTTCCATTTGTTGAGTTCCCATACTTGCTTGGCTTGTGGCTTGACTGTTCTTGTTTTATTTACTTCTTTTTTTAATAGCAATCTCCAAGGGGCTGGAGGAATGGCACGGCAGTTAAAGTGCTCATCTAGCAAACACAAGATCCTGAGTTCAATTCCCCAGCACCGTGTAAGTTGGGTGTGGTGATGCATGCCTGTAATCCCAACACTAAGGAGGCTGAGGCAAGAGGATTGCCAAGGCCAGCCTGGGCCACATAGTGAGTTCAGGACAAGCCTGGGCTACAGAGCAAGACTCTGAAAAAAATAATAAAAAGAAAGAATCTCCAAAGTTTTTTTTTCAGAGGTTAGAAAAGAGCAAGGGACAGAAATTCAAATAACGAGACCAAGATCACAGGCCTGGCAGGTGGCACAGGTGTGCATTGCACTCGGGTTCCTCCACCATCCGGGACAATGCTGCTTCTTAGTGATAGCCATTCCCCTTTACCACGTGATTGTGACCAATTATGGCCAGTCACCCTACAAGAGTGGCCCAACTATGAGTACCATTTCCGCAGGAAGGGAGCAGTGGAGACTGGGGAGGATAAACTGACCCCTGTATCCACACAGTTGGTCCTGATTGGAGCTGGGATGACATCACAATTTCTCTGGATCCCCCGTCTGTTCTCTCCCTTGGTTTGGGTTTCTCAAAGCCCATTGCTGAGAATCAGAGTCCCCTGAGGAGCTCTTAGAAAAAGACATTTAAAAAAGCTCATTTATTTATGTTTTAAACAAACGCCCTCCAGGTACTTTCTACCCGTTTCACTCTTCCCCTCACCCTCAGTGTCCTTTTTCAACATCACCTGGAAAATTCTTCTCTACACTCACCACCTGGCTTACATAGCACACCCTCAGAAACACCTTTCCTTGTCCATGAATCTGGACGAGTCCCCAGTTTCCTCTCTCTTAGCCCCCATTGGCTGGAAATAATGCAATGGTTTCTGTAGAAATAGTCCATTGCCTGGCTTTTGTAGAATCTCAGAAACAGAAGTGGGTGGCCTCCTCCTTGCACCATCATGCAGATGGTGACTAGGAGGCTTTGGAGGATGCTGATGATGTAGAAGTAAGAAGCACCTGTTAATCAGCACCCTGGCCTGCGCGTGACTTGGACCTCAAGTGTTTAGCCAATTAGATCTGATTTAATTCCACGACCAAGGAGGACACAAAGTTGGGAAGTAACTTGGCCTAGAGCCGCTAGCAAGCAACAGGGAGTATTGTTATGAAGCTCAGGCCTCTGAGAGGATGTCCAGCTGGGTTGCACTCCATGTGGGGTCCCCTGTGGCCACCAGGTGGAACCCTGTGGAGCTTCCTCAGGACATTGGGATGTGCTTCCAAGACCGAGACCTGTGGACCCAATATTGGATCGACTGACTTCTGACATTTAATCTTTGGGTCATCGTTTCAGAAACACATCTCTTATAAATTCTCTCTTTCTCTCCTTCCTCTCCCCTCCTACTCCTACATACCCCTAAATTTGCATTTCTGTGTAAATCAAATTCCTTCGTAGCTCATGCAAATGTAAAACAATGTTTATAAAGGCCGCAAACCTTATTTGCAGGCTCCAGTCAGAGTGGTTTAGTTGTACAAGACCTTCAAGTCCTCGGAGTCTGTTTGTGCTTCCGTATCAAGGACAATAGATATTACCAGTTCAGGTCTTCCCTCTTCCTGGGCCCGTGTGGGGCGCTTTTCCTGGGTAGGGAGGCCCCACAGTAAAACCCATGTGGGACTGACCAGCCGTGTCTTCCTCCGGAAGGACTCCCTGGCTAGTGGGAACACCACGTGGTTGTCTGGGGCTGCCAGGGCTAAGAGGAGGCTGTCGGGATGTGCACTCTCTTCTTGCCCTCACTGGCTCTGCACTGCTGGGCCACCCTGCCAGCCACAGGGCACCCGCAGCTCTCCACTCTGTTTTATCTGTGCACTGAAAAAACACTGAACCACATTTTTTTTTTCTTGAAGTAATTCAAGGCTTTCTTCCACCCCCGAATCAGCTGTCGAGCAGCGATGATATGTATTTTAAACACCTCACATAAGATTTACTAGAAATCTTTCAGTCTTTCCAAGTATAGCTATAAATGAAGCACATAAAAGAAGTTAATGGAGAGCTTGTGGGGAGGGTTCCCACAGCCTCAAGCTGCTCCTCCTGAGGCTGGGCCAGGAGCAGGCTGGTCCCGAGAAGCAGCCATTACAGCCAGGCAATGACGATGAGAGCTTTATTCACAAACAAGGTGAAAGCCAGTGGGACAGGCTGAATTGCGATTTCTTGCATGCAAGCCCTCACCCCTAGGACCTCAGAGTCTGTCTGGTTGGGGGCAGTCCTTAAAGAAACAGTTACAATAAACCAAGGCAGGCCCTAATCCAGTAGGAAGAGGAAATGCGACCACACAGAGCCACACCAGCCTTGTAGTTGCCCTGGAGCTGGCTGTGAAGAGCAGCAAGAGGGCAGCCTTGTGTAAGTCACGGACCTGGCGGCTCCTTGATCTCGGGCTTCTGGACTCCAGTATCGCGAGAACATAGATTTCTGTTGTTTAAGCTTCCGAACCTGTGGATGTGTTATGGTGTTATGGAGCTGCCTGACACGGGAAGGGACGGGAGGACAAGGGCCCAAATTGGCACTGGTCACACTGGCCTCAAGTCTCCGCTAAGAGGAGAAAGTATATTCTGGTCTTTCGTTTGCCCCTCCTGCCCTATTTGTGAGGTGGGAAGGGCAGATATTACTAAAGCTATTTAAAAAAATAAATAAATTGAGTCCTACTACATTTCCACAAAGTCATAAAGCAGCTCGATGGCCTCCGCAGCACCGGAGCTCTCTTTCAGAATTTAATTTTGGAAAGAGTTACAAAGTATTTGGGAGAGGAAATCTCCTGAATAATTCTTTGAAATCGTTCATTCCTTAATTCTTTAACTTTCATCTGAAGGCAGAACCAGCTTCCCATGAACCCCGAAATAACTAATGGAGACTCAGATAATAGTTTAAGACCAAGAAAGGATTTTCAGAGACTTTCTCAAGATAAAGTGAATGTGGAGACTTCCAGAAGGGGAAAGCCCACGTTGGTGGGCACTGCCTACTCTTATTTCAAGCAATGCATGTTTTCTATGTTGGGCTCCATATAAGATTTATTTTTTAATGAAATGATTTATTTGAAAAACATTCAACTTTTACTAATACTATGACCCCAAATTTACAGAATAATTGTATCAATAGTGATGATAACGCCTGCTACCTGAATAGACCAAGTAAGGTAACAAAGCTTTGGCTGTGTGGATTTTTTTGAGAAGAGGAGTTGCCTTATCAGTGAACATGTAACAAATTCTTTCAATGAATATTGGGAAGGATTTGCCTCATGCCAGGCAAAGGGAACTGTTTTGGCACACGGACATGACAAGGAAAAAGACAGACAGGGCCCTGCATTCTTGTAAACAAGTCATCAGGGCCACATCATGGAAGGTCAGTGCAGTGAGGAAAGAGGGCAGGTGCTGGGACAGTGAGAGGCCACAGGGTTGCCGGGAGCAGGGGCCAGGAAGGGCTTCCCTCAGGAGGTGGTGTTTGAGTGGAGACTAGAGGGCCAACCACACAGGTCCCGGACACACAGCCAGGCAGTGCCCATGGGTGCAAACCCCCCACAAGTGAGAGCAAAATCAAGGCCAGCAGAGAGGGAGACTCAGCCCGGCGTGGCAAGAACTAAAACAGAGTTGCCTCAGTCCTTCTGTGGGTGGCTAGTTACGGCTCACGCTTCGAATCCTACCACTTGTGTGTTTTTATTCAGCCTGTGAACTGTGAATGGTTTTTACATTTGTAAAGGGATGAAAGATCAAAAGAAGGATCAGAAATCATGACCTGTGAAAATTACATGAGACTCCATCTTCAGCACCGATGGATAAAGTTTTATTGGCACACAAGTATGTGCATTTGTCTAAATGTTGGCTGTGGTTGCCTTCACACTGCAATGGCTGGGTCGAATAGTTGTGACAGAGACTGTATGGTGTGCAAAGTTTGAAAGATTTGTTATCTGGTCTTTCAAAAATTTCCTACCCTTGCCTTCTTTGGAAGTAGTTCTTTTTGAACGTCTGTGGAATGTCCTTGAGAGTGACTGCTCTGGTTAAAACGAGGCCTCATTTTCCCAAACATTCTCCAGGCAGAGACATCCTTACACCCTGGGTCCGAGACTAAACACTTCCTAAAGGTCTATTTTACTCTTTGCACTGACTGTTGACATATATTTCTTAACTGAATACATGTGTTGAGAGAGCTTCCAGGACTGGGAGCTAGACATTCAGTCAGAAACAAAATGGCGAGGTTCCTTGTCTTCTTGTAGCTTATGTTCCAGTTAAACAAGTTATCAGCAGACAGGCCTTTCTGATTCCGCCTTTACCTGCTTCTGTCCCGTAGGCATGGTGGCCCCTTAACTTTTGCCTTCAGAGTCAAGGCGGCCAAATAGCATATGTGTTGCAGTCATAACAGTGCCTGTTTAGTTAGAACATGTTTGTTTCTGTAATTGAGGAAATAAATGAAGGGAAGCAAACTTGAGGATGAGGAGGGAGGGAAGGTCAAATGCACATGCATCATTTCCACATCAAAAGGAAACCCCGAGAGGGAGCCTTTCCCTGATATCCGTGCACAGGATTCCGAGAATCCATGAACTGGGGCGGAAAGAGCACAGTACGTCAAACTGTACACTAATTGGAACTTAGCATGTCTTCCCATAATGAACGTAGGTACCAAATCACAAGATGGTAGAAGTATTGGGAAGTATTGTAATTTTTATGACCAGTATTTTGATCAAAATGGCACAGATCTGTTTTTGGCCGTATTGCACTTGTTGCAAATGTCCTGCAATATTAGATATGGTCACTGTTACTTAGAAATGATAAGTGATCCCTGTGCGTGCTGGCCATGTTTGTGTTTTAGTGTGTCACAAGGTGGTTCCTTTAATATTTGATCACTATACCTCAATGACTTTTTAAAAGTCAAACAGTTTTATTTCTTTCAAAACATTAATTTTGCGAAGGACTGCGTGGGCTTCATCAGAGGGTCAAAGAAGCCCATGATCTAATACGGTTAAGGACTTCTGTGGCCCGGGAAAACCCATGAAGTCAAAGCCAGTCTTCTTGTGGATGAGTGCCACAGCAGGAAGGTGAAGCCAGGGATCCTGGGTAGCAATTGTTACTGGAGTCATTCAAGGGGGGAAGGGTTGATGTCATAAGCAGAAACTGGCATTTCTGTACGTGTTTATGAATTTGTAAATACACACTTGATCTTTCTGGAGACAGAAGCTGGTGCTCTTACTAGCTTCTCACAAGTGCCCTTGACCCAAATGATAGCTCAAAACTGTGTGTTAGAAGGTGAGCTCCAAGGATCCGAACTCCCTCTGGTGTGGGTTATAATTTCCCAAAACACACCCAAGAGTCTAGCGGGGCCGCTACTGTCCAGACACTTTCGTTTCTCTAGGCACCACTTAACAACGCTGGTCTGTTGTCACCCGAATCCGAGGCCTTAGATTTGTCCCCAACCAAGAAAACTTCCAATGAGGGGCTGAGTGAGCGGCCACAAGAGTATTTGCCTGCAGGATTCCCTCAGTGTGTGCTGTTATGCGGGGAGGGAAAGCCAGCGGCTCCCTAGGTTAACCTTCATTACCACATAAGTAGCTTTTCCCATGCTGGCTTTAAATTAAGGTCCTCTGGACATTTCGTTTTCCTTCCCTCTGCACACGTGATCACACAACGAAGCATTTTAATTAGACTTTCTGTATTCTTAGAGCACAGGAGAAGAAATTCATGGACCCCTAGCTAAGAACGAGAAAGGTAATCATTTAATTTGTTGTTGTTTCCATAAATCAGGGCCCAGCCATCAATTTCACCACATATTTGAGAGCACATGTTATTGACAATGTGTTCGCGGAGAAAAGTGGAGTTTGCTGGCAAAGTTGTTTCATTTTCTAAAGATTAAATTGTTCATTGTACAGGCCGCCATCTGCCCTCCCTGGAAGAGATTTAGCTGTTGGCAGAGGCGTTCAAAATCTCAAAGACAAAGTTACATTTCTTTCTCTTTATTGCTACACTGAACCGAAGGCAAATTCATTCATTCACTCACCCATTCATTCAGTATTTATCGAGCATCTCTTTCACAATCCCCATAGGAATGCAGTCAGGAAGCTTCCTAGGGATGAGTCTCTGCGGAGGGATCTCTTGCACCCTGAGGCTGATGGGTAATCCCACCGCCTTCACTCATTGGACCCTTGGAGCACTGGTGTTTCTGTCCCCTAGCTTGACCTGTGTGCTCCCAGGAGTTATGTCACAGTTGTGGAAAAGCCATGTGTGTTCCCTTCGGGAAACTTGGAGTTGCTGGAGGAGAGGTCAGGGAGCTGTACCTAATAACTGGGCAGCACAAGGTCAGCCTTGAGAGGACACTGACACGCAAAGACTGAAAAGCAGTATAGAGGAGGCCAGCATCATGGGAGGGGCCAAAGGGAGAATGATGGGGTGGGGGACTTACGCTTGGTTTCAGGTGCCCTTGGGGGTCTCTGTGAGACAGAGAGAACATCATGGTGGGCTTGTATGGAGGTGTCTGTTACGCTGGGTTCTGAAGGACTGGAGAAAACTAAGCCATCCAGATGATAAAGGATCAAAGAAAAGATAAGTCTTAGGAGAAGTCTCAGAATATCTGACCTTAAGCAAGGAGTTTGCCCTGCTCGAGGAACCCGAAGAACGCCACTGGCACCACAGCACAGAGGCAAGAAATACCACAGCATTCTAAGCCGCCGAAGTCAGCCGGGGGTTTTCAACAAAATAAATCACCACAGTAGTTCAGTGAACTGAGTATCCATCCAGTAGATGCTGTTGTGTAATAAGTTTGGGACATACGTTGATAAAAGTAGGAATGCTTTCTTTCCTACTGCGTGCCTAGGGTCTTAATCAAATTTTAGCTCTAGACTGTTATAATCCAGAAAATGAGAAAATTATGTCCATCTTAAACCAGAAGCCTCCCCGGGGACTTCTGTGCTCCGTGGATGCTCTGTAAATGCGGAGACAGTTCTTTATCCAGAACAGCTTTTTAAGATTTTTATGAGCAACATAAACAATATGGGATGTGTGTTTGGAGTTTCAGTCAACTTTTTCCAGAAAGATTTTCCAATCTGTCATCTAAAATGTGTATTTGGGGCTGGCAAAATGAGATTCACAGTGAGGAATGTCAAGAGAGAGGAAAAAAGGGTATTGTTGGGAAGAGAGAAGCTTACAGACTCTGAAAGCCACAATTTGGTACTTTCTGTTTTCCTTTTGCTGGCATCTGCCTGACTTCGTGAAAGAAAACTGTGGTCTCCAGAGTCTCCTTTCCAGTGAAATTACTAATAATCCTTTACTAAATCATTAGGAGTCATACAATCAAGGCAGCCAGCCCCGTCCTTCTAGGTCTTGCTGAAGTTCAAGAAAAGCCAGGGATCATGTGCCGGCAACAAAGAGCATCTCCATTACTTCTGAAGCACCCCACTGTCAAGGCAACCAAAACACACTACGTATGCTCTCTCTTTTACCTTTATGTAACTGTGGCAATGTTCTCTCTCTGTTACCGTCCAAATCTCTAAAAATGTACTGTCTAGAGGTGATTCAATCGTGAGGTTAAACCACCGATTTCCTGTGCAGTTACGAGGCGGGGCCTGGTTGGAAGGGATAGATCACTGGGGCTTGACCAAGCCAAAAGTCCCTCATTAGCTGTGCCCTTCACTAATTCTGCCTCCTGTCTTATCATGTCATGAACAGCTTTTTCTTTGGCTAGGCCTCTGCCAGGCCTTCCCACCATTGCCAGGTGCCCATGAAGGGACTGAGCCCTCCAGACACTGTGAGCTAAACTAAGCCTTTCCTCCTTTAGGTTGTGGGTGTTGGCTACTGTGTCCCAGTGATGAAAAAGTAACAAAGACTCTCTATCTTTGTCTGTCTCTCTCTGTATGTCTTTCTCTCAGTGCATTTTTAAAGAGAAAAAGGTAGGACCAGACCCAAAGTGAAAGCTCAGTGGTTGGTGGAGCAGATGTATCTAATACTGCTAGCCCTCAGTTCATTTCCAGCTCTTGCTAAACGAGTGAGGGATAGGTGGCCACCACCCTCTGAGAATTATGGTTCAGTGAGAAAGTTAAGACAGGTTCATCCTGGATATATTTGTTCCATCAACAAATGCCGTGCATCCCCTCACATCAGGCTCTGGGCTCAGTAAGAAGGTTCCCTTCTAGCACGTGATTTGTCAGACTTGGCCTCTGCCCTTGGAGAACAATCTTATTGCTGATAAAGAAGGCAGTGCACAGACTGTCTAGCAAGGAGTTGATCTGTGGTATCAGAGATAGGTCAAGGCTTCTCTGGAAGCTTCTTGGGGATGGTGATGGATGTCTACATAAATAATGGTGTTGAGGCACTCTTAATGGGTTAGGGGACTGAGGGCCAGGTCCTACAAGGAAGTAATCAATCTAATTAAAGAATCAGGAAACAAATAATTAAGCAGATGGAACCTGAGCTGACCTTGAAGAAGGGGCAAGATTTTAAAACACAAAGATGGAGTGGGGAAAATCTCCATGCTGAGGGCATAGGCAGACACAGAGGCACCGGCTTGTTCATTAACCAATGTACTGCTTAAGAGATGTGATGTGTGGGGCTGGGAACAGAGCTCGGTGATTAGAGCACATTCCCAGGAAGTGTAAGGCCCTGTGTTTGATCCCCAGCACCACATGACAGCTGGGCATGGTAAGGCACACTTGCAGTTCTAGTACTTGGGAGGCAGGAGGATTACTGTGGGTTTGAGGCTAGCCTTGGCTTCATAGAGAGTTCAGGACTAGCCTGGCCTACAGAGCAAGACCTTAGAGAGAGAGAGAGAGAGAGAGAGAGAGAGAGAGAGAGAGAGCTACTAATTTTCTTTTTTGTATGCCTTATGCGTTGCAATATAAGCTCAATGAGGAGAGCAGCATTTCCTGCCTTTGGTAGCGGCAATCAGTGGAGACTTGGTAGTGCCGGGCACATAAGGGGAACCTCGCAAATGCTTGTGGAATGAGCAAATGGGAATTACAGCTAACTGCATAATGGTTGCTTGATTATTACATGCTGTGCACTATGCTGGAGCATCTGTCCGTCTGTCTGTCTGTTGTCTTTCGAGATCAGACAAGATCGGGCCCTTCAGGGTGGTATGGCCGTAGACTCTGTCATTTCTCTCTCTCTCTCTCTCTCACCCATCTACTTAGTCCAGAAATGTACGCATGCTAAGCCAACACTCTCCCATGGAACTACATCCCTATTTTCCCCTTTTAAAATTTTGCGGCAGCGCCTCATTCAGTTGCCCAGGCTGGTCCTGAACTTGTGTTCCTCCAGCCTCCCGACTCACTGGGATCACAGGCGCATGTCACTAAGTTCTATTTGTTTCTAGTCCTTACCACAAATAATACAGTCAAATGAGTCAAGTCCTCCGGAAAGGAGGAGAGACTCTAAGTTACTTATCTAAGAAACCCCAGCCAGGAACTGAACCAAGGGCTCTCAGACTCCAGGGATCGCATGTCTGACTGGCTTGTGGTCCTGCCTTGCAGGATTTGAGAGCGGTTACTAATATCAAAAAGAAAGCCTGGGACTTTGGGGGAGGACCACAGAAAAAAATGTCTAGTATCAGGGATCCTGACACAGGGGAATGATATAACTGGAGGAATCGCTGACGCCCTCAAGTTCCAGGCTTCCCTCTTCATAAGTAGGTAGTGATTGTAGGTGAGAGTGTTTGTGAAGGTTGGAAAACACGTGTGCAGATTTCTCAGGATGTTTTGGAGATGTTACTTTTTGAGTGTTTCACAGACGATTGGACACCTTGCCCAGATGTTTGCTAATCTTCTCAGCAACGCAGGAAGGTGGTTCTTGTTGCTTTCTTTTTCTAGGTATGAAAATGTGGAAACATGAAATTACATGTTCAGAAATCTGCAGCAGATATCACCGTGTTTCTATGCTGTGAGAAAACCAAAGTATAACTAAGTAAAAGCAAAATAAAAGAGTGATAATGGAAGAAAATAGGAAGATAGATATAATAGAGAGGATGTAGGGTACAGGAAGGAGGGTTTCTAGTTTCTCAAGTTGAATGTAATTATTGTGGATTGCAAATACACACTGATAAAAAGGATAATTTTGGAAAGAAATATGAAGAATAACTTTGGGCCAAATATATGGTTCACGATCTTACCAGTGAATGGTACTACCATATTTATATTTTCTAAAAATAAAAATAACAAAGATTTAAAAAATCCACAGCTGATATAGGACCATACTGGAGGGAAATATCTTGTTTCATGATACTTTGTCCAATACTACAAAGTTAGGGACTATAATAGCTTCCTCTGTCCTTCAAAGGCAATTGTCAGGCACCACTGTAACCAAGAGATCAAAGTTAACATTATTAGTAGTGAGGTGTATCTGTGTCATGACATCTCTGTGAAGGGCACGTCATTGCTGTGGTATATTCTTAGCAAAAAGGCCCACCTCGATCCAGTCATGACGAGATAGTAGACAGACCCAGTGTTAGAGCCGCACAATAACGGGCCAGTCCTTGGAGGAGTGTCAAAGGTGTGAATGACGCAGAAAGATTGTGGGGCAGTCACGGATACAGGGATGCAACAACTAAGTCTAATCTAAGACCCTAAAGTACATCCTGGAAGAGCAAAAGAACTTCGGTTAGATTGGCAAAACACAAAAAAGACCTGTATAATATTAAATGAATATTAATCTCCTGGTTTGGACAATTATACCATGGTGAGGTAACACTGTCACCTTAGGAGAGAAGGGTGAGGGTAGACATAGATCTCTGTCCTATTTTTGTAATTCATTTTAAAAAAGCTCAGAATAAAAAGTTAAAAGAGAGGGGACCTCTGCTGGCCATCTTCCCAAGGGATTTATTAGGTCATAGAAAAACAGGAGACCCTTTCTTCTGAGCACTTTCTTCTCCTGTGATCAGCCTATCTAGGGAAAGGCGAGAAGAATTTGTGGGGGAAACTGGGGGAGAGATACACAGAGGGGACAATGGAAGCCAAATGGGTGGCTTCAAGAGAAACACTTGGGATTGGATTCCAGCGAGGAGGAGAAGTGGGTGTTGAGTTCCTAGTGGGCTGGGCTTGTGTGGCCGACTCTGAGCTATGTATGTAGCGGTCCTTCGGCATCTGTGGGAGGATTGGTTCCAGGATCTCCTTAGATTTCAAAATCCACAGATGATGAGGTAAGTCTCTAGTATTTGCATACGATCTATTCATATTCTCCCATAAAAGTTAAATCATCTCTTGATAACTAATAATACCTGAATTACTATAAATGCTATGGAGATAGTGTTATACTGAATTGTTTAGAAAATAATGATAAAAAATCTGTATGAATTTAGTACAGATACATTTAAGGGACTGTTCTGGGGATTGGGTTACACCCTCTGCCCTATTTTGAGATGAGCTCCATCTAAGGCACTAACTTGCCCAGACAGGGCTCCTGCCCCGGCCTTCTGAGAGCCAGGATTGCTGCAGTGTGCCACCTGTCCTGGCTCTCCCCACACACTTCTAACCTGAGTCACTGCCGCTGCATTTGCAGAGCCCCATGCACAGAGGCCTGCTGTATTCCACACTGAGAAAGAGCACAGGCTGGAGCAAGCTAGGGGAGCTAAGAGCAGAAAAGACAGTTGAGCTCCCTACACTCTCCTTGCCTTAGCAAGACAAGTGAGTTTTTACTTGGTTAAGAGCTGTCTTGCTGCCCAGGTCCCCATCCCCAGGGGGCAGAGAGGCTGTGGATGGCAGGAGGTGTGCGTGGGCAGATGTTTAGGGGCATCAGGAGTCGTCCTGAATAGCGTATCCCATTTCAGGAGCCAGAACCCCCACAGTCCCCACTCCTGCACCACTGGCCCCACACCGGGCATCTGTTGACAAGAGAGGCTGAAGTGCCACTTCATGAATATTCAAACATATAAATTTATGTTCTCCTTTCTGCCAACCCTCCTTTCAAGATCCAAGATCCATCCAAAAAGGAAAACAAAAAGCCAAAGGAAAAAGCCCGGAGGAAGGGAGAGGAAATGGAGAAGGAGTGAAAAGACCCAACTGGTCCCAAGGCTGAGCAGCCAGTGCTCCAGGACCAGCAGCCTCCAGGCACCTTCTGAGAACTGGCCCTCTACAAGCCGCACCGACGCATCACAACTGCTAGCATCATGTCACATGATGGCCTAGAATCTGTCGCAGAGAGAGAACACTTAAGAATGGCGCAGTGAACCCAGTATGAGGGATGGGGGCATTTGTGCACAAGCTGCCACTCTTGTTGTGAAGGGAGATGGAGGAGCTGGGCTTGGACCCAGGCTGAGCTCGAGTCTAATGCCTGTGGCCTTTTGCTGGGCTCACCCGCTCCCTGAGCCCTTGGGCAAGTCTTGAATGATCAAGGCGTGTGTTCTAATAGAGCAGTGGGTTGTGGACAGCATGAGGACCAACGCTGCTGGAATTGTTGTCCGAGCTCCTCCTCCCTCTGGCCTGTGATTTCCTGGGACATTAGCATCCTCGCTGCTTTGGTAGAGACAGTGGAGATGCTCATGCCAAGACTCATGTCTAGACACCCTGAATTTGTACGCCGCTGGCCTTGTTGGCTGGCCCTGCCACCTGCTGGACCAGGGTTGTGGCTCTAGGCGCCAGGCTTTGCCGGACCTCCTCACCTTAGCCAGATTCCATCCCCGGTGAGTGGAGTGGAGTGCTCAGAGAAAAGAAAAAGTCAGTTAAATTAAGCTCGGTAAAGGGACAGCGCATCTTTGAGTAATGAGGTTGGGAGACAGGGAAAATGCTTTCCACCAGCTCACGTCTCCCTGCATGGCGTTCTGACTTGGTGACACTTCATCATAAATCATTGCTTATCACTCACGTGGGAACGTAACATGGCTCCGGTTAAGATTCGTTAGCGATTATAAGGAAGAAACATGAATCGCTGTATATCAGGGCTCCGTGATCGTCTCCGCGCCCACTGTAGGCCCTTTTTTATCGTTATATTTACTGTAACTGTTGTTTAAAGCATAAATAAGTGGAAGGAAAGAGTGCCAAACATGAATAATGAAAATAAATTTATCTTATTTATGTGTTTACGCAAGCGTTTGAGAATTACCCCGCACGGCAGTGCGCAGCCAGGGCTGGTGGCTGCTGGACTCAGGGAACTTCCCTGTTCTCTGGGTTTCTCCATCCTCCTCCTGCGTGGAATGCGAAACGCCAGCCCATTCGTATTCAAGGGCAGGGAGGCCCTGGCATGTACGTTATTCCAGTTGGAGCTCCGGGTCACTGAACCATGTCAACTCCAAGATGCTCAGACACAGGCCTACTGGCAGACACGTGCGTTACAGGCAGTCCTTTCCGATGCTGGGGAGCTGGGAACGGGGGGGTGAGGAAAGCGGGAGGCAGCGAAGGGTTGGACTGTGGGGCCATGCTGCACAAGAAAGCCTTTAATTTAAAGACGATCCAGCCGGTTGGCCATTTGGGAGGAATAAAGACCTTTGGTCAGAAAGCCCTAGCTGTTGGGCCAGACCACCCTGGAAGGCTTGTGATTGAAAGCCGGAAGGTTAGGGGCTTGTGGACGCTTCAGCATGTGGTAGAGACTTCTCCCTGGCGAGCGTGTCCGCTGAGGAAAAATGCCTGGGTGGCTGAGGCTCCTCCCAGTGTTTACTTAGGGATAGGCAGGACCGCGTAAGCTGACAGGGCTCCCCTGATTAACTCCTGCCAAAGCCCCGCCCCGTCCCCTCCCACGCAGCTTCCGGCAGTTCCCGGCGGGATCCAGCAGGGGGCGATGCTGGGCTCACTCTCTCCTTTCCCGCTGGCTTCCTTCCGCAGTTCTGCTTGTCCCCTCGCCCTGCCTCAGCCCCTGTCCCCAGTGGAGCCACTGCTGGTGAGAGGGGCAGCCACAAGTGTTGTCTGGCACGCGTGGAACTTTCCAGAGGAGTCCTCGGGAACTCCAGCTGGGGCTCCTCTGTGGACGGGGCGCGTTGCTCGCCACCATTTCTGTTTCTTGAGTGTGTCTGGACCACACAAAAAACCCTGAATGACTGGTAAATAGAGTAAGGAGTGGAAAGCGAAGGAGGTTTTCTGAGAACTGGATTCTAGATCGCTGGGCTGAGGAGGAGGTCTGTCCACTCTTAGAGTGGCTGACCCAGGCCGGTGTCAGTCCCCTGTCCTGGGGAACCCCGAGGTCACTTTCTTTGAAGTCAGGTGCAGACTTCCAGGGATGCTTTCCCTCCCTTCAGACCTGCCTTCTGCCCTCTCCACCCCTCTGTGCGTGCCCACCAGAGGTCCTGCCCTAGGCTGGTCCAGCTCTGGCTCTCAGTGGGCAAAAGTCCGGGTTGGTGGAGGGATATCTGGGTGCCACCCTCCTCGTGGGTGCTTTTAAATTTTTATCTCTACTCTCCAGACCACCCTATGGGTGAGATTATCTCCCTCATTTTACAGAAGATCCAGAAAAGGCTGAGCAACTGCCTATGTGGAGTGTCTTAGCGGGATACAGAGTGCCTTCCGGAGAACATGACCCTCATGACTGGTCCCCTGCTTTGCGCCTTAGAACTACGCCTAGTGAGCACTGGTGAGACCTAGAAATCCGAAGCCCGGAGAGGCCTCGCACAGCCACACACCAGTGGAGTGGAGGTGGAGGTACTGTCTCCTGAATCTGCTGCCCTTACTTCTTAATGGAGGAGAACATGGAGACCGGAGTTGCTTGAATTTCTCTCCTATGCGGAGCTGATAAAGACGTGGTCCAGCTGTCCACATTCAGGTAGTTTGTATTTGACCATTTTTAAAGTGTGTTGATTATGTATAACGTGGCATTTCCCGTGCTTTCTAAATAGTTAAAAGCTCTCCCTTCAGCGTCCCAACAGAAATTAAAGTTAGTAGGAGCACCAAACCAACCAGCCCGTCAGCCAGCCAACCAAATTCAAACAATTTGTCATGTTAGTTTGGGAGAGACCATTGATGCCCATCTGGGTGCGAGAAACCAGCAAGAAATGTGGGAAATGCCGCCTAGTGAAGATACCCGCGTGGAACGAGGGGGGATGTGTGGTCAGAAGCCAGGCTCAGAGCCACCTGCTGGTTCTGCAAGTGGCCGCAGCCGGTGCCCTCCACGCAACCGAGGACGTGCTGCACGAGAGCCCCGCACTCCTGCACACCAACTCGAGTCTTAAGTAGGATGAAAAATGACTATAAATTGTTTATTTTTTTCATTTCAAAGAAAAAAAAAGGTTTAATACCAGCGATCCCCAAAGCTCCAGGCCACCCAAGGCATAGCCTCTTTTCCTCAGGGACTTCTCCCGGCTTGAAAACAGATCTGGAAGCCGGCTGTGTCCTTGACAATGCTGTTAAGGCAAGTTTGCTAACGACTTCAGAACAACCTCCAACGGAGGCCTAAACGCCGAAGCTCTCCATAAACAACTCTATACTGCCCAATTAGGGAGACACAGACATTGCATGCTGTCAGGGAGATTTGCATGGCTAAGAGGCTGGGATCAGAGCACGAGGGGGGACTGCCTGAGGGACGGGGCTCGCAGACGGATGGCGATCATCGCGACATTGCGGGAACTCACACCTTCCCCATTACTGGCAGGATTCATTAATTACCGCGGCATTTCCCTAATAGCATCCCAGCGCCCGGCTTATCAGCGCCTTCCCTCTGTCTACCTAAACCCCCCCTTGGCCACCGATCACCTATGAGAAATGTGACAGCCTGGCTCCGAGGGGCCTGTTTAAGGACATGAGTCCCAGAGCAGGAGGAGCCCGCAGGAAGGGAGCAGCCCAAGGCTCCAGACGCAGCGTGCTTTCCACACGGGGCTTGGGTTTTTTCTGTGTTTCCTGGAAGTGCCACTGCGAGAGATGACTGGCAGGTTCAAGGGGGCACGTGGTGGTGACCCAGCATGAATAACTGAACGTCGCCCTCTCACGAGCACACACACAGGTTCATATGTTCCCTATGGAAAAGTCTTCCCATGACTACTCATCAGGTTTATAACAAATTGGAGATTTCTCTAGGTGCCTGAACTGCTCATCCTGCTTCCCTACAAAACCCTGCCTATGCGGACCTACTGTCTGCTCCATTAATGTTTTAAATTCATGCCTGTCTCAGGACCTTTGAACTTGCTGCTTTCTTGGTCTCTCTGTCTCTCTCTTTGTTGGGTCAGGGCGACACTCTCCCGGGTCTTCTCAAGGCTGGCCTCTTGGCTCCAGGGTCTCCATGACACCGCTGCAGAGAGATTTGCCCTCAGTCCCCGACTTCGGCAGTCCCTTGATAGCGTTCGCCGCAGAGGTGGCCTCACAGAATGCTCATCACCAGTTGCAGTTACTAGTTTATCTCTGAGGTCCTCAGCCCTGGCTACACATTCGAATCACCCGGACTCTGGGTAAAGTACCCATGCCTGACCCTGGAGAATTGGGTTGAGTTGGGAGTCAGGTGCCGATAGAGCCTGAACGCTGGCGCCGTGATTCTGTTGCACAGTGAAGCTTGGGAACCGCCGCCCGTGGGCTGTGCTTTCCCACCGGAGAGCTGCTCCTGGAGTCAGGACGGGGCCCTGCTGCCCCCACGGCGGAGCCCCCTGGAGCCTAGGGTGGAGCCCAAGACCCCCAGCAGGTGCCTGTCAGTGTTTGATGAATGAAAGAGTGAGTATACATTATGCGCACATGTGCGGAATCGAGGGTGACAGCCATGTGACAGTGACGTCAGGGCTCCCAAGCTGAAGTCGTGTGTCAGGAGCGGGTGACAGTCCCAGGAGCCCCCTGACTCGGCGGGAAACCCGGCCTCCACCAAGGATAGCAGAATGCGAGTGTCCCGGGCCGCCCTCACCACGTCACCGTCACGGCAATATTAGCCACCAGCTGCTTTGGCAATTACGCGCCATGGTCTTGCTGCACTCTGATTCCGCAACCACCCAACTCCTTTTAAATTAAATATACTGAAAAGAGCAGAGATTTCAATCCTTCATCTGTTCACAGATGAAAAAAACATTTCCAAATCGTCAGCAATCACATTTCTTTCTTTTTTTTTATTCTAAGGACGGCCAACTGTTCCCAGTGATTTCGATTACATTTCCTACCTATTATTTCATGTAATGGCATCCCTTAAATTTTAAATTAGCTTTGAAGAATAAAAATAATTGAATTCCTGCTGTTTTGTGTACATAGAGGGTGACAGGAGCTAATGTGATAATTTAAACTGTAAATGAGTCTTCACTTTGTGTTCATTAATTACAGCTAATTACTGAATTACAAACCTTCTTGGTTAGGCACTGTTATGTATTCATGTAGCATGTTGAATCTCCAGCTGGTATAAAACTGTTTTATAGACTTACAAGCTGACACACCAAGCCACCACTGAAACAATTCAGTTTGAAAACAAGGGGGGTGGGAACACGGAACTGCAAACGCGTCTTGGAATTAAAAGAACAGACACAGAGCTCCCAGCTCAGATCTCGGGGAATCGTGGATCTTGCGCATATAATTAGGACAATTTGTGCCACCAGGAAAAAAAGAACGCGAGGCTCTTCTCCACCCTGGGTGAGATTCTATACACTAGCATGTCATGTGTGAGGCTTGAGTATTCCTGCCCTTATCTCCTTGTTCCCTAGAAACTGAACATCATAATTATTTATTAACTGATCCTGCTTTTAATAACACAGAAGCATGAAGCATGCCAAAAATCCTGCTTGATTTTCATGACCAGAAATGGCTAGACAGAAGATATTCAAACAGATAGGTCAAGGACTCGGTCATGGCCAGTTCTCCCTTATTAGGGGAAAACAACATTTTCTTTTGGTATGTAGTGAGCTCGGCACTTTGGCTTATTAAATGTTAGTGTCTTCTGCATTGTTTTTGACTCAGGACGGAAGACACTGTGACATCTGACTTATTCCCTAAAAGTGTTAGTACAAGACACACTTCATCTGGCACGCAGTCTCTGCTTAGCTGACCGTAAGACCACTTAAGCCTCTCTAATCTGAAATCTGACTTGCCCCCAAATCCAAAATACTTGAGCGTCCAAATGACACAAGTGAAGAATTCTTACCCTGAAATTTTGTTTCAGCCATAAAATCATTAAAACTGTCATATTCAATTATCTCTGGGCTATATGTATAAGGTGTAGATCATACACAAATGAATTTTGTGTTAAATGTTAGGTATCATATTCAATATAAACATGTCCAAAAATTTCAAAATCTGAAAAAAATATTAAAATCCAGATATTTCTGGTCCCAAGCATTTTGGATAAGGGATAACCAACTTGTGTAATGGTGAAGGTCACAGAGGTTATATGCGAAGTAGTTACGTTCTTGAGTTTAGTTACATTTTTGTGTGTTTTTGTTTATTCAGCAATTTTGCTGAGCATCTGCTTTATGAAGATAAAAATGACAAGTCTGTAGCAATTATCTGTCATTGATACCTGGTTGGCCCTTTGGGTTACAAAGTGAGGTTTTCTTTGGAAAGGCACTTCTTTCATAGCTTGGGGGTGTGGCTAGAGAATCCTCTCACTTTCTAGCTATAGGGATGGGCACGTATTGGTTGGCGTCTGGCCAATCTGGGTATTCTATTCTTCTGGCCACAGTGATTGGTTCAGGGTGGGCACATGACCCAGGCCCATCCAGAAAAAAATATTTTTTTCTGAAAATTTTATCACTGAGTGGCTCCACCTGGGGCTTCGGGAAGGCTCCTGAGCTATCACACGGTAATCAGGACGCCTGAGAGGCTGAGCACACCGGATTTCTGTGACATCATTGAAGTGCTGGGGCCAGTTTTGCCTGCATCTGTGGTGCCCTTGGCCTTCCCAGGAGCCACCCAAACCGCTGGGTTGGGGTCGCAGGTTTGAGGGGACTTTCCATCGTGTGTCGTCTGTAGCCCTAACACACACGCCTACAAGCCAACATACAGGTTGACCTGGAACACAAGACATGCAGAGAATATTCTTTGGGTGCCCAGGGAATGGGGAAGATGTTTTCTAGCTCCGGAAAAGTTAGAGCCCGCCAGGAGCCTTCAGAGAGGGGTTCTATCTGAGGATTTGCATAGGAAGAGGAAAGGAGAAGAATGGGAACAAGAAAAAGAAATTGTGAAGCCACAGAATTGCCGGGCCAAGAACGCAGGGGAAGAAAGGAAGATCCGGTGGAGATGAACAGCGGGCCAGGTGCTCAGCGTCCTTACTTAGGTGAGCGCACACAGCTCAGGGCTAGGCGGGAGATGCCCTGTCAGGTATTTGAGCTTCTGGGTTCGGTTTTGTGACGTGTACACTTAGATGGCTTTGGAAGAGATCAAGGCGACAGAGGAGAAGTAGGGGAGAAGGAAGTACGGAGTTTTTCATTGTTTATTGTGAACAGAGATTCCACAGCCAGTCTCCCAGGGCTTCTCCGCTAGAGGCGCCTGGGTCTGCACACCCTGAGCCTTTGCTCCGGGAGGGCCCAGCGGGCGCACCCAGGGGTCCCGCGTTACCAGAAGCCTTGTGAAGTCCTTCACCGCAGCAGCGACAGAAACAACCGTCGGAAACCACAAGCGTGCACGCGCTGTGCGTCCAGACACTGGGTGACAATCCACTGGCATTGTCGTGATCACTGAAACCCGAAAATGAACGGAGCCCTTCCTGTGTGCCACATGCTGTGCTGAGTGCCCTGTCGCAGCCCATCAGGACAGGAGATCCTCTTACTGGCCGAGTAAATGGAGGCTCAGAGGCGGAAGGTGACTCACCCAAAATCACACCGCGAATGGGGAGCTGGGCTTTGAGCTTAGTTAAATCTGATTCTGAAATAGATGCTCTTAGCCTTTTTAGGCTGATTTTCCATGTAGATAACTTTTTTTTTAACTTTCATTTAAAATTGTTCTACATTGTGTGTTCAATAACCTGGAAGAACAGAACCAGGAAAGAATGGGGACATCTGAGCAGGGTTCCGTGTGTTTGCCACAGTCTCTGAGGTTTTATCGACCCTGCTGCTGAAAGATCCTCCCTTGGTTTCGGTGTCCCTGTGCTCACCAGCACCCACCGTAGGCCCTTCACAAGGCCTGGCACACAGTGCTCAGGAAATGTGAGCTGAATTGAACCGCACTGAATTAACACTGTTCTTTATATGCGTTTGATCTAGGGTGGTCTCCAAACCAACAGGGAAATCCTTTAAGAAAGGGCCGGATTTCCGATTCAAAAAGCTTCCTGTGTTTTTGTGGTTTGGAAATATAATGTATCCTTGACTTTTTTGGGTTTTATTTTCTTTCTTTTACATTCACAGGCATTCAGAAGTACTATGTGAGGAAAAAGAAAAAAGCTCGCGCGTGCCTTTTTCGGCTCTGAGGAATTTTGAGTGGGGTTTGGGCAGTGCCACCTGAGCAAATGTGCAGAAGAAGCAGAAGGCCACTCGCACCCCAGCAGCTGGGCTCCTGCAGCTTCTCAGCTTGGCCAGAGGACTGCAAACCAAAGAGGTCCTTGGGGTTAGGCAAAGGGCTGCAGGATTCCTAGCCAACGGGGAGGCCTCCACGAATTGCCCACTCTGAACACTCTGGGTACAAGGGTTTCTGCTTGCTTTGAGGCTGCCCAGCCTTCCCAAGTTGTGTTTGGTGTTGTGTGTTTGTCATAGCAGGGAGCCCATCTTTGGCCTTGATAATAATTACACATAGGGACTAAGTCAAATATTTGACCTAAGGGACACCTCAAGTGCCCTTGACTATACCTAACCTTTACGAAGCCTGACTTCCTGGTTACTCTTCTAAAACTGATTTCTGATAGCACATACCTTGATACTTATTATTATTTTGTGTTGCACTATGGGTAAACTACTTTCTACGGCTAACCTTGGCTCCCTATGGCACTGCTGCTACAGTGGGCTTGGTGTGAGTTCAAGGCTCAGGTCTACCTCTTTCAGGAGGCGCAGTGACCTTACTTTGCCTGTCAAAAGTAAAGTCTACTGGTCATTGCAGGGATTCCATGAGATAAGGCATGTGAAGTAATTGACACTATGGGCAAGCACTCAGCAGGTTACCTTTGTTGTTATGATGATGATGATAGTATTAACAATACCTGGGCAGGAAAGGGGAGGACTTACAGACTGGTCCTCAGGACATGTAGTGTTAGTTGCCTACCTGTACCGGTACCCATTCCCCCTCTCCTCTCGGCTGATAAGACCCTAGTTTTGTTTTCTGTGGCAGTGTGTCCCTCTCAGTACTCTAGAATGCCATGCAGCTAGGAGGCCACAAAAAATTATACAGTTCTGGCTAGGGAGGTGTAAGTGCAATACTGCCGAGTTTATGGGAAAGAGGAGAGTTGGTACCCTTTTCTCATTCTTTTTCTGCTTAGAAAGTGGCCATGATGACTAGTGGTGGCAGCCATGATGGCTAGTGGTGGCAGCCATGATGGCTAGAGGTGGCAGCCATCTTGCTGCAGTGGGAACACAATGAAGAGACTCACAGAGGCTCTCACCAACACATTAACTCAGTAACCCAAAACCATAGTTGCCTGCTTCTGGCAAGTCATGGTGGTGAAGAAAGAAAATCCTCCTGATTTATTCAAATTACTATAACTGATCTTTTATTTGCAACCTGATATGTTCCTAACCTTTAAGCTTCTTTCTTTTCTTTGGAAAGCCCAACTGAAAAAAGGCAAGCACATTCTCCACTTCCTGGTGACTAATATGCAAGAAGTAGCAGCATGACCTTCCTCTGCTTATCTGTTACCAGCACATAAAACCGTGGGGGTAAAGCTAATGGTAATAACTGAGATGAATTCGGCATTTGCTTTGGGCTACAAAGCATATTACGTGGCATGCAGTAGGCACCAAGAGAAATGTTTTTAAAAAGGTATGAAAGAATATTTGATAACTCACATCCTCCACTCACATCTCCACTCAGTGGCCTATATTGTCTTCCCCCCACCGTAGCTTCCTTTCACTTATTTCCTTGTCTTTCTGTAAATAGAATAATAATCCCCACCTCACAGGCTTGTTGTAGATATCAAATCGGTTGCTACTTAGAGTTTGAAACAGCACCTGTCCAATATGTCAGGCAACACAACTACCATGAGTAAGGCCAAGGGCATGTCTTGAATTGTCTAGGGGAGATTAACAGAGAGACAAACATCTGAGTGATTTCAGTTAAGGCCATTCCATGTTCTAGAGTTCATATTTGTAAAATATGATTTGGATTTAAGACTAAACCAGTATTTCCTAAGTGTCTTTCTCTGGCATACAATTTTCTTGATTTCTGCCACATCACAAACACCTGTTCTCTCTTTATAATACTTTAGTATTTTCCCTTAGCTCAAGTTATGTTTTGAAAAGCTTTATCCGAAGCGATATCATCTATAGAATTTTAGACAATAGATAAGTGTTGGTCAACTCAGGTACTTTGGCCCTCAGAGGACAGTGGGAAGTATATGAAGATGTTCTATTTGCTCCATCTGGAATTTGGTAAGTGGGGGCCAAAGATGGTGCTGAACACCTTACACAGGACAGAATTATCCAGCCAGAGTCAGTAGTGCCAAAGTTAAGAAACACTGACACACACACACACACACACACACACACTTTATGAATATGCTTTAAAACAAATATATAACCATTAAAAAAGGTTGTCTGAGTATTGCCTAAATCTCCATGTTCCTGTCAAGGTCAATGGTATGACGTGCCGAGAATCCACTGACAAGACCATTTCATGAGGTCTCTGTTGCCTCTAAAACTCAACGAAGTTAGAAGCAACAGGGATTTCTGTTATCAGTTTAGGTAAGCAAATTTCTGACAAAACAAAACATCATTTTTTTTGGGAGAAAAAACCATTCTCATTTCTAAAGAGCCCTAATTATAGTGAGGTATGATAGTGCAGCTTTCCAGAGACCATAAACCAAGAGACTTTGAGAGACAACTCTATCTGGTGCAATGTGACCTCCACTGTCTGGTCAGCTGAAGCACTTGCCAACATAGGGAGTTTAACATTTCCAGCAAATCAGAGACTGTCAACACTCTGCCCACCCTGATTTATGATGCCTGTTGTTCACACTAGTGACATTCTTATACATGGGGCCAGAGTTGGAATTTCTCTTCTGCCTTTTCCATTCAGAAAATTGCAGCATAATGCCAGTGAGTTCAATGACCACCCACAGCCTTCACCAGCAATTGAGAATAAATTATTTATACCTGATTACAATGGCTCCAGAGTCCCAAGATCCCATTTGAAAAACCATTGGTTCACAAAGTAGCTCATGTTTGAGTTTCCTAATCTGCAGCTGCTTAGATAATAGGATGATGAGGAAGAGGGAAGGGACAGAGCCAGAAGAGTGAGATGTGGGGTTAGTGGCACACTGTCCACGCTGAGTATAACAGCGATACGCCATGCCGCACCAGGCGCCATAAACCACAGCTCAGACCTATCTTCGCTAGGCTGTGCAGGGTGGAGCTGTGCTTCCTACCTACTGGGAGGACCTCAAGAGTGTGACCTGCATCTAGGTAACTCGATTTCCTCAATTCCTAGTTTGCCTACTTTGAACCCAGCCTGGGCGAGCCCTGACCAGGACTGCTCCTATTCCTGGGATTGGTGCTGCCGAACAACAAAGTCACCGAATGGTACAGATGTTCCTAGCAACAGTTTATGTGGGGCTTTCTAGGAAGAGTTTGTATCTCTAGATGGTTTGGATAAATTAAGGGATTTCTATAAATCACGTGATCTCAGCCTCACATACTTCTGTGTGCAGTGTCACTCACAGTTATCCTCTCTTGCTCAAGTCCACAGTGTTAAGAGATTTTTGCTTAATTCTCTAGGCCTCCCTGCCCTTTTTAATAAGCTTGGAATTCTAGCAGTTGCAACGTGGCTGGGGTTCATGGGAAGAAGACCATGGAAAGATCATGGCAGAAGACCATGGGAAGAGGGCACTAAGTACGGGGAAGAGAGCCTGGAGACCAAAGACTCCTGGGAGGTGACGCACCATGCATGGCAAACAGTCCGCAGAAACCAGCCTGGTCAACCTTAGCTCTTCCTGTTCTCTGTTTTGGAATCAGACACCAGGATCTCCCATAGCTTCGTGTCCAACCCCCATTGGCTGGTTGCTTGCTCTGATGTCAAAGAGAGGAGAGGTAGGTGGAATTCCTTTCCTAGGGACATATGCAAGTTCAAGATGAACTCTTGTGTTTGTTTTTTGTTTTTTTCTCTCTCTACAGACTCTGGTGTTTAAGGAGAGAGGGGTGAGCGGTGGGGGCGGGGATTTGGCAAGCAACCCAGAAGGGCAGGGAAGGCTGAATTCGCACCTCACGTCTTGCCACAAAGGTTTGGCTCTCTTTATAAGTGCGACTCGCCAATCCGTAATCAAGGGTTAATTTCACAGCTCACTGCCTCATCTAGCATAATATCCATTCAGACTAATTAAATCTGTCTAATAATGTGTCTTTGTCTTTGTTCTTCCCTCTTTGTGTTATACCCTTCACATCTCATCTCCAGAACCGCACGCCATCACACTCTACTTGACAAGCAGAATCCATCCCTAAAATTAAAACATTCCTGACCTATCTGCAGTGACAAGCCAGGCGAGCTTCACGGCGCTCCGGCCCATGAAGGGAGCTGACACATTTGTTTTTAATTTCAAAAGAGTAGAAAGTGAAGATCTGACCCCGTCAATCAAGCCCCGTGACAAGTTTAATCATTGGTGCCCCACAAAAATCACGGCTAAATAGGAATGCAAATACTGTATCACAGGGCTCTTATAAATGCTAATCAAGGGGAAGTAATCAACTGACAATTTCACTGATCTCTTTTCTGAAGAAGTCACTCAAGGCTCTGTCTCTGGGCCACAAAGAGAAGGAAAAAAGACAAAAGGGACAGATGAGGGTTCCCTCCCCTCCCCACCTTCCTTTCACTTTTCCTTCCAAGACTTTTCTTTTTAAAGAGAGAATTCGCTCTTTTGATCCACCCGCGAACTTTAAAGCAAAGAACTTGTGCAGTTATGTGTCAAGTGTACTTCGTTATCAAGTAGCCAGGCTGGGCAGGAGGCGCACCGAAACTTCTGCTAAAATAAAAATCATCATTTCTCTTTGTCATTAATCTCTTCTCAAATTCTCTTATATCTTAAAAGGGACTGACCTTCTCTGTTAAGAGGGGGAGGGAGAAAGTTTTATAAGTAGTCGAAAACCTGAAAATTGTCATCCTGGTGATTTTAAAACAAGACGAATCCCTTCACAAACTTAACCCAGCATGGATGTAGAATTTATAACAACCAAGCGGCTCTCCTCCAAGGATCTCAGCTTTCGACAGCGGGCTGTGCTTAGGGGGAGCTGCACTCCTGGGGTGTATTGGTCTCATCCAATGATGTCACATGGTACCTGAAGGCTTTGTGTGTACACAGCGTAGGAATTCAAGGAATTTCTTCCTACTTGTATTTTATTTTTTAACCAGGTGCGCCAAGAGAGACCCAGTTCATTGTTTGCTTCCTACTGTAAACACCTGCCTTAGCATCATTGAAAGCACAGGGGAAAAAAAAAAAAGGAAAAAACTAACAACACTGTGTTTCTCCATTTTTCTCTCAGTGTTTATCCAGAGCTGTGAAAACAGAACATTCTGGAAGTCCAGGTATTGGCAGATTAATTCCTTTAACACAAACCATGCAAAGTTCCAAATCCCCAGGGACACCTCCTCCACCTTAAGAACAGAAAAGCAGAAATGTACGGGGTTTCTGAAGAGGGCAGTTTCTTACACTGCATTCTGCAGAAGGTTGTGTGGGCCCAGCCCAGCCTGCTCTCTGCTTTGTATAGCCCATGCATGAAGCAATGTTTTTACATTTTTAAGTAGTTGCATAATATTCCGTGCCATGACAATGACATAAAATTCAAATTTCTGGGCCTGTAAATAAAGTTCTATTGGAATGGGGCAAGACCTAGGCCCTTCCACGTCACCTATGGCTTTCACTCGACAATGAGACATCGGCAGTTCCAAAAGACAGGTTGGGTGGACTGCAAGAGCCAAACTTGTATTAGAGAGAAAATTTGCTGGCCATCTGTGCCTCAGTATCCCCCAGCCACAGAGATTCTTCATCCATCAGTGTCTGGGAAGGAGCCTCAGGGTTTTCGGATATAAACTTCCCTACTGTGGAGGGCAGACTTCTTCCAAGTGGGGTGAGCCTCTCTCTCCGCTGACACCAGGCCTTGGACTTCTGCTTTTACCCCATTTTCCTCTGCCTAGTGTCTGAGGGCAACCAGGTTCTCTAAGAGAAAGATTTGCAGGGACCCAGCATGGGGTCAGCTGCTGAGCCTCAGTACTGCTGCCTGGCTCTGCCCTCCCTCCTGGCATTGCTTCCCATTAAGACCTCAGGTGCACCCAGCGTGCCACACACAGGTGTGTGTGCGTGTGCGTGTACGAAGAGGCGCTGTGCTGGACCACCTGTCCCATATATACTGTAATTAATTTACTGGATATAAGTACTAAAATGCGTAAGTACTTCATTTTAAAACTTTTTTGTACATTGTAATTTTAATTTTATGTAAAGAATTAAGGAGTCAAAAACTAGGCTTTGGATTAGATGCTCCTGATCCTAACTCGATTTGGAATGATGATGGCAGGACGTGGACACGGCAGAATAGGCGAGCTGTGATCTCTTTCCTGGTGTATGGATGTTGCAACCCATGTGCCTGGGACTCATACTCCTGAGCAGAGAGCTGGCTGATTTGTGGCTCTAACAATACTACAGTAGAAAATTACAAGAGATAATATTCCTTCCTGCAAGACGTGCCAAGGTATTACAAGAGAACATATGTGTTGAGCTGCATGCATGCACACAAGTGAGTGTATTTAAACAAGTGAATCTACTTTTTAAAAACACATGGACCTATTAGCTACCTGGGATGTTGTCTTAGTATTTTTCCTGGACGGTTTTGTTATTTCCATCTCACAACCCTTAATTTTCCTTGCTAAGATGATGAGTTGCCTCAGAGGAAAGAGGAGAGAGACCTTGGAACCTTGGTTGATGTCCGGAGACATTTTTGGTGGCCACAGTTCGGAGGTTAAACGCTGTTGGCATCCATTAGGTAGAAGCCAGGAATGCCATGGAACACACATCTCACAGATACCCTAGGGGACAGCTGCCATAATGGAGAGTTGTCTGGTCCTAAATCTGAATATGGAAGAGGTTCAGAAAGGTTAATTAGGAAAGTGAAATAGCGCAAGAAGATTGACATGGGTAAGAGGAACCTGGCTTGACTGTGGTTCTCAACTTGGCTCTACTGACCGTTTGGCCTGGATGGTTACTGGCCATGGGGCAAGGGCTGCCCAATGTGTTGTAGGATATTTGGCCATGTGCCTGGACTCCAGCCTCTAGCAGCTCCCTCCCCAAGGGTGGCAATCCAGAATGTCTCTAGCCAACGCAAATGTCTCCTGGTGAGTAAGCTTGCTGGGGCTGAGGACCACAGGCGTGAACTGTGAGTTGGTCCCGTGTAGTGTGGTCACTCTGGGCCAGTTGCTGAGAAGCCGGACACATCAGCTGCATAGCTGCTGGCTGAAGGAAAGGTGAGCCCAAGCGACCTTCCCATAATGCTGTGTGGCCTGGAAGAGTGGGAGGAGATGACACAAGCATGCTCTCAGAGGTTTCTAGAATGTATTCCTAGGGGGACTTTTTCTGAAACAAAGCACTTGGCAAAGTATAGGAAAAAACTCCAGAGGACAGAAGCGGCATGTGGTGAGGCCCTGCTGTGGGTGATGTGGGTGCTCTTGCTTGGCATGGCGGGCAGGGACCTCTCCATTTTCACAGATAAGGAAGCTGAGGGTCAAGAACCGTGGTTAGCCGTGTTAAGTCAGCCGTGTAGTTGAAGGACGCTAGAGTCCAAGTACACACTTTTCACAAGGAGGAAACGTGAGAGTTGGGTTTCCCAGGTGGCCATATGCCTTTTTGCGGGACCTTGTCTAAACTATGAACCTTTCTAGACTTCGATTTCCTCATCTGTAAAATGGAACAAGAAGGGGCGAGGAATGAAATACCAAGCCATTCGTAGCAAAGAACTCAAAGTAGGAAGTAAAACCGCGGTGCTCTTCAGCCTTGTCTTGCTGTTCCTGAAATCCTGTCAGCAGGAGGATCCCAGTTTTTTTTTGGAACACTGGCATGTTTAGGTTGATTAAAATAAATATGCTTTACAAGTGAATAAACAAGGTTTTGTCCCCCACCCTCCACCCCCACCGCACTGTTTTCCATCCTTTGGTCTCCCGGTTGTTAGGAGAAAAGCCTGCCTTTTGAAAATTAATCCTATGCAGGTGGCAAACGAGCAGGCTGGCAGGCAGGTGCGTATGTGGCGGTGGAACTCTATTCTAACTCGGAGGCTGGGTGTGTGTCTGAAATTGGACCCAGAGGGGGTGGCTCTGAGAGTTTCCAACTCCCTTCTTTTGGAGAAGGTGTTGAGAAGGTATAAATCGCTCTGAGGTTTTCTTTTCGTCTTATTCCTAAGCAAGTGACATTTCTTTCCTTTAAAAAGTGCTTGGATCCGGTAAGATTAGTTTTCGTGTCTTGCCAATACTGGTGCACCCAAGATCTGAAATATCACCAGGGACCAGAGGGGCAACTTGGAACTTGCTTGTTCCTTAATTGTTCGCTCCCTGAAATTCTCCCCTGGGAAGTTTGGGTCATGGGATTCCTGGGAACTGTCTACATCCACATGCTTGAATCAATCTTGGTGACATTTGCTGGCTGTGTGGGTGTGAATTTTAAGTAAAAACAGTGGTGTTGTTTTCTGCTCCATCTCCAAGCGAATCTGACCCAGAGCCAGATGCTCCATAAGGGTCCCTCAGCGAGGGTTGGTTGATCTGGCGTGGGAGAGAGTCAAGGAATTGCACACCGTGGCGGGGGAAAGGGCATTGAATTCAAACCAGAGTTTCCCAAGTTGGCATCTATGGAAAGGTTGCTTGTGGGATGCTGGCAGGTGTTACGTAAAGAAACGAGTATATGGTCAGATACGCTTACGTAAGCCCGGCTTGAGCTAGATTCTAGTGCAGGACTTACCATCTAGAAGTACCATCAAACCCCGAAAGTATGCTCTACAGCATGCAGTATTTATGAAACATTTTGGACCTCTTGAGCTTTTCTTCCAATGAGCATCTTGTGTGATTAATATTCTGAGGGATTTGTGAGGCTTTTTTTTTTTTTTAACATGTTGACTTTTCTCTGGGTTTTTGATTGTTCTTACAATTTCCCTCTGCTTGTAAAGTTCTTTCCCAGGCCATCGCTCCCTCCCTCCTTCCCTCTCTCTCTCTGTCTGTCTCTGTCTCTCTCTCCCAGCCTATTTTCCCTGGGAGGTCCTCCACTCCCTTGACACCCTATTCCGCTGAGCTTCCTGCCTGTGCTGGACAAATTCCCTGCTCTCCTTGGCGCTGAGTCTTTTTTTTTTAATAAAGAGGTTTCAACCTTGACTTCCTGGACTCTCTTTGCCTCCAGAGCGTAAGTTCTAAGAGGGCAGGATGAGTGTCTGCTGCAGAGCCATGCCCAGCACTGGGAGGGCACTTGATAAATTCTGGTTGGGTAACAAATGAGTGTGCACAGAAAGGAAGCGGGACAGAGTGAGTGGGAGAGCACGCCCATCAGCGTCTGCCTGGGGCTCGGGGCAGGCACCGGGAAGTAGGGAGCATGTTGTCATGCAAGCCTGGGTCAGGGGCATTGGACAGGTGAGAACATGGGCCACTTGGCAGAGACAGAGAGGTGCCCCAGCAGGCAGCCATGGATGGGTCATGTTGCCCACATTGCAGCTGGTCAGGAGCGAGCTGCATGGTGCCCACCAACTGGCACCCTCCTTCTTCCTGGGATTCCAACCAGAACAGAGCAGTGGCTATTTTTTATTGACTTCTCATTGTAAAGAAGTCCTGTGGATAAGAATCAGGAGCTAATAAGCCAGTGTTTGAAGATTGACTTTTTCTCTTTAACGGTGGGGCAACACAGGCATAATGTTCAACCTTTCTCTGCCTCAAGTGTCTCATAATGGACTTGCTTTCCACCCCTGTTGTGAGGGTAAGATATCTGTGTGAAGAGTATGTATGGCCCTAACAGTACAGTACCTAACAGACTGTAGAAACCCAATGCATGTTGGGTACGTCACGTCATCCTCACCAGTCCACCACTTGCCTCTCGACCTCCTGGCAACCCTCCAGAGTGAACCCCTTGATTTTGCAGATGATGATATGAAGGTCTAAAGAGTTGAAGTGCTTTCCTTGGCAGCCTGGATTTGAGGCATGTCCCCTGGGGCTCGGAGGCCACCGAACACTTCTTACGCTGTGTCTGCTGTGCCTGAGTCTGTGAAGGGAGGTGGGTCATGAGCTGAACAAGGCAAGCTGATCTGTGAAGCTACTTGCAGCCCTGAAATAGCTGGGGGGAAAGGTCAGGGTCATCACTCAGCACTCCGCGGCACACATGACAGCCTCGCCACTGAGAATCTTCTTGCTCTGAGGGGCCACAGTTGAGAAAACATCTGCCTGAAATGTTTCAGCTTTCTGTCTTTAAGGAACCCCCACCTCCAGTCCAGCTTGTCCATGGTCTTCCAGAGGGTTAGACCAGTTTAGAGAATGGCTGAAGGGGTGAATCCTTTGTTTGAAACAGGGCCTTGCCCCAAAGCCCAGGCTGCACCTGAACTCACTACCTAGCCCAGGCTGGCCTTGGACTCACGGCAAGTCTCATGCCTCAGCTTCCTGAGTGCTGGGATTACAGGTATGACCCACTATGCCTGGCTTATGTAGTACTGGAGAATTGAACCTTGCACCTTATAATTGCTAGGCAAGTTCTCCAACTGTTGATCTATGCCCTGAAATCTTAAGTCTTAAAATTTTCAGGCCCTAGCCTCTCTGTAGCATGTCTACTGCCTTTTCCTTCAGGTGTTAAGTCGGTGATATGTAAATAAGTGGGTGTGGCTATGTTTCCTGAACACTTATGTGAACAGGTGGAGGGTGGAATTTGGCCCACAGGACACTGGGGTCTATTTTCTGTGTGTAGGCCACAGGGACCACAAGGGCAGCTACCAGGATCTTGGGATCTCAAGGAGCTAGACCCCAGGAGGGAAGCTCATAAGTGAAGGAACCTGTCAAAGAAATGAAGCCCAATGGGCAGATTTTCTGGGTATTGGCATGTAGTGTCCCCTCTGGGTGACTAAGCACCTGCTGGTTTCATATTCGAGTCTCTAGTGCTCCACTTTCCATCACCTTTCTCCTGACAACTGCCGAGATGGGCAGTCGTTTTCTGGGCTGGGTTTGGGTCGAGTTCTTCCCACTGACCGCTCATACTATCATCCCTCCCTCTGAGCCCTACTACCACCCGCACTGTCTCCACCCCTGCCATCCCAGTGGGCAGCAGGACAACCGTCCTCAGGTGCTGGTCTGGCTGTGCCAGCCCTGTGCTGAACCCCCCCTCTAGCCCGGTGACCCTCTTGGTAGGTGTTGGGTCCATAGTGATGTATATACACATGCACAGAAAATTCAGCTTTTATCTCTAAATGCCAATATCACGACAAGGTGCAGACAATGGAATGTTGAATATTGTCCTACTTTTCTGAAAGCTAGATTTATTTTTTGCCTGCTAATGCTGTGGAGCCTGCATGTGTGCATGTGTACACATGCATGCAAGAAACACACATGTTGCATGTACACACTCACTAACCCACACACGTGCCATGCAACACATTACATGTCGCCGTGACATGCTGTCCCTTTGTTATTTGTTCTGTAGGATTGGGCTATTGCATGGATTTGGGGAAAGCGATGGGGGCAGCTGTAATAGGCGAATTGTCTGTGATCTAAGTTCAGGACAGGAAGAGTGGCGTGGTTCAGGAGGCCGATGGGAAGAGGAGGCTGTGTGTGTGTTGAGGGGCAGCGCTCTGGGGTGCAGGAAGGAGCAGAGACAGCGGAGCTGTGGGGTCTGAAACCTGCGACCCTGACTAGCTGAGTCAGCAACTTTGTCCTTTTCAGAATCATCTGTATTGATAATTTTACCGTCCTGTTTTAATTTCCACCCCACTAGCATTTCTTAAGCTCTGCATTGAGCTAAAAAGATAAATCTTAGACAACAGCCAGCCTGACATTTTGCTGATTTTTAATGTGTTTATTTTATCCACAGAAGCTCTAAGAGCTTCTGGTAATGGGGTTTGTGAAAGGTGAAGGAGAGAGAGAAGGAGAGAGAAAGAGAATTTTCCTTTGTAGGTGTTGTCTCCTTAGTTTGCATCCACGACAGTAGTGGATGTCTTGACTCACCGCCACCTTTGTACAGCTTGTAGTTAGAAATCGGCCACCAGGTGCGGGAATCACTCCTGTTTACCTATGACAGACCCCGCCCTCCGCGCTTCCTGGGCATTGTCTCAGGTGGTCCTCCAGGAGCCCCGAGGAAGCTGCTCGTGAGCATTCGAGCCCAGAGTGGGACAGAGGGGGACGTGTCTTATTTCAGGTCCCCAGCTGGAAATGGCACAAGCCGGGCTTCCCAGGGCTGCTGCCTGGGGCCTGGGTCACTGCACCCAGCTCAGTGGCTTCCTTAACAAGGTAGGTCAGGGCGACCCCATGAGCCCCGACTTTAAGTCCAATGCTATGAGCTGCTGAGATTACATTCTGGCTTTTTCTTTTAAACATTTTTTTTCTCCTGGGGAAAAAACTTCCCCAAGACAGTATCAAAACTTGATAAAAAATAATTCAAATACAGCAAAAAGGGCTTTTAAAATATTTCTTTCCAGAAATATTTTCTACATAGAGAAACTTGTGTATGCAAGTATATTATTATTTTAAGACAACTTTACTAGGTATAAGTTAGATATTATTATTATTATTATTATTTTGTAGTACTGGGATTAAACCTGAGGCTTTCACTCTGAGCCACATCCTCAGCCCCTTTTTATTGTTTATTTGAGACAGGATCTTGCTATGTTGCCCAGGCCTTGCCTAAGCGTGTGATCCTCCTGCCTCAGCCTCCCAGGCACTGAGATTACAGATCTGTACCGCAGGCCTGGCATAGATGTGATTTGTTTTAACACCAAGGTTCAAGCCGTAGCTATCTGGACTTTCCTGTTGATAACAGACCCCGTGAGTGCTCTCCCGCAGTGCCCACCGCCTCCTCATTCTTTCCAGAGGCTGCCAGGCTTCTCTAGTGTGAAAAACTACAAGATGCCTTGCAATTCCCGTGGATGGACGCTCCGCCCAGGAAGTGGGGCTGGCTCTGTGCCAGAGGATCTTCTCCGTGCCTTTCCCGTGCTCACGCGTTTCACCTCCCACCTGTAGCACAGAACAGGCACCTGGACAGTCCCAAGACTCGGGCGTGGGGCGCAGGTGGGGACACAGGGCAGCACAGTGGCTTGCCGAGGTCACACGGAGGGCGAGTGGTCAAGCTCAGACCGTGTCCCGCAGTTACAGGTCGCTCCCTGGGTCCACCCTTCACCAGGGTGCCAGTCACAGCCAGGGATGAACTCCTAGGCATGAACCTGCCGGTGGAAGATCACGAAACTCTAAGCCTTCTTATTCGCCAAATCCCCCCTGCAGAGCCGACGGCTTCCAGGCCCACCCACACAGCACTGATCCGTCCGTGAAAGGGTCATACCTTGGCCCACGCGCCGGGCATTGGAGCGCAGTCCTGGTTTACTGACAATCTTGTCTCCCTGCCGGGTAGAGCCGAAACCTCCCGAATTCAACTTGGCTAATCAGTGTCTTGATCTCGTCACCCTCCAGCCAGAGCCCAGCCAGGACGCCTCTCTCCTGGGTCGCCCTGATGGAGGCATCCCGTTTGCTAGCTTCCTGGCAGCCTTGGCGGACAGTGCGTGGTCCTGGCAGGACACCCGAGGCACTTCCAGCCACTGACCCACATTAACGCATTGATGGCACAAGCAGTGGGAACTGGGACGATTGAGTTAGGCTCCTAGTGAGATGGTTTAAAAACTGTACCGATGATCAACACAATCCCGGATTTACGATTCTTAGAAATTTAGAAAGCGGGTAGTGATGATGAGATAATGATGACGTGGCGATGACAGAATACTCCAGCCTCTTAAGGTGTCACACTCTGGGCTGAGACAGCTGTGTAGTTTGCAAGTTGCCACCTCCTCTTCCACTAGAAGTTACACTACCACACTGAAGTCTTTCTTGAAATACTACACCTGACTTGGTGTCATTTATAGTTGTCTGGGTTTGCGCGTCTTTTTTATTCTCACACTAGGGAACTCTTAAGTGAATTCTGCTTGGGGTTGTGGCCCAAGAAGGAAGTCTGCTGAAGTTCATGGTGTGGGTGGTGTGAAGACAGGAAGTCAGGAAGAGGCCTCGCCCAACCCAGGCCAGGCTCAGCACTTGGTAAGCCCTGGCCTTCCAGCGTGCCCACCGGCCTCTCAGCGTGGGCACTGCAAACTGTACATCAAGGGCGAGCTCCCAAGGCCCTTTCCAAGGACTTGTCTCTGGCGCGGCCAGGCCAAAGTGCTAAGTGACCTTCACTGGGTCTCCTGAGTTCCTATTTTCTCAAAAGACAATGGATGGACTTCTAGTCTCCACTCTTAAAGTGAAGGATCAATCTCAAGTTCGCAAAAATTTTTTGGAGCAGCCTATATTAACAGAGGGTTGTACACCAATATTTCTTTTATCAGATAACATCTGGAAAACAAGACCTACATCATTTTTTTGGGTATTTAAGCTGATTAGAAAGTTGGTTCTGTATTTGATTAAGTTCTGCAGAAACTGGGCTTGTGATGAATCATTAAACAAAGAATTTTTTTTTCCGTACAGCAATAAAGCCTCCAATGATTAATTAAGGGCACAATGCCAAGCAAGTGTCTTTGTTTAAAACGCGGTGGACAAGACAGCCTTGGGAAAGTTGATGTCTTAAGTAGACGCCACAACATGGTTTTAATTATGTTCAGGAAGATGAACAAGAATGGGAATCGCCAACTGTTTAGAAAGATAATTTTTTTCGGAGAAAGATTAGAATTAAAAAAAACAAACAGAGCATTATTGATTTAACACAAATGCCATTTGTTGGGCCTTTTGTAACTTCCTTATTAGTGTCATCATTCTAGAGTTCACACCCCCCTTCTGTTGCGGCGCTTGGCACTGGTTCAGCTCTCAGCAATATGATACCATCCACACGCGGCAACTGCTCATATTAAAATGTTTTATTTGTTGTAACCGTGCAGATGATTGAGTGGCGCAAGTCCTAAATTATCCCAATCATTGCCCAGGCTAATCGGAAGAGCGGAAATCAGTGACCGTCTGGAAGATGAGCAGGCGCAGGCGGGATGGGGGTGCAGGCTGAGCTGTCACTTGAAAGAGGGACAACAGCAGCCTAAGCGGCGTGCCCTCCGCGCCCTCAGTGGGCGCCATGCCGCTGGGGGATCCGAAAGGCGCAGTTGGAAGTAGGTTGCATCCGGCCCTCAGATTCCATTTGGATCAGGGTGTCCAATCTCATCCTGACGGCAATGACAGGTTGAGCTTTAAACAAGGCCAGCTCCTAATTGTGGAATTCTGAAGCTCTACCAGGAGCCTCCAGGTCTGGCCACTTTCCCCCGATTGTCAGGAAATGGCCTCAACCAGTTTGGAAATCGATGGATGCTCACCAGAATGGGGTGGAGGTCTCTGTTCTTTGAGGCATCTTGTAAACCCATGACTCCCAGGAACCCGCAGAGCCTTTCTTCTTTTTCGTGTTTTTTTTTTTTTGAGAAATGGTTAATTATTCATTTCTCTAGTAAGTCATGGTTCTGTTTTCTCACAGCATTGACGGTATTAGAAGCTGGACAGAGCACCGCTTGAAGGATGCTCTGTCTTTCAGACACTGCGGGTTCTCCTGTGTATGAATGTGGCTTGAGCCTCGGTTTGGTTCTGGGCTTAGTACTAAGTTCTGGGCACCATAAGGGGACCAGCGGTCTTCACCCCACCTGAGCTCTGGCTCCAGGTGCCGAGGATGGGGAGGGAGGGGGAGCATTTCTTTGGGGATCAAACATTGTGGTAACAGGCAACCTGGAGTGGAAGGCTGTGCCTCACACCCACTCTGTGTTCTCCCCTGGAGGATGCCGGGGTGTGATGATGCTGACATGGCTGGGAGAACCTAGAGACCCTGAAGTTTTCCCACAAGTTTTTAAATCTGGGTGACAAACTGCACCCACAGATCCAGTCTGTCCAGGACCTGCCTGAGTAAAGGCTGTAAGCTAAAAATTGGTTTTATATTTTTACATGGTTGAATGACAACCAAAAATCAAGAGAATAATAATATTTTGTGGTATGTAAAATGATATCAATTCTAATTTCAGCACACAGAAATAAAGTTGTATTGGAATACGCCACACCCCTTTGTGTCATCTGGAGCTGCTTGTGTGCTGTGTTCCACTTCAATCCTGCCTGGCAGCCTAAAAACAGCACAATCTACCAGCCAGTGGGTGTGATTCATCCCAGAAAGGTGTTTCTGCTGGCTGCAAGTTACCGATCCTGCCTTAAGCCAGTGCCCGTAGATATGGGGCGGAACTCAGTCACCGAGGGTATGTGGAGAGCGGGTGAGTCCAGGCAATCAGGGACAGGAAGAGGTGAGCAGGCACAGGCGGGTCTGGCTTTGCTTGTTTTCATGAGAGTCCATGTCCTAAACTTACTCAGTGGAGAGCTCTTTTGGCAGTCAGGGACCCACACAAAAGTCTTCATTTTGCTGAGAATGCGGGGGTTTTGATGAAGAATGAGGCCGAGCTGAATCGTTCTGTTTGGAAGAGGAAAGCGGAAGTGGACATTGTGGGAACAAGAGAAATCAAGGAGAAAGACATTCAAGAAGAAAATGAGGGCCACAGGCAAAAGGTTAGGAAAGAAATCTCTAGAAACTTTCTAGGGGAATGTGTGATGGTTATCAGGTGTTGTCGTGGTAATGCGATGTTACCCTCCGCAGAGACAGAAGGAAAACACAACTTAAGCTCAAGCTCAGCTTCAACTACATGCTGACAGCACAGAGCAACCGATGCCCGGTGTGTGGGGTCCCCACCAACCAGCAACGGACCCCAGCGGGTGCCACTAACTCAATTCCATTCTGGTACCACGGACTGGCACCAAGCACCAGATCCTACAGGGTGAAGGCTCAGTCCTGAAGACTGTCCCTCAGCTTTGACGCCAATCCCCAGACTCACGTTGCTGTACCTGGGTTTCTGACCTGCTAGCTACAAATTACGGTTCCCTTAAACCGCTCCTTGGGTTCGATTCATTTTCTAGAGTGGCTCGCAGAGCTCAGGAAAGCACCTCCTGGGCAGTACAAAGGATACCAAGGAGGACATGCGTGAGAGGAAGTCAGTGCCCCTCCCGTCAGCAAGGTCTATGTGTTCAGCTCCTCAAACCCACCTTTTGGGGATTTCATGTTGTTTTCATTGTATTGTATAGGATGTACTACATACACTGAGTGCGGAACCCTGCAAGGCCTGTTGAGATTCTTCTGATCTCTCTGAAGCCTGCTTTCCTTCCTTCCTTCCTTCCTTCCTTCCTTCCTTCCTTCCTTCCTTCCTTCCTTCCTTCCTTCCTTCCTTCCTTCTTTCCGGGATAGAATAAGACCCCTTCTGAAGTGGATGCCTTATCCAGAGCATTTCTTTACAGCAGCTCCAAGAAAGATGGGGAAAAATAAGTCCTTACGACCCACATCGGGGAAGAGAAATTCTAGTTTCTCTGGCCTGCTTTGAGGAGGGAGTAATAAGCCAGGAGCTGTAGACACACAATATTACACTCTCACATCCCCCACAGATCCCCACTGCACGTAGTCACTTTGGTGAGAGAAGTTTAAGTGGTGCTGAGTTTGGAGTTGACTTCAAGTAAACATAGAGTCAACGTGTTGGGATTGGGAAGATGCGTGGGAACACCGGACATAAGGTGAGTTGTAATGCCACCGCCACGTTTAGGTCTACACATTTGTCATGCCTTCTGTGATGTGGCCCTCCCTGGGGATGGAGTCTAGGGAGCTGCCCCTCCCGCCTCCTCTCTCCCTGCCAGTTCCCGTATCACATTTTTATTTTCTCCAAGACAATTATCGTCACTTGACTTACTATTATGTAATTATTTAGTTAGCTGTTAGGTGTCCTTCCCCAAGTTCCCAAGGGCAGCCCACCTGTTACCTGCCTTGTTCCCTTCTATCTTGCTAGGGCTTAAAACAATGCCCGGTACGAGGCAAATATGATTCGCTTGTTCAACAACAGGACTGGTGGATGTTGGGGTTCCTGTAAACTAGTGCAGTCTACAGAGTGTGAGCTCTGCCTTTGTACTCGTGCTGCCTTTATTCATTTACCTCCCACCACCAGGTGCCCGGGTGTTGGCTTGCCTCTGCCCGGCTCCTCCAAAGCCAGCCTGCACACTGCAGAATATCTGCTCTGAAATATAATTTCAGTGACGTTACCCCTGGCTGAAAACCCTGCTATTGCTCCTTGTCCCTCTTAGGACAAAATCTACAGCAAGTCTGCAGCCCACCTAAGGATTCCATTTTCCTGCCGCCATCTTTGTAACTTTGCTCCCCGTGTTCTGACTGCATGTACCTCTATTTCTTGATATCCTGCTCTCACTCTCTCTTGGTGCCCGGACACCTGATGGTGTTCTTCTCCCCGAGTGTCCTTGCTCTTTCAGGACACCTGATCATCTCAGCGATTGCCACCTCTGTGTTGCCACCTTCACTGATGTCCCTGGCTATACCCGTCCACCCTACAGCCACCTCCTACCATCATGATTTACTCTTTTGCTCTGGGCCTTCATCATGGGCAACAACACTTTCATTTACCCCACTATTTGCTAGCCTATGGTCTGCTCTGTTCCCTTATAATACTGGCGAGTCGGCGAAATTGGCCTTAACCATGGTATCCATCACCAAGGACTATCACCATGCCTAACTGTTGGAGGTGCTCAATGGGTATTGGACTTGACTGAAGTCTGTAGAACTTCCTCAAAACAAAGAAATTCAGGCCAATGGATACATAAATTGTGGTATTTATACACAATGGAATACTACTCATCTATAAAGACAGATAGGTTGGGGGCTTTTGTAGGTAAATGGAGGCAACTTGAGACCATCATGCTTAGTGAAATGAGTCAGAAGCAGAAGGTGAAATATTGAGTGGTTTCTCTGTTATGAGAAACCCAGATCGCAATTATTTCATAGAACTTAATGTGGGGAACAATGGGAACTAGAGGGAAGAGGGAGGGAGTGGGAAGGTCAAAAAGGGAGAGGGGAAGGATTTGTAGTTTTACCATGATATGTATAAGCACAAAATACTCAAGATCAATGTAAACTTTATGTGTCACACTTACACATATCAATAAAATGAAAAAAAAAAAAAAACAAATTGCTTTCCCACCCACTTCTGATACCTGTTTTCTCAAATAACACATGTCAGTTCCTCATGGTTCTGCCCACATAAGCCTGACAGATGGCCACGGAACAGCACACGCCTACAGGTGGCTTGTGTGTTCTTCGATGTCATTTGAAGTTATAATGAGGCTTAAAAATAAAGCAGGACACAACTAAAAATCTTTAAAATATAATGTTGACCCACGAAAAATGCAATGGTCTTGTATTGCAAACATGCAGTAGTGAGAATGATAATTCGGGGCAGAAATAAAATTTGACATTGGGAAGGTTGTGGAAGACAAGAGGTGACTGGGTCATCTCCTTTGGGTCCATGGATTTGGTCGAGTTGTTATGAGCAAGTCGTCTTCTCAACAATGACTGGGCTCATCTGTCCTGTTGGCAGGTCTTGCTTTCCCAGTGCAGAATCAAAGTCAATAGCTGTTTTGGGGACTGATCACAGATTCCAACCTTGGTTGAATTAACAAGTAAAGGGAAGTCTTGGACGTGGTTAATTATAGGATATTTCCTTAATAAACCATATCTGATCCTTTTCCGCTAATAATTGTATGTAATTATATTTACGTGTGGGAACATTGCATATTAATGGAGACTGGGCCCCTGAGGATTTAAAGAGCTTAGGAAGCATTTGACTAGGATACGACCAATCAGCGCATGTCATGCAAAGCACACGGGGAGAAAGGAATTTGTCAGAGACTAGGAGAAACCCAACGCTTTCATTAATTAATAATATTTTTATTAGGTTGTTACTTTCAAGTGTCTTTTAGTACTTGCACTTGAATTTAAATGTCTGAAAGGAATGGGTATTCAGGAAAAGAAAAGTAATTACACCCTGTAATTCTGATTTAATTACAAGGAAATAGATGTAACACGATGAGATAAAAGTTATGATAGGCTCTTTAAATGATATATGTCATTAACATGTTAATTGGCATGAAATCTGAACTCGCAGCCAGAGAAATCTTAGGTGACTACGAGGTCAACTCCATTACAGAGGCTTGTAATGAAAATTCCATAAAAGCAGTTTAAGTTGTATTGTGCAATGTACTTATTTCCATTTATGTTCAATACAATGAGATTCCAGCCCTGCCTTTAAAAATGAAGAGAGAACAAAAAGGTCGCTCCTAAAATGCTAGCATGGCTGGCTTGAACTTGTAATTGAATACACACAAAGCCAGGCAAGATTAAATGAGGAAACGTGTTCTCTCCTGTGCTCAGAGACCAGGGCACATCATAAAACCTGGTTCTTTCAACATCTCAGCATCAATGGTGAAATAGAATGCATAAAGATTTTGATTATTAAAGTACTGCCTTCCCCTCAAAGACCCATCTCAACATCTGTTTATCTTATTTAATTGTAATTTTTAAATTTTTGGCTCACAGCTATGGTTAGTGTAAAGAATGCACTATTGAGCAGAAATGGCCAGGCCAGATTGAGGGTGCATTATAGGAGTCAGTGGGGTTCTACCTGGAGACTCTGAGCCTCAGACCGTCAGCAAGAGATATTTAGAACTCGTGTGTGAATTTGAGGCTGGCTTGGTGACTTTGTTGTTAATGAGTTTTGGTATTAACATCACTGGCACATCATCTTACCATTTTTAACCTTTTTTCTTTTGAGGCAGGGTCTCATTAAGTCTCCAAGTTGCCCAGGCTAGACTGGAACTTGCGACCTTCCCACCTCAGCCTCCAAGAATGCTGGGATTGCATTCTGCGCCACCATGCCTGGCTGCACCAGCCCACTTCACAGCTTCCAAGATGAACAGGAATCTGTGTGAGCAGCGGTTCTGATGCCTCCTCACGCCATGCCTGCACCACACACAGGCACAGGCTGGCGTTGTGGTCAGCAGTGCTGATCTGTGAAAGGGAGGTAGAAATCACCTGTGCACAGGTCTTCTGCAGAGCTCTGTTCTTCTCTTGGTCTTAGATATCTTCATCTTATTTAAAGGGAATTGATTACAGAGCATTTGTACTTGGTATTGACCCAAACGTATGAGAAGAGGGACTTGGGAAACGGGCAAAGGAGAGGACCCTTGGTCAAGCAAATGTCAGGATCACAGTTGAGGTTCCAGATGGCCAGTGGAGTGGGTAAGTTAGAAGACCGGCTCTAAGCCTCGCTCATTGTGGCCATGCACAATCCACCTTTCAGCACACTTGCCTCCTCTGCTACACTTGGGGCCTTCTTGACCCCCAGCACAGCCCCAGGGCCTTTGGACATGAAACTCTCATAACCTGAAAAGTGTTTTCCTCATTTCTCTGTGCGCATTTAAATCTTGGTTCGGACGTCACCCTCTTGGGCGCGGCCCTTGCTGATCACCACATCTAAACTGGTACTCTGATCCCCATCTTTTTTTCCTCCCCCAGTCCCTCTTTCTCTGCTTTCTTCACAGAAATCACCTCTGAATCGTCTGTATATTCTGTGGTCTCTGTGCTCGTTCGTTGCCAGGGTCTCCTATAGCGCGTGGACTTCCTGGGAGCATTGTGTGGCCTGTCTTTTTCACTACTGCGTCCCCCAGATGAAAGCAGAACCAGGCGCACAGAGCGTGCAGGCATGACGCGAGCCACGTGCGCTCCCTGCGCCATCTTGAGCTCTCGGCGGATGTTCAGTAACCCTGGGGCCTCCGCAGCCTCCCTGGTAACGGGCAGAAGGGTCCCAAGAATGAATTTGTCAACCGCATGGAATCCTTTGAGCAAAATGCCCAGAATGTCTTGGCTTAAACATGGGAGGCCTATCTTCAGCAGATCAAGGCCAAACAGGCCGAGGCAGAAGTGTTGCGCCTGGCGCTGGCGAGAGCGCCGTCCTTGCTCTACCCTAGGCTGAGATTTCCTGGCGCTGAGGCTGGGCAATGCGCCGGAGGTTGGGGAGGGACTGGAACCCACTCCTTGGTGTGTGCGCAGAGCTTGGCACTTCTTTTGCCCAGCTCAGAGTGCCAGCGAGCGTCAGGCAGACTCTTCCGTTCAGGGGAAGCATCCGCAGAGATGCTGGCCGCACCGAGCAGTCTAGGAACGTGCCGGGTTCGAATCCCAGGCCTGTTTCCTGACAGGTGGAATCTGAACACAACAGCAACAAGAAGACAAACGAGAACATAAAGACGGTGTGAGCGCCGCAAGGGGACTTGTGAGGCGGGTGCCAGAGGGCGGTGGGGGGCGGCTGTGGTCGCGGATGAAAACGTCACCCAGAAACCCAGTACCCTGCAAAATGTATACTCACTAGTACAAATATGTCTATTTTGGAAAAAAGTCATCGAGAAAAAGAAATTCCCCATTCCCACTGCCTGCCAGCATGGGCAAGTAGCGTCCCTTGTGGTGTTCAGTTTTGTTACTTGTGAAGTGGAGTCGAAAAGCATGCTCTTCCTCAAGGACTGTGGCAAGGACCCGAGGAAGCCAAGCAGGGCCCAGCCGGGCGCGGCCATGGCATTGGCACACCTGTCCCGCGGACGTGACATCTCACAGGAGCCCAGCCACCCCCTGACCTCAGAGACCCACTTACGAGGAGTGGAGCCGGAGAGGCCACGGGCTCACAGAAGCCTTCAAATTGACAGAGGTTAAAAAGAGGAAAAAAGGCAGCATTTCAATGCCTTGAGGGCCCTTCAGTGTGCGGCTGGGCTCACAGGAATGTCGACGTCTCCAACAAAGGAGACATCTCCCAAGGCCTGAATTGAGACTTTTTCCCCCCTAAAGTCATTGATTAAAAAAAAAAAAAATGCAACTATCATTTCCCCTTTCCTTGCCAACCAAAACACACATCACTTCCTGGGCGCTTCCGGCAGCCAGAGTGCCAGACTCCTTCAGAGTTTGGAAGCAGCCAGGCCGGCAGTGTGGGTAGCAGCGGACCTCCTGGGCACAAGGGTGGGAGGGAAGGGGAGCCCTTCTGTGTGTGCGCCCAGGCCAGATGTGAAAATGTGGGGCCACGCCCAGCGCCCCGGTTCCCTAGACCCCCTAGGGGCCAGCCACAGTCCCTTTTCCCTGCCTGCCGATGCTCTAGCCCACGGCGGGTGGCTCCCTGTGCATCTCCGAAGCAGAGGCCAGCGGGACGAGTGGATGTCCCGCTCCAGCCCCTGGTGCCCGCCTCGCGCACCCCCACTCCTCACCTGCTATCACAAAGACAAGAAGCACCATTCATAATTTAAGTCGGCTCTTTCTTTCCTGCGCGCCACCAACACGAGCCGGATGCTGGAGGAAAGATTGAGCCCTCTCTCCCAGGATACCCTGAAGATCAAGCGGAATCTCATTAAGGCCCACTTCAAAGATGTGGCCTTTATTTCCATACAAACAAGTTTAAATTATTGTGCGTGGATCTGCTGTTCGCAGGGCCTCTGCTCCATTATGCATGACTCCTCCGTGCTCGGATCATGAATAATGGGTCGCACTCCATTAGCGGTTTCCAGGCCTGTGCTGAACTTGGGGCGTGGTCACCGTACCGGGGTAAAGTTCTGTCGCTGTGTATTTGTTTTATTTCTTACTCAAGCTAGAACGCTCTGGTTCATCAAAACAGGCGTCGCAACCTTGCGATTAGACACAGCGTCAAGCAGGCCACAGCTACGATTTCCCTGTCATTTAACATTTATTGAGCGTTTACTACGTGCAACGCTTAGTGCTCAGAAGGTGTGGTGGGTGCCTGATCTTATTTATTTTTCACTAGATTCCGGTGAGGCAGCCACAATGATCAGCCCCACTTCACAGGTGCAAATCAACAGGTAGAAAGGATAAATGCTCGTGGGTAAAACTTGGAGTTGATAGGAATGATTCTAGCCAACTTAGCTGACTGTGGATACTCCTAATTATAAAATACGCATTTTTAACTGTGCTATATTAACTGTGTCTATAGATGGTCAATCATTTGAGAAGCAAGTGTTCTGATGCCCACTGTAGAGATCAGAAAACTGGCGCTCGATTCCGTGTTCAAGCACTGTTTTGGTGGCTATAAGGTGATGGCATTATAACATCTGTAATGTTAAGGACACATTCTGGAGGGAGAGAGAGAGAGAGAGAGAGAGAGAGAGAGAGAGAGTCAGTGAGAGAGAGAAAGGCATCAAGGCCTTTCAGTGTACATCTCTCACGCAAAGTCATCTTGCGTGCTGGACCGTTTTTTCTTAGGCCCCCCTTCTCTTAATACTCCGTTGCTTGGCCGGTGAGATCACAGTCTATTTTAATGCCCCTCCTGATCCCCAGAACAATTATTGGCCAAAGGCGTGTCTACGTGGCATGCTTATGACGTCACGCAAGATGTTAGAAGGCTTGAAGAAACTGATCGCAAGCGTCGTCTCATGGCCCAGTTTCAGATTACGGGGAAACATTTGGAGGGGACGTTCGCACTGGACACGGCTTTTATTTTTTAACCTCCTGAATGAGCTGATGTCAAAACCAGCTCCTTTGTCAAGACAGGAAATGCTAGGGTCTTCTGGAAAATGTCTTAATAATTTCTGCATTATTTATTCAAGATATTTGGCTAGCTTGATGGGGAATGATTTTTTTCCACTTGGCAATGTGTCACAGAATGCTCCCGACAGGAAATGAACTCAGGGAGCCCCCGTGGCGAGAAGGACCCAGCCTCCCTGAGCATGCCCAGCCCTTCCCGGCAGTCTTTGCGGCCCCTCTGCTGCCCACTGCACTCCTGCTGTGCGCACGGGCCACCTCCACCTGCATTGGTCCAGATTCCACTGAGTCCTCCAGCAGCTCCCCACCACTCCAGACTGCTCCTCTAGGCCCTGTGCTGAGAGGATGCTGAACTTCCCATCAATCTGGTCGAATATCATCTCCCCTCAGTCTTTACAACATTTTGGGGTCCGTTTCACACGGTCCAGCTCCCCTTCTCTTCAATTTAAAGCTATTCTGTCTTCCCAGCTGGCTACAGAGACCTCTGCCTCCCTGGCGCCACTCCTAGGCCTTGTTACTTGAAGCAGAGAAACGGGTGAGAAGCCTGTGTCCCAAGGAGCTGATGCAGTCCTCACCTGAGCACAACGGAGAAGCAGAGGCAGGAAGGGGGAGGAGGGACACGAGTGGGCGCAGGGCAAGAGGAATGGAGCCAGAGGAGGCCGGGTCTGGAAGGGATTCGGAAAGGATTTTTTTTTTTTTTTTTTGGCGATGTGTCAGAGACAGCTGCTATTTCACGAGCTGCAGGGTTACAAGGAAAGCAGGTGAGTGAAAAGACTGCAGAGTGGGTTTTAGGGAGTAGGCACCCTGGGCCGGTGGCCTTTTGGGGGAGGCTGCAGTGAGAATTTATAATATTCTGCGAATACCCTCACACTTCGGGTGAGCTTTTTTCCTGACTACGATGCTCATGCTTAATTTGGCCCAGCCCTGGCGAGTCACCCCCTTTGGGAATTCATGCGTGGGCCTCGCCCCTCCGTGCCGGCCCCTCCACACACGCACACTTAGACTCGAGGCTTCTGCAGGGCAGAGTTGCGGTCTGGGTCTTACTCCTGTTACCCATGTGACTCTGCTCTCAGTTGGATTTGGGGCGAGTAATATTCCTTGATCTACTTCTTGTTTAAAGAAATGTTGCCTTCTTACTCGGATCTGATGAAAAGTCCAGGGCAGTGAGTGGGGGATGGATGCTGTGTGGGGAGTCCCAGTCCCTGGCTGCTGGGTGAATCTTCCCCCACAAAACCACGCTCTTGTAGGCACAGTTGGCTGCACCTGCTGCCCGGCACAGAGCTCACGGCCTGCTGCACTCAGGAGCTGTGCATCTGCCTCTCTGCTTCATTTCTAATAACCATGCAGCCTGGACAAAGTATTTAACCTCCTGACCACCGGGTTCCTTGCTGGAAAACCCCTCCCGCTCCTGGAACATTAAATGCAAGAAAGAGCAACGCGGCTCGCAAAACGATGGTATTACAGAGTAGGACGAGCAGAAGAGGCTGGAAGAAGTTACCCGAACCCAGAGAAGGCACTTTTTTTTTTTTTTTTTGAGACAGGGTCTCAATGAATTGCTCAAAATTGTGATTCTCCTGATTCAGTCTCCCCGAGTGCTGAGATTTTAAGCATGTAGCATGAAGCTCAGCTGGCAAATAATTTTCGTTAACCGTAGACTCTAATCATCGGTAGTGTCCATTTGCAGCACTAATTAGAGTGATTTTCTTCCTCTCCCCCCACCTCCACGTGGTAATGAAGCCTGGAGATTTTTTTTGGTCTCAATTGGGACATGGGACAGTGTGTTATTAGCATCTAGAGAACGGTAGCTAGCTGGGAAGAGCAGTTAACATCCTACAGTGCACACGACAACTTCTTGTAATAAAGACTAGCTCTGTCCAAGATGCCCGTGGTGTCAATTTATTCTAAAGAATTCTGCGTCTCAGTAGAAAACAATGCTGTAAGTGATTGGTAACGTCTGTCTTGGATGTAGGAGGTGGAGTTGGTAAGTGCATGTACTTGCTATCCCGATGTAAGCCCAAGAAAACAAGGTGAAGGGGCATGTAGCTTTTAAAGACACCTGGCAAGCGCAAGTGGGAAAGTTCAGGTTACAACTGCTTGCTTTCTAGTGGACGCTAAATTCCTCAGGAGCAGGAACTGGGTTGGTCCAGTTTGCTACCATATCGCTAGCACCTAGGACAGTGCCTGCTCACGTTCAACTGGTGTTTGAAGGATTAGCGAGTTGAGTTGGTCTTGCAAGTGCAGCTCTTATCGTCCCTGCCCTAAACAAGTTTCTTAATGTGCATAAATTTATTTCCAGTTTCAATAATAGATGTAAAAATAATAAAACTAATAAGAATAGGAAACATGAATAATTATGATTTTCTTCTTGAATAATTATTATTACCAATTTCTTGGGAAGAGAGAATGATTTTTGCTCTCTGTTTCCCTTTGTTCCAAGTATCACCTGGAGATTGCTGCTCATGGGATTGTGGATTTTGTTCTGAGACCCTTATCCAGAGGCCACCTGGGTACATCTGCCTAGGCAAACCATGCTGGGTCTATTATTAGTCATGTAACATCTCAGTGTTAGCTCTTTAAAAAAAACTGTGAGAAACCTTTCCTACCTTTCCCTCACCTCACTTGAATGGATGAGATACATATTATGGATGTAGCTGGAAAGCTAGGCCCACAGCTCAAGGACAGAAAACTTCCCCAGCCTGTGCCATGTTCTGTGTTCAATCCCCAGTACCAAAAAAAAAAAAAAAAAAAAAAAAAAAAGTAGTTGGAATTTTAAAAAGGTCTGCATTTTAAAAACTCTTTTGAAATAGACTCACATGAAGCATGAAAATAGTAGTGTCGCATGTAACTATCTTCCAGTTTCCTCCACGGAGGGTATCAATCTTAAACATGGCTGGAGGACAAGATCAGGGTCGTGGACCCACTGGCACTGCACTATTCACTAGGCCACACCCCTTGGGAGTGCTTGTACAGGGTTGTACACCCTGAGGAGATCTGAGTAGCTGCAATCACAATTAAGATAATAGAATTTGGAACAAAGAATAATGACATTACCAGCTCTCAGTTATTATTTGTGGAAACCTACTATGTCTCAAGAACTCTACTGGGCATTTTATGCGTAGTATGTTACTTAATATATGTGATAACCTGGCAAGTTAAATGATTCATAAGTTTTACAGAAAAGCAAACTGAATCTCAGGGGGCATAAACAACTTTGCAATAGTTACTTGCCCAGGCAGTGAACAGTAAAATCTGTTGGGTGCTAACACTTGCCTTGTTTCAATAAATCTACCCTGGGATTAAATTCAGGAAAAATCACCCTGTAATGGCACCATCCAGAGACAAGCATACTGACCAGCTTGATGTTTATCCGTCTTTCATTTTCCTGTGCCTATGCAGGTTACACCCGACTGGGATCAAACTCTTTATCTCATATTTTCTTGACTTAACATCACATCTTAAATACATCATACAACCCTTCGGGAAGATCATTTTTAAAGACCATCCAACATTCTGTTGTTCCATCATAGAGCAGGATTTCTCTGGTGTCCTATTGTTGAGTAATAAAATTGCCTCCATATTTTCATTATCATAAGTATCGCTGTGGTGCACAGATCTGTGTGGAGAAATGTTTATGCATAAATCCAAAGCTGTTCTTCATACTAAATTCTGAGACACAGAACTATTGGATGAGGCCTAAGAATCAATATGATTACGTAAATATTCTGAAAGCAGTGTCTCTAAGATATGATATTCATTATTCTTGATCAGGAGGTTGTGAATTATGACTCCCAGGATAAATCTAGTGCTGCTGCCTGTTTGTAAATAAAGTTTTATTGGAACACAGTATTGCTCATTTGCTTATATCTATGGCTGATTTCATACTACAGAGACTTGAGTGGTTACCATGGAAACCATACAGCTGCAAAAGCTGAAAATATTTACTCTCTGGCTCTTGATAGAAAAGATTTGCTGGTCTGTGCTCTGGAGGAAAGCTACGCATAAGAGATAATAGCGACAAAATTTTATCGGAGCCGTTGTACTAAGCATAGCCCTTTCAGGAGGCAGGTGCTGAACAAGGGTTGTCATGTTGCGCCACTGAGCCACCGGGTGCGAGCAGGCACACAGTTGGGGTTTAATAAGTGTGCGTTGTTTTCTGTATTAATAGTTGTTGCTGCTGAGCATGAAGTTGACAGTGACTAGGGTGACGTCCCCACCTTCCCTGGCTTTTGCCTGGCTCTTGGAATTCATCCTGGGTGGATACCTTTCTTTTCACACTGCTGGTGTGTATGGGAAAGCGGCTCTATTATTTAAATTCTCCAAGATCAAGGATGTAAAATGAAGCCTGCCCCTGGCCCCTTAAGACATCCAAATAAATCTCACAGCTTCCAAATGTGACTGTGTCACCCTGGGATTAATACCAAGTAATCCAGTGCCAACATCAAGACAGTGAAAATAAGCATTTACTCTCCCGGAAAATCATTTTATACTGATTACAAGTTGTAGGCTGTCACTGGGATGTGAATTGAAAACGCACACATTTGCAAGGTTAATATTTCTCTCTGTAGCTGTTCTCCCTTGGCCCCCTCCCACAGCTACAAAGGAACAGGAATTCCAAATAAATATTTGTCCTGAGACATCCTATTCCCTACACGTGAAGTTCAAACCACCACTTTGTTCAAATGCACAACACCTCTATGGCATAAATACAAGTCCGACTCCTCACCCTGAGCACCACTGGTCCGGGGCCTGACTGCCCTCTGTTCCGGAGGCCAGGCCTGTGCATCGCGGGAGACTTAGCAGCAGCCCTTGCCTCGACCCAAGAGAGGCTGGCAGAACCTTGTCTCCAACTATGACAGCTACAATGTCTCTAGATAATGTCAGATGTCCCTGGGCGGGCATCCGTTGTGTCCTCTGTCAACACCGCAGGCCTAGAGACGTGGAAAGGAGCAGGTAGTCAGTCCAGTGGCCCATGGACAGCAGGACACGTGGCCATCTCTCTGCCCTCCTTTCAGCTTTACCTGTCCCTATTTTACCCTCATCTTCCAACCCAAGGCCCGCTGCTCTCTGTCACCATCCTTTGCTGGCCTTTGCCCCTGTACCTAGGATTTTCTTTCCTAATTCTTGGAGAGTCACCACTTCCATGGCGTCTTCCATGATCATGCTTTCCCCAGGCCTAACATGAAGTTAGATTGAGCTTCCACTGGGTTCTCCTCATCTTTTCACCAAGCAGTGGACACAACCACACAGGAGCTCGGCTCCCAGTAAGTGCTGAAGCATGAGCTGCCTGTAGCAAAACTGCCCTGGGAAAATCCCTTAAACATAAACAATCAAATCCACTATGAATGGCTTAGTAGTATTGAGTCTGTTTAGTCATTCTTAAGCCTGCTACAGTTTGAGAAGTATCGAGTTACACTAAAGAAACAGGGAATGGTCCATGCAGATGTTAGGGCCTTCAAATCTTTGCATCTCTCAACAGTCTCCAGTCACAAATGAGGAGAGGCCCCCTGCTGCGGTGGGCTCCTGCTGGCCTGCAGCATTGGCTCCCTTCGGTCTTGCCATCAGTTCTATGAATAACCTGCCATTGGAAGGACTCAACCAACTATCAATAGCTGATGGATATATTGGAAAGTACCCAAGTGCCGTTGGGCACAGAGTGGGGCCCAGGGATGCTTTCTGCATTTACATCTAAGTCTGCACTAGTCTAGGAAATTTAAAAATGAAGAGTTGGTCTCATTGATGCTTCATGTCTTTCTTCCTTTTTTTTTTTCGTGGTACTGGCTATTGAACTGAGGGCCGTGGCATTTCCAACTCTTCTAATATTTTTGGTTTTTATTTTGAGACGGGGTCCCGCTCTGTAGCGTAGGTTGGTCCTGGAATCACTGTGTGACCCAGGCTGCCCTTCAATGCATGGCGATCCTTCTGCCTCAGCCTCCTGAGTGCTGGGATTATAGGCATTCACGCCCACACGATACCTGGAAGGGTTTAATATTTCTTAACTGGCATTTTCTCTTTTGATTGCAAGCCCCAGGCTCTTGGCTGTTGGTCTTGTGACCCTCAGACGCACTGGGGCCTGCCGATTGGGTGTTCTGCTTGTGTGTCTTGCTGTGTGTTTCCCACTGAGCCAGGAGGTACTCGAGGATAGGAGCCTTGGCTCATTTACTTTTATATCTCAAAAGCTCCTCACAGAGTGAGAGCTCAATAATTGGTGTGGTGTGTCGTGTAAGCCAAGGGACAAGAGATGTGAGTTGGAATTAATCACATTTGGCACTTTTAATTTACAATTTGAAAATCCTTTCCCCACCGAATAGAAATATTTTAAGGTACTGTATCTCCCAGCATCAGCATATTATCTTATGATAGGCCTATACCGTAACCCTGGACACACAGTAGGTGCTGGACAAGTATTTGCTGCATTGAGTCTTTAAAGCATTTTTGAAGTATATGCAAGATAGCAGCAATGGAGTTGCTGATGGAATGGGTATGGCGGGGTTTGTTAAATCCATTTGGTAGATAAATTTGACCACACTCTTAATTATCTTATAACTTATTCTTGGCTTTTCACTCCTACTGTGACCGAATCCACCTGCAAGACACTTTGGCATTTGCTGGGAAGCCATGAGGATGTTGTTTCCAATTCAAGGGGGGGGGGGGGGCCAGAGTCAGGTTGTTATTTTTTTCTAAATGGAGAATTGAGAACAAAAGCAGTCCGGGCATCCCCACTCCTGTCTTGATTTACCCTACCCCGTCTTTGCTAGAAGACGAATTGACGGGCAGCATTTTCCTAGGACGGTGGTTCTGTCATGTTCAGACTGGCACCTAAATCTGTACTTTAATGACACTCGCCAAGGAAGCCCAAAGGTAGAAACCATCCTCGAAGAATGTTAGAACTCAGCAAAACTAGAATAGATCTTGATAGGATTCTGAAACCAGGACCCAGATGCTGAGGGAAGCTGCCGGCGGGGAGCTACCTGGGCCTTATCTTCTAGGAGGGCTTTGTCCTACATTTTGTGGGGGTGAATGCCCAGGAAGCCCTGTACGGGGAAGTGAGTTCCTGTAGGGTTAGATATGCCAGGGATTTGCTGTGAGACCTTAATGAAAATTCCCGTGAAAGTGATCACTTTCTTCCCGCTTTAAAAGACCCTTTCTGTCTAGGCAGGTGTGTGGAGTCAGAAGACAGGGAGGAGGAAGTGGCGGCCATATTCCAGACCTCTGACATCCGGATGACCTCAGAAAGAGTTATTTAATTTCAAGGTACACCACGGGCTATTCACACACAGGGAGGGGAGAAGAAAGAATTTATACCCTTTTCATATATAAAAGGAAACAGATGTGATTTTCCTTACAAAAGAGCATTTCATTAGAAAAAAAAAAAAGGCGAGGTGAGGCAGCGTTAACATAACCATTATTCTCCATCTCAGGAAAAGCAAATTCTGTTTGCCTGTCATTATAGAAGGTAGCAAAATCCTTTCATCCAGTGATTAGTTGTAAACATTCCACAGCCTTCTGGGAGCAGGCCTCTGTTTCCCATCTCGAACTGAAGCCATTTTCCTAGACTAATGTTTTATACACACAGCTCAGATACAATGCAAACTCCGGGTACCCCAAAGGCAACGGGGCATTCGTTTATACTAAATCAGAAGTGTCACCCTTGGCAACCTGCAGCAGTGAAACATTTATTCAGTCTTGCATTCCTGGCACTTAGAATTATTTCTTTCATGCCTGATAGCCAAATTACAATATGGCAGGTTTCCCTGGAGCCATGGGATCATTAGTGCCAGCTCACAACATACTTTCAACTGATATGGCATTTCATGTACAGCTGCCAATCAAAAACTGGGATATGCAAATGAGGATGGGAGCACGGGTGTACAATTCCTGTACCGTGAGCTCCTCACAGATTTCCTTAATGACTAGCAGTCATTCCGCTGAGTGGAAGAAGTGGAAAGAACACAGGAAAATTCCCCCAGGAAGTCGCTTGCAAGAGCTAGAAGTTTTTACATTTGATTTCCATATTTATTCCCTTTCTTACCCCTTCTGTGTGTTTCTAAACAGTAGGCCTAAAAATACTCGAGCAGGGCTTGTTATATAAATGTGGAGTCTTGTCACTGCAGTGGAAATGCTCGGGCCGTGCTCAGATGCCACGGGTGGGTTCCATCTAGAGAGAACACTAAGGGGTGAGGGCTTCACTCTCTGTGTGTAGGGGGGCTGCTTTGCACCGCAGACAGAAATCTCCTCTTAAAGACAAAGGCGAGGCTGGGACTCTGGGCCCCAAGCTCTGTTGGCAATGGGGGTGGGGCAGCCCCCCCCTTTCCAGGTCCCCAGGGAACAGCCCCAGCCTTCCTCTGCAGTCCTGGAGGCCACGCTCCTGCTGGGCTCACTCACTTCTAGCGTCCTGCAGTGAGCTACCCTTTAGGTTCCTGAGAGTCCCGAGCTCCTGCCGCCTCAGGCAGGGCCTGGTTCTGCTTTCCTTAGCACCCAGCTGGGCTCCTGAGGTGACCGTTATCGACTGGGCTGTTATCTGAGTAGAACTGCGGCCAGAAATCCTCCATTACAACTTGGTCTACCAGGGAGCTCAAAAATAGCTCTGCGGGAAGCGCTCCGTTACCCTGACTCGCATGTTGTATACATATACCAAATTAGCTGTCATCTTCTTCCACACAAATACACACCGTGATTATGTATCAATGAAAATAACAGCAAAATTAAAAAAGTCACACCTCTATGATTGCAGGAGATAAGAAAAATACTCAGAAGGAGCTATGAGGAAGGCAGGTGCACCCAGCAGTGGAGGTCAGGGGCCCCCTTCCCCTGCCTCTAAATGTAGGCTGTGCCCTTTCACCCCTTGGCTGCTGTAACTGGCTTTCCCACGCCCATGGAGGACCTGAGTGGCCTTGGGGGCACGCCATTATTACACGTCAGCCTTTCTCTTTCTGTGGGAGTGAAAATGTCTACTCAGTGTCTGCGAGGTGCTAACTTCTGATTGTCCTTTGGTTTCCATTTCGGAGAAGCTGAAATATCACAAGCCAGTAATAAGACATTCCAGCATGATACAAATCCCTTTTAAGAAAGGCTATCTCTCTTCTGCTTCCGTTTTCACATTATTCTTATTACATGTAGAATACTTGCCCTGTATATCTAGAACCGTTTAAAAATGATAAAACACAGGCCTGTAATCTCAGCATTTAGGGAGGCTGAGGCAGGAAGATTGTAAATTCAAATCCAGCTTGGGCAACTCCACAATTCAGCAAGACCCTGTTTCAAAATTAAAAAAAAAAACAGAAAAAAGGGACAGGGACATAGCTCAGCATAGAGACTCTGAGGACAAGAACAAAAGAAATCAAGAAAAGGAAAGATCATGTCACGTAATTGACTTAATTGTAGGCTAAGGTTTCACTGTACCATTTGTTTGTGTCCAAGAAAAAGATCTTCAAGCTGCTAAGCAATCCCACAATCCCCCACTACTTTATCTACAATAAACTGGTTGGCGAAGCGAACGTCATAATCGTTTTCTAAAACTGAACACAGACTCAGAGAAGGCAAGCGTTTTGCCGCAGTCCCACAGCTAGGAAATGGTAAGCCTAGAATTTCACGCCCAGACTGTAGCTGGCATATCTGGTGCACGATACACAAATCTTGCTCATCAAATGAGGCCGCAGAGAAAGAAGGTCCACACTGTCCAGTGCCCTCCCGCCCTCTCCCCAAAGCAAAATGGTTGGCCGGCTGTATTCTAGCCCTAACTTGACTTGGGTAACTGTGTCTGGTATGACTCGCGGTGACTGGTTGTATTCATGGAGCAGTTTTGAGACTGCACGTTTAACCCTGCTCCTTCCCGGAGCGTCCAGCCCTGTCAGGCCTCTCGCCTTCAGTAACGGATGTCTTCCTCTCTCCCACCCCCTGTAAGTGAGAGCAGCTCTCCGCTCCCAACCATGTGCTTCCCACATAAATTTCCCTGCAATTCTGGACGAAATCCCTGCATGTCCAGATCCTCTGGGATGCGGTTGGCTTGCACTTTTCCTTGGCCAAGGTCATCCTTTTTGCCTGGGGGGACCTCCCAGGGCCGCCATGCTGGCCTCTGCAAGTTTCCAAAAGAGTAAAAAGGCCAACTGCCTGCTCCCTGATGGAATCACATGTCACCCTGAGCAACGGTCTGGGGACCTTTCAAGCCGTGAACACCAGCTCCAGCTCCTTGAGGAAGTCTAGGCTTTTTATCAATAGTTACCTCTTAAAATTGTATCAAGGGTACAGTTCATCACCTGTCACGTGAACTTGCTGCATCTAAGTCATTAGCACGCCTCAAGAAATGGAGGATTTAGGAGTAAATGGAATCAGCTGTTGTTGGTTTTAAAGTTACACTTCAGCAGTTATAAAATGAAAGTCATGGATTTGTCGATGCACAAAGTTCTAGGTAGTTCTAGGATCAGGGCTGTGTTCAGACCCATCACATATCACCAATTAAATTATGCCTCAGGTGTGTGTCCTCTTGCTGGTACATAAGCATTTTCATAGAGTCTGTCAAAAGCTCTGTAAAGGGGGGACTGGTGTCCCATTTTACAGATGAGGAGCAGAGCCTAAGGTCACAGAACTGAGAAACGGAGAAGTCCCGCCTCAAACCCAAGCCAGAGGGCTCTGTTCTCCCTTCAAGCTCAGTTGTCCCTCTGGTCCTGAGAGTTTTAGGTTTTGGAGTCACATGTGTAGTTGCAATTAATCTTTGTGACTACATGGTCTGGTCTCCCAGTGGTGCTGAAGGATGTAATCCAGACAGGAAATCGCAGCCCGAGGGAGCCAAGGATGCCTGGGAGAGGCCGCCAGGGTGAGAGAAGAGCCGTGAGTGCTTTGTCCCGTCTGACCTCCTTCCGGCTCTTCTCAGCCCTCGGCGGCCCCATCTCACCCTGGGTCGTGAGCTTGGCTCACGTGATGGGATAATGCTGGGGCGGATTCATTGATGATTTCCTCCTTTTCTGACTTTTAAAAAAAATCATGCTATTTCCCATTTGGTTGGGAAATAATCAGAGAGAAAATTAAGGGCGAAAAAGCCAAACCCTGGGTCTGGCAAACACAGTAGATTGGCACAAGCCTCTGTGGGCCCAACTTAATCTTCCTCATCATCAGATCCAGAGGGGTTGAACCGTCAGGATGTGGTGAGGAAGAAGTCTCTCAGGAAACAAGAGAGTGAGATGGGGCGGGCGGGTCTCTGGCCGGGACTGGCGTCTGACTGCTCACTCCAGGTGGAGCTGGCTAGAGAGGAGTAGAAGAATTCTCCAGGAAAGTGAAAGGACCAAGAGAGACTCACGTCTTGCAGCTCTGGGACAGAAGGTGAGCCAGCCTATCCCGCCACCATGATTCTGAAATAGATTTGAGATTCCCCTGATGCCCAAAAAGGGTATGACATTCTTCTTGCAGACAAAGGGAATGACGGAAAGGATACTGGGTCACAAGACAGCAGGTGGCTGTGGTTTGGGAGTAGGGACATCTTGGCAGATGCCAGCATGGACAGAATAGGTCCTACTGTGGAAGGATCAGGACCACATCAGATACCAGAGCCGCTGGGGAAGGAGCTGTCAGAGGTCACGAGAAATGCCCTTTGTGTCCTCTGACTCGCCTCTCACAGTACGTTAGAAGACACCCCAGAGTGGGTCAAGTGAAAAATTCCTGCATTAATTGAGAAGAACTTGTACTGACGGATGCACCCTCCCATTCTCTGGAACGTATTGAGGGCTTCAAGGAATAAATGAATTTATAGGATAAAAAGTGAAGCAATTTATATGCTTCACATACTAGAGTTTGTGATCTGTGAAAAATTGTATCCAATATACACATTTTCAATCTTATTTTCTTCACCTTGCGGCAAGCATATCACGTGGCCATTAATAGGCAGTTAGCAAATATTTTTGAATGAATAAATGACTGAATGAATGATTTAAGACACCAATACAAGTTAGACCATCACAGGAAGTTGCATTAGCAGTGGGCGTCTTTTCCTGTCAATCAGATGGGCTCGTGATCTGTCTTCTGTCTATGGGATACGGCTGGATGACATACAGCAGATCTCTTGAACATGCAGTGTGGGATGTCAGGACCCAACAGGCAGGTTGTGAATTGTGGCCGTTAGTAATTTAGCCACAGCTCAGTTGTGAATTTGGAGGAGAGGAAACTGGGCTATACACTGAACCAGCAGTGAGAATGCAGGGCGACCCGCTGCGTCCGTCTGTCTCTGAATAGCTGTGGAAGTGGGGTTCATTGTTTATCTTCAGCTACGCCATTCTGAAGATATGCAAGTGTTGTTTCTCCGTGACAATGGCTACTCAACAGCAGAAGCCATCTTCCTACGTGGGGGACGGAGGTACGGAGAACCTCAAGGTCTCGAAATGTTGCATATTATTGTATGATCCAAATTACTTTCACTGAGTAAAGAGACACCCATCTACTTTGAGAGCCACTTTCTCAAGCTAGTTTTCTGTAAGCCAAAACTTTTCACCATGCATTCTCTTTCCAATTTTTTTTTTCTTTCTCCATGGCTTGTTGCATTTATGAAACCTCAGCAATTTTTCTGTTGTGGCTTATGATGTTACATGAAGGAAATCTGTGGAAAGATTATAAAGCCTTTGGAAGAGGATTTTAATCAAAGATGTCTCTGATAATTATTAACCAGCAAGCCCCTTGGAAGAAAGCCATTTTTTTTTCATAGATTCTTGGGGTTGCATTGACTTTTCCCCTTATGGTGTCAAAGGCGTCCCTTAGAAACTTTCCATTTGATTTAATTGCTGTTTAATTCCTAAAACATTGCTTCAATTAGACATCCTGATTTATAGCACCATTGGGCATTTCTTGGCAAAGACATCCCAAGAGACAGTCCACTTCTCATTGTCTGATTTTAAAAAAGCTCATCTCTTCCGCTCTGTGAACTTCAGACCATGCTTAGAAACATCTGAAATACTCTTTGCTTAGGTCACGTGAGATTCCTGTCCTGACTCAGAGTTAGCCTCATAATCTGAACAATAATTGATTTGCCCACTCGTTCTGTGAGTATGGTGGGCTCTTCGCTATGCCGGTGAGAAAGATGAAAAACAGAATCAACAAGAAGCCACATGGCTCCTGTCCTAGTTGATGACTAGTACTGGCCTTGAATAGCCAAGAAGGGACAGGAAACTTTTATTCCAGTGTTTTCCAGGGTACAATCATTGGTTTGCTGTCTTTAACAATTTGTTTCCATATCCTCAGATCATCTGTAATATTATGTTTTCTCTTATGATTTTGTTTTCATTAACTCAACTTAAAAATATATATTTTTTAGCCTGTTTCAAGCAGTATTTCTGAAGTAATAATGTTCATGTAGCGGTCATATTTTAAAAATACTTGTTAAAAATAAATTTTGTGGTTAATAAATGGATAATTTGTATAAGAGGTATGCCCTAGCTGTATGATGTTACACATACATCTACTCCAGATCTTCTCATTTGCTGTCAGAGGTGTTCCTTTTCTGCTTTGGAAAACACCAACTTCACTTTTAAATGGGTTAACTGAACTCCTAGCTTGTGAAAAAACACAAATTTCCTAGAAATATTCCATTTGGACTTGACCAGGCAGAAAACTTGGGTGTAAAAGGACAAATTCAGTAAGGATATGAAGAGGTTCTTTTTTTTTTTGGTTTCCAGTTTAAGGTGTGGGAGATTTGGAATACTACTTTCCTTGACTTATATTACTAATATTTTATCTTTGTGTTCTGGTTAAGGTGTTATCATTTTTATCTTTTAAACAGAAACACTGAGTGAAAGCTGAAATTTCTCTTACTTTAAGTTTTTTTTTTTTTCGGTTCCCATTTACCTTAGTGGAAATGGAAAATATGTGTACGTGAGACATCATCTAATCCAGGGGTCAGCAAAGTGGAGCCCATTGAATTGGGAGTCTCTCCAGTAAATAAAATTTTATGTGCTACATCCATTTTTTATATTTTGTCTTGCAAAGGTAGAATAAGGTAGTTACACAAAGATCATGAGATCTGCCTAACCTAGGATACTGGCTTAACACACCTTTCCAGAGCAGGTTATCTGATGCTCAGTATGTTTAGACAAACAGGAAGCATCAAGGAATAGCCCGTGCTCCTCAGTCCAGCACAACACAGGAAGGTTGGTCCCCATAGTCGCTACACATTGGCCGTCATGGCTATCTTTTTGTCTTTCAAACACCCCAGATTTCTTCACACCTCATACCTTGGAGCCTTCACGTGGGTTGGCTGGAATGTTCTTTCTCTCACTCCTCACTTGGCCAACTGTCCCCAACTACGCTGTGTCAGGGTACTCTTCTCTAACTCCCAAGACTTCTAAGGCCATGAACCCTTGTTAATATGAACTTTTATGGCACCTTGTACTTCTTGGTAACACCAAACTCGATTGTCACATATCTCTTCTCCCTGGTGAGTGTCACCTTCCTGGTATTTGTTTTGCTGTCCAGATCAAGTAAGTATCTCGCACAATGGGCACTCAAGACATGAGGGCATAAATGAACAAACGAAGACAAACTGCAAAGCGGGTCAGTACCCAGAACCGTCATTAATGCCTCAGACTGTGGGAAAGGTTCAGAGCATTTTAAGTCCTTTGGTAATGAGGTGACCTGACAGGACTCAGGTCCCAAGGCCATAGCAGAAAATGTAATTTGGGTGGACCAGAGTGTCTCCCAGTAGTTTTAGAAAGAGTGAATGGCAATTTAAATTTGTCATATGTCTTATATGATGGTCTTGATGCTGGGGGAAGGGACAACTCCCAGAGGCACCTGGGGACGGCAAAGCCCACACATCACTGCTCCGTGTACGTCTCTGGTGATTGCCTGCTCTGCTCTGTCTTACTGCTCTTCCTGGACAGAAAAAAGAGACCAGAAGGCTGTGATGACAAATGGAGGCAGTGGGAAGATTTATTGGACAATTATCAATGTTTTTCTTCACTCAACTTTCCTTTAGTAACTCATTATTTCATTTGGGGAATAAGTACCACTCACGTCACCCCGCCGATCTTGTCACTTTACCTCCTCACGTAGGCTGGATTGTCGCCTTGCGATGGGGAAGTGTGTAGACTGCCGGTGGCAAGAATTTTGCACCAGCTGAATTTGAGCCTTTTTCTCTTTTCATTTTCAAGTGCAGACAGATAAGGAAATATGTAATTTTATGTTTTTTCACTTTTGCCATCTTCTAAAACCTATTTCATTATTCTCTTGATTCTTAAAAATTGATTAGTTTTGCTGTTATTGTTGCTGTTGAAGGCTAGTCTTAGTCTTACACCATAATGCAATGACTGTCATGGGTTTGAGGTGGTGTGTGTGTATGTGTTTATATATAATCTCAATGAAATAAATGCCTGCAAATACAATTTAGAAAATATGCTCAGCAAAACCATAACTTTACAAGATAAGGTAGTTTTAAAGAATGCTTCCCCCCCCCCAACTTAAAATTATCCTCTTACAGTGTACATAGTCACATTTTGAAAAAAAATAGTGATATCATTTAAGACAATCTAGTCTCCTCTTCATGGAAAGCCAGTTTGGAATTGTCACAGGGCTGGTGGCCTATGGTCCAGGAAAGGTTGTAGGCAGGTTCCATCTGATTCCCATTCATATCCTGGCTCTGGGAACCTGTTGTGGTCAACCAGTTGCTCAGACTTTACCGGAGCCTCACTTGGAATTCTACAGACATTTGTGATTCGTTGCTTTCTTTACGACCCCACTGGCAAATCATTAGCAAATCCTATTAGCTCAAATGTCAATCGAAGCTATGTCCCAAGTCCTGCTATTTCTTGTCACTCCCGTCCCAATGGAAGTCATCACGGTGTCTCTGAGTTGACAGCGCTGCCCTCCTCACCAGTTTCCCTATGACCACTGGCTTGAAAACACAAGAAAATGAAAGCCATTTGTCGCCAGTTATTATGTTCTAGATACAAATAAACTCTTATTAGGGAAATCAGAAACAAGGCAATTTGAATATTTAAAACACTTGAAACGCAAACAATAGAATAAAAAAAAACCCTCAGAATGATTGGTTGGCCCCATAATAACATCTTGGGTCAAAATCAGCTCCTTTTAAAATTCCAGAGAATGTACTTTCTTCATAATTTGTCATTCCCTCTTGGACATAGCATACGGGGTGATTTTAAATTGATATGATATAAGAATAAATACCAAGTCAGTCAAAGAAGTCAGCAAATGCTCAGAATTACAGAAAACCATAGAAACGGCCTCTAATTGCATGATTATCTAATCTCTTACTTTTGAATACCATCGCTATGAATGGCCTCACTCATCTTGTGTCATTTTCTTTTCTCGTGAACTCTTCCATTTTCTCTCAAGAACAAGATGTCTGCATTTTAGGGTTTGCCATATGTGTTTTGCCATGCAAAGCGGTAAAAAGACTCATCAGACATGTGATAGAAAAGAAACTCATAAAGAACCATCTTTGGGAAAAACAAAGAAGGCCATAAAGGAATGTGTACAGTTGGAAAAGTCACAGAGCACTTTTCTTAGGGTTTTTTTTTATTCACTGGGACCAAGAAAGTGACAAAGTGTGTGGCTTTTCTCTGTTGATCTCAGCAGGTATTAGAAGGTGAGTTTTCAGAGAGGGCCACTGAAGCTTAAGTGCAAAAAGTGAGGCTTAAAAATATCAGAAGGAACACTGTTTTCTTACCCCCCCCCC